>VWZO01000914.1:67455-136947 GCA_013396975.1 Bucco capensis | reverse complement strand
GCTGTGTTTACACCGCCGCCGGGGCTCCGCGCTCCGCAGCCGCTCAGCAGCCAGTCGCCATTTCCCGCCTACCGACCTGCTACACCGCACGGAGGGACCCGGATGGGGAGAGGGGCCGCCGCGCAGGCGCAGGCCCGGCCGGAGGAAGGGGGGCCCGGGGACGACGGCGGCGGCGGCGGGGCAGGCCGGGAATGGGGGAAGCTGGGGCCTGGTGGCTGGAAGCGGCGAGGCTAGGCAGCAGGTCCGGCGGGGGGGTAGGAGAGCGGCGAGGCGGCGGGAGGAGAAGGGCCAGGCCGCTCCTTCTTCCTTAGGCCGAGTGAGGGCGGGAGGCTGCGCCTCAGGCGCCGGGGCCGAGGGTGCCTCACGCAGAGGAAGAGGAGGAGGAGGAGGAGGCAAAGGAGGAGGAGGAGGCGGGAACGGCTGCTCCGTCTGCTAGCACCGGCTCTGTCCGCGCCGCGCCGCGCCGTGAGGTGAGGCGAGGAGGGATAAGCTGTGAGGGGAGCGCGGGAAGGAAGGAGCGCAAGCGGTGCGGGGCCCCAATGAGGCGAGGGACAGCAGCGGACAAGCTCCCGCTGCGGCATGAGGTGAGGGGGGAGCCGGACTCGTTCCCGGCCCGGCTAGTATCGGCCCTACTGGCTGCAGAGCGCCGGGACCTGCCCGGGGCCGGCTCGGTTCTTCCTCTCACACCCCAGCCCGAGGTGAAGCGAGCCGGCGGTGACCTGTTCCGCTGCGGCCGGGAAGGTGTCCCTGCGGTAGCGGGCGGCAGTAGCAGCGCGGAGGGTTGGCCGCGGCCATGCTGCAGCCGGAGGGGCAGTAGGAGCTGGGCGGGAGGCAGTAGACACCTTGTCCAGCCCCGGGGAAGAAGGCCTCCCCCAGTCCCCGCCACCTCTCCGCCTGCCCTGGTTTCTCTTCCGGCACCATGAACACGTTGCCCGCGGCTGGTCAGTCCGGTTATGGCCAGGAGGGTGTCGGCCGCCACCCTCCAGGAAACGCTAGGGGTGAGGGTCCAGCTGCTGCCTCCCCCTTGGGCTGCTGGGCTTGGGGAGCTTTACCTGCTGCTCCACAGCATTAGGACACTGCAGGCAGGGTCGATGGTTTAAGACGCCTCTGCGGAGTCTGTTGTGAAGTTTTACTTCCACTTTCTCTTTTTGTTTTGGTTTTGGTTTTTTTGTGTATGTTTGTTCGGTTTTTTTAGGCAGCCTCTTTGGGTTGAAATGTTGAAGATGCTGCATGCTTTAGTATTGGAATGACTTAATGAAGCAGCTTGACCATCTCATGCCATAAAGTATAAGAGGATATAGCAAGGTTAAGAGTTGCACTTTGCATCCTAATTTCTATAATATTTTCTTCCTGTTAGTGGCCCACCAAGCTTTTGAAACAGAAATCTTAAGTTCTGAGGTTAATGTGTGTTCTGATGTTAAGATAACTTCTCAAAGCATTGCTTACAGTGGAATGTTTGTACAAAAGAATATTGTATCCACATTCTTTAGCAGTAGGCAGAAAGCCACACAGGTATCATCTCTTCTTTTTTTTCCAAGTACCTGTTGAGTCCCTTCTTAGCTTTTAAATGTGGATCATGTTATAAAAGTCCCAGCTCTCTCGTCACTTAAAATATTTATTGGCTTGTTAAACTGAATCACATCTGCTGCTGTGAAGCCAAGATTTGTTTTAGAATTCTATCACAGGGCTGTAGTATTCTCTAGCAAGAAGACATTATAAAGCTAATTGTACCATCTTTTCCTAGGAAAGAGGTAATAAACAGGCAGTGGAAGCAGCATAGTCCTCATTCAGAACAGGTAGCCACATTCCTTTGGAGCATTAAAGTATTTCTGAACACACTTATTACTGAATATTTTTGGTATGATCAGCTGTGAAAAAGGTTAGCTTGGACATGTTAAAACTTAATGAAGATGGTTTGTCAGTCCATTAAGAGAAACTAGTATGGCAGGATAACTTTGTGATGTCTCACAGCACAAGCCCAAAAGGACATTCACAGATACTTGGAAAGTGGGAGTTTTGAAAACCAGTAGGTGGAAGTACTTTTTCCAAGTGTGTAATTAGAATGGAACTAACTGCCAGAGGAAATCATTCAGCAGGAGTCAAAGCAAGCAGATATTTGTGTAGATACCAAAACAGCCTTGTGCATTTGTAACCTATGACTCAGGGCTCAAACTGATCTTTATGGGAATGAGAACTGGACTTTTCTGTGTTACAGAATGTTAAAACACATCTCCTACAGTGGCTTTGTGCCCTCCTTGAGTTAACTGTTTCTGAGCCACGTCAGGACCAGCAGAACTGTGAGCTTCCTCAGGTGGGAGTCTGTCAAATCACACTGCCAATTGATGTTGCTGTGAAGGCAGAAGTTCAAAGGTCCACCTGCTGTAACCTGTTCCCCTCAGGCTCAGGGAGACCATGAGAAGAGCTTTAGCCCTGACTGTGTGTGCATTGTGAAAACACTGAATAACGCCATTTCTGCCTGTGTGCGCATGAGGCAGCAGCAGCTTTGGGTGTGCATGCAGTTCAAGGAAGAGGCTCACGTGTTGGCAGCAGTGGCTTTTGACCATGGCAGTGGGTTTCAGGCACTCAGCCAGCCTCAGCTATTCTAGGTGCCTATTTTCTTCACTTTACAGAGAAACAGAGAAGGAACAAAAATGTATAGTTGCCAGAATGTTGCATGTTCTTGAAGTGGTGTACTCTGAATGTTCATTTGAGAGGCTGTTCTTCAGCATTCACCATTTCCTCTCAACTCTTCTTCCAAGTCTTGCTAATCCATTAGCTTTGTGTTTTCTTGCTCTCTTGTATTTCAGCATCCTTCTTGTAGATGCTTCACAGTACTCTGAGCACAGCAGTTGAGTCCACTTTATTTTGCCCAAGTGGAAAGAACTGTGAGGTGACTGATGGAGAGTAGTTGTATGAACAGAACATGTAACTGTTGTTTCTTTTGCCTGTCTGAAGGGAATCAGTTGTGCCTAATAGGTAAACAGAACCATGCAGTTGACTTACATGAGAAGCAGCTACCAGGCTATGCTTGCTCCTCCGTGCCTAGACGTCTGTGATTCAATCTGTCTGTCCAGGAACAGCTACAGACTTGCTGTTCTCACTGCTGACACTTCAGCTGACAGGAATCAGAACTCAGATGGTGCTGTAAACCCCCCCTCCAGAGACAAAGCACATTGCAATCAACCTTTGTGTGTGTTTGCTCTAGCAGAGTGCAGCATTGAAGATTGGCATGACACAATCCTCTAGGGGTAGAAATACACAACCACAAGTGGCCAAGTCCTGTTTTAGGAAGTTAAACTGGGGAGTGTCCATACTGGCAGTCTTGTTGT
This sequence comes from Bucco capensis, assembly GCA_013396975.1. Taxonomy (NCBI): domain Eukaryota; kingdom Metazoa; phylum Chordata; class Aves; order Piciformes; family Bucconidae; genus Bucco; species Bucco capensis. Next base: position 133,618 of record VWZO01000914.1, on the reverse strand, counting down.
GGCTACACTGGGAGAGTTTGGTACAGGTTGAGGAATTAGCAGTTCCTGCATAAATATTACTACTGTTTCTGACTGGCTTGAAAATTCCACTGTATTCTTTTAAATGAGCTCTATATGCCCCAGATTGGGTTTGGTTGGGCTTTTTGAGTCTTTTCTGTTTTCTTTAAACCAGTGCTGTACTAGAGAAATATGGTTTCCTTGGTCCGAGAGTCAGCTGGAAAGCTCTAGCTAGAGTACAGAACACTCTGCTGTTTCCCACAGTGATAAAAAGCATCTGATCTCACATTTCCTAGTTTATTGCAGCAGGATTTTTTGATCCTGTTAAGTGTTCTGGTCTTTCTCCTTAAAGAAGGGTCCCAGCTTACTTAAAGTTTAACTTAAAGTTACATACTTGGGTCCCAGGTTACTTAAAGGTCTGCAGGTATCCTGGATTAAGGATTGCAGTTGACAGATTTATGGCATGCTGAAATTTTCCAGAATATGGATAAAGTAGAAAGTTGTCAGATACAGGATTTCTTCAGAGGCTGCTGTTGAACAGGGAAATGGATTTTGCTGAGACCTGATGTCCAGAGGTTCCTTCCAACCCCTAACATTCTGTGATTCTGTAACCTCAAAAACCTTCCTTCAAGTAAAACAGCATTTATCAGGCCATCTTTTCTCCACTGTGCAAACAAAATAGCAGCGTTAAATATATTAATGTAGAAGAAAATCTTTTGTACACTTTTGTTCCTTTGCCTCTGGAACATGTGAGAACATTTTTGCCAGCTGTTAATGGGTTTTGTTGGTTCACTGCTTGGAGGACAGGCAGCCAGTGTTGGTAACACAGACCCTGCTTGGAGCAAGCTCAGTAATGGGCTGCCTGGACTAACAGTTTTACTGTTGCTACCTAAAAAACAGCCTAAAATTTGGGCTTTTCTTGTGGTGTGTGGAAGTGCCTCTAAGGAATGGATGTGCCATAAAGGGACAGGTAAAGCCCTGGCTCCTCTTCCACTTTAAGTATTAGCTTGCTGCAGGTCAGAGATTGACTTGAGGAAGGAGATTGGATGTAGCATTTTACAATTGACTTTTCAAATCTAGTTTATGCAGATGTCTGGAGGTTAAACTGAAGCACAAGTATGTGACAGTGTCTGGGAAGTCAACCTGGTGTATTTTCCAGGCAAACGATGGCTATGATTCACCAAAAACATTTCATCTGCTTTTGCAAAATGCTTGCCAGAGATCTTTTGTTCTGCAGGCTCTGGGTTTTTCACTGCTGTGATTTTTGTCTCTATGAAAATGTCAATTGATAACATTTAATAAAATGCATACCCCATTGGTTATTTACTACCTGGTTTTGTCTTATCACTTCAGTCTCCCAAGTATTTTAAGCAGAATGCCCTTTGTGGCTATTAAAATACTGGAAAATGTGGTTATTTTAACTGGTTTCTTACAGAGCTCTTGGTGAGACACTACCAGTTCCTAATGTTTAACCCAAAATAGGTTCATGGGTGAGCCTGGGCTCTCGTGACTTTGAGAAAGCTTCAGCAAAGCCTCTTTGCTGCAAACCCCCAGAATTAGACAGTTGGGACTAGCTAGAAGAAATGAAGTTACTGCTTTGCCTCTTCACAGTAGCTGTCTGCATTTTTCAGACTTGTTAAAATCATCCTTAAGTCTTGGCAGCAAAGTCTTCAGCTTCCTGCTAATTGTTTCCCTTCTGGTCCTTACTGGAGGTACTTGGAATTGATGTCATCGTGGCTGTGTTGAGGTCTTTCCCACTGGGCAGGATAAACACCCTCTGGTTTCACACTGACAGGGTTTGAACACTGAATCAAATCATCTTGAGAGGAAAACTTCCGTCTCCTTCTTTCCATCCCTTCTTTGCGGGGAGAGAGAGAGAAGAGAACATTGAAGCCAGGAGGAGGGGAGGGAGGAAAGTCACAGTGGTAGAGAGGACATGAAGTGAGTTCTGTTTGGTTATTTTTTTCACCTCCTCAACAAGCTCAATTTTTACTAGCTTCCAATTTCCTGTGAGGTTTAAGGGAATACTTGCATTTGAAACTGGAACAAAGATTCCTTCTCTGATTTTTAACAACCTAATTGATCTGAGCTGTCTGTAATGGAGTAACAATTGCATAAGCTTTGAAAGTTCATTTCCCATTTGTATGCTAATGTCTCTGCAAGTCAGATTTCTCTTCAGGGCTGGGCATAAAAACAAAATCCTGATGAAAAATGGCTTGGGAATCTGTCTTTTCACAGTTTAACCTTCAGCAAAATATTTTTGGCCTCAGAGCATTCATGTGGATGGCCTGAGAGTGCTGTTCAAGTGTAGCCCTTTGTAATTAGGGGTTTTAGAGTTATTTATGCAAAGCCTCTAAGTGGTTTGTTTTCATGTAATTTTGCATGTGAAACCTTAAGGAAATGGGACAGTTGCAAGCATTTTCCTGGTCTTTGATATGGTGTCAGGGGTTCAGTATTTTCCCAATCTTCCTCATTAAGTTGTTAGACATTAATTAGTTTGTATCTGTTTTTTTGCTCTGAAGCTGTAGAGTGTTGATAGAGATCACCCTGTTTCAGTGGATGCAGCTAACTCACACTAAGTTCAGACTGGATGAATCTGCAATATCCCTGCAGCCCCAGTCTCTGTTGCATTTTTAATTACCCTATTATCATACTGGATCCCAAAATCTGGGGCTTGCATCTTGGCCCTAGAGGAGGAGCCACCCAGATGTCTGCCCTCCATACCTTTACACCAAGCACCAAACACCACACAGCTTTCACAGGTCCAGGAAGCTTTGGAGACAATGGAATGATTGCAGCTGTTTCTGAACACCTGTTTCACCCACCTCAGCACTTCTTGGTCGACATCAGACCAGCTTCAGACAGCATGGAGATGCAGTAGGTGTGCATGGGCCCCTGCTGGCAGTCACAGTGGTGGTGGCTGTGCTTGGCTTTGAAAGTAGAAGAGAGAGTCCAGCAGAGGCTAGGACAGTACTGAGGGCACTGGAGCAACTCTGAGAGGAGGAAAGGCTGAGAGCCCTGGGGCTGCTTAGCCTGGACAAGAGCAGAGCCAGAGGGGAGCTGCTCCATGCTGAGCAAGAGCTCAAGGGTGCAGGGGGCAAGAGGCTGGGGCCAGACTCTGCTCAGTGGTGCCCAGGGCCAGGCCAAGGGGCACAAACTAGAAGCCAGGAAGTTCCACATGACCAGGAGGAGAAACTTGTTTGTTGTGAGGGTGCAGAGCCCTGGTCCAGGCTGCCCAGAGAGCTTGTGGAATCTCCCTCTGTGGAGGGATTCTAAAGGCAGCTGGAGGTGATTGTGGTCAAGCTGCTGTGGGTGAGCCTGCTGGAGCACGGGGGTTGGACTGAATGATCCCCAGAGGTCCCTTTCTACCATGCTGGAATTCAGGGATTCTGTGATCATTGTGAGGTGACATGAAGCACTTCAAAGTGTGTACAGAAACTGAATGTAAAAATACAAAAGGGTTTGTTGATCCTAGTAGCTGCTTCCCCCCCCCCAAGAGACAACTCCTTAAATGCCTGCACACATAGATGAGAAGTGATTTATAACATGAGCCTTTGGAGAAGCCTGTAGTGAGCTCTGTTGTGCTCTCACTGTCTGGTGAGAAAAGATCTGGGCTGGGCCATGGGGTGAAGATGTTTTTGTTCTTGTAAAGCAGCCCCAGCAAACGTGAGAGCCAGTTTCACTTTAAAGTCTAGCTGGTGGTTTCAGGGAAGCAGATGTTGAAGCAGCTCCTTCCCTCTGAAATTTGTCACTGTTTTGTGTGCTGCTATTTCCATGGCAACAGGCACTGGCTCAGCAGATCTGGCAGAGGCATTGCAAAACTGAATGGGGAAAACAAAATCAAGATGGGTTAGTCATTGGGATTTTCAGTCCTAAACACCCAAGGTGGTGCTGAACAGAACCTGGCCTTGGAATCCACAGGGTACAGTCATACCAATCAGCACTACAGTGATTAATATCTAAAATTAATGTTTTTAAATGTGAGCTAGTGTTTGATAGCCCTTTAATAGAGAAGCAGGAATTCATTGCACCTTGTGCAGCACATGCTGTTCCATGGACTTGAAGGCAGTTGCAGTTTTATCAGTTGTACAAGCCTCCACCTTCCTCAGAGATGAAATATCTCTTGGATGAGGACTGAGATTTCAGCTAGCTGGCAAACAAGGCTTTTTAAAAGAATACAAGCTTGAGCTTCCTTTTCTCCAGGCTAACCAACCCCAGTTCCCTCAGCTGCTCCTCACAACACTTGTGCTCTAGACTCTTCACCAGCTTTGTTGCCCTTCTCTGGACACACTCCAGCACCCCAGGGTCCTTCTTGCAGTGAGGAACCCAAAACTGACCCCAGGATTCCAGGTGTGGCCTCCCCAGTGCCCAGTCCAGGAGGACAATCTCTGCTGTAGCCCTGCTGCCACACTAGTGCTGATCCAAGCCAGGATGCTGTTGGCCACCTGGGCACACTGCTGGCTCATCTTCAGCCACTCCTCACTAGCACCCCCAGGTCCTTTGCCTCTGGGCGGCTTTCCAGCCACTCTGCCCCAAGTCTGAGCTGGTTAAGAGCACAGAGGAGGTACTGGTCTGCAGCAGTGGTCCAAGGAAGAGGTAGAAGGTGGCAGCAGCAGGGAGCTGCAGGGTTCTGAGAGGACCTGGTATGGTGTGAGGAGGGGAGAAAGGTAGGACCGCAGGCCCAAAGGAGAAATGGGGGTGAGAAGGTGGCATAGGACTGAGTTGTGGTGGTGGAGGAAGTAGCAGGAGCCATAGACATGTGTGAGAGGGGACATAGCTCAGAAAACAGCTGTAACAAAGCCAACTATAAACAAAAAAACATCAAGCAACATTGCTTTAAAATACTGGCTGTTCCCCAAAAGAGTATAGAGTTTTATTTTTCACTAAAGCAGAACAATTCCCCTTAGAAATAAAATTCTTCAAACACTGGCTCACTCATGAAGGGTAAAAGTGTTTAGTGACCTCAGGGAGATCTCTTAGAAGGACACCTGCTAAGATCAAACTCTGTTCCTAGATGGGCTATAGGCAAGCCAAATATTCTTCCAACATACAGAGGCCAAACAAGCCTAGAGCTCACCTGTCCAGGTTGCTCCCGGTGCTTCTCAGAAGGGAGCTGCTAGCATTTACCTGCTAGAACTTCCCTGATGCTGTAGGTGCATCAACAGCAGCACTGCTGCTTCTTCTGAGGAGACAGCAACCAAACCAGGGGTGAAATTGTCTTCCAAGAGATGCTTGTGTCTCTTCATAAATTGATTATGCATCTACTAGTTATAGCAAGACTCATGATAAAATTCACCTGTTCCCCAACAGCTATCTAATGATTTTGCCTAGAAATGCCAGATAATGTTGTTCTGTATCGCTTCCAGAAGTAACCAGGTTACAGGGAAAAATCAGAAGGAACAGAAACACATCAGGGAATCCTTCCCATCCTTTACCATCTCACTCAAGACTCTGGACATCCCCAAATGGTCCCCGAGTACCACCAGCAGAACATTCAGCTTCTGATGCAGCAGTAGGTTTGGTCTGTAAGCACCACACTCATACAGATTCAGAATATTGAAGCATTTCATGTTATTTCTCTAACAGACAAGAAGCTAAAATCAATTTTCTTTACCTTACTGGGAAGGTGACACCAGGCTGAGTCATGGCATGGGCACAAGAGCCACTGAGAGCTGAGCTGGGTGTGAACCTCAGTGCCTGTTCCTCACTGCAGACCAAGTCCACTGCATGGAATCACAGGATGGTTTGGGTTGGAAGGGACCTTAAAGATCAGCTAGCTCCAACCTCTCTGCCATGGGCAGGGTCATCTTCTAATCCATTTCTAACCACAGGCACTCCCTCACCTCTGTGCAGCAGAGTAGCTCTAGGCACTTACCAAAGGGCAGAGCTCACCTGCTGTGAACTTCACCTGCTGCACCTTACCAACTCCTTTGCTTGACCCAAAGTCTCACACAGGCTGTGAGAGGTGGAAGCAGCAGGTTCAGTAGTGAGAAGTGGCCAAAACAGTGCCAGAGGTGACACAAGGACAGGCTTAAGGCTTTCTAGAGTGGGTACAAAGTCACCGTGTTGCTCTCACATACCTGTAGAAGCAGCTCACAGCTTGCTGCCTGCGTTGCTGTGCACGCTCCCACCCAGCACACAGGTTCTGGGGCTGAAGGAGACTTCTCTTCTGGCTTGGGAACATCCATGGAGCACTTCCCCACAGTGACTAAACCAAGCTGGGAGCCACACAGTGAGCTGCTCCTCATTTCCATCACTGCCCTGACTTTGACTTGTATGGACCACCTAGATCCTCTGCTGCTGTGTCCAAACACCTCCACCTCCATAGAGCCCTGAGTTAATCCCATTTCAACCCAAAAAGACAACAAAGCCAGAAGCCTGATGTACTTCAAACAACTTAATTTATTAGAACCCATAAATGCTGCTTTCATTAGAAGAATCAAGTTAACACCTATTTCAGGGTGAAATTACATTTTAAGACAAACAAAAAGAAAATGGTAGTGCTTTAAATACAGTATTTACTGCAATGCTATTCTTAGAGCCCTGCTACAATTCACACTGGTATTCATTAGTGTGGCAGCTCATTCTGAGCAGGTTCAGCATCTTATCTCCAGCTGAAGGTACAATCACACCATGCAAAGGGCTCTACTCCCCCCCATCTGCCTCATAAGAGCTCAAGCATGGAGCCCCCTTGAGATGCATCACCAGAACCTGAAGTTATTACCTCCTATGTATTTAAGACTGATTGGTAGAAGATCCCTGTAGCAAAAAAAAATTAAAAAAAAAAATCAAATAATATGACCACTGAAATGGATGTGAAAGGTTTCACTGAATTGGCATCAAACTGTTACCTCAAACCAGAACCTGAGTACAGAGAGAAAGTACAATCACCCATGTCTTAGGCCCTAGCATTTGTCACAGTAGCCCTTTTGGAGAAGCAAGTTGGGTTCCTAACCTTCATTTCCACCTCTGCAGAGCAACAGACTCACCTCTGTAACATTCAGAAAGTGCTTCAAACGCACAACAACAAAAAGTTTCTGACGTACAAAGCTTATGCTACAGCAACTCAAACCATGGAACACAGCAGGTGTTGAAGTACTGCATGGAAATTAATGTGATGACTGTGACAGAGGGTGGGTGATGCTCTCGAGACACCCACACAGCACCAGGGCAAGAGGAGCTCTTCCTCCCAGCAAGGGTATACACAAAGCTGGGCTAGACTCACTAACCACTCTTAACACCTACACAAAGATTTCCTACAAGCTGTGCTGAATGATTTGGATCACCTTCTCAAATCAGTTATTAGTTACATGACATTGTCAGGATGTCTCAAATCATTAACACTCTACCATTGCCCATTTCCAGCTCTAGCTACAAGATTTGGTCATTGTACAGGAGAACTACAAGAGCTCTTGCTCCCCAAGCCTGTCCCCAGGTACAGTAAGGAAGGAGGAGTTGTTTGAACATTCACTTTTCACCCTCAACAGCTCACTCACCTGCAAATAGTGAAGCACAGCACTGGTGAGGAACAGGAGCGTGTTTGCTCACACAGGTGTTGCTGTAGAAAAGGAGTCCTTTGGCTGTACATCATTTCCACAGTGTCTTTGTTACAGCAGATACAAACTGTACAAGTTCTCCAGTTTACAAAGTTGTCTAAATTGCAGAAACAATTCAGCTCCTATTTATAGTGTCTGGTTTAACTGTAAAGATTATTACAGGGAAGGTAGAGTCTAAGTAATTGGCTCCATGTAACAACCAAAATGGAGTTTGAATACAATTTGCAATAGTACAACTATGTACACATGTACAGAACTGGTTCCTTCTGTTCCTTTGGGGTTACTCATCACTTCTCATTATCAGCTTCCTTCAAAGTCAGAAACATTGAAGTCAAAATGGTTCAGTTTTGCAGCACTTCAAGTTCCTCAGCTGGGATCTCCTCTGCCCTGGCCTGGCCTCACAGCACACCGTCGCTGAAGCGTGACTTGCTGTAATCCACCATGCCATTCTGGAGATCTCTCTCTTCATCATCTGCAATTAACAGATTCAGATCAGATCTGAGATGATACCACTGAGAAAACATGGAAACAGAGTTTCCCAGAGCATGCTGCTAGCACTCACATCCACTGAGCCAGCCTTGGCTGGTCACGGGGAATGAAGTCATCGGGGAACACACAGAGAACGCACGTGGGCCTGCCACTGCCAGGCCAGCTGTCAGCAGCCTGGGACAGGATCTTGGCCTTTATTGCAGCCCTGTCCCAGCCATTTATTTACTTAAGAGGTTCTAGACCTAGTTAAACTGACTACTGTCATTAGAGAATCTCCCTATAAAGACTTCAAATTCTCCCACTAAAATCCAGCTACAAAGTCAAGTCCTTTGGGCAGTCATGTTGGCATTTGTTAACCTGTTCTAGAGTTAACACAGGGAAAGATTTCACTAAGGCAGGTGACATCACCCTGTGACCCCTCCAGGCTAAGGGAATACTGTTCCCACCTCCTCCTTAGGTCAGAAGGAGGACACCTTCCTCACAGAACATGCCAGGTATGGTTTTCAGGGATGGGATTTTGCTGTTGGTGTTTGTACATAAACCTCTCGTATATCTCAGACTTGAGGGGAACGTGAAGAGGGACTTCTAAAACCACAGAAGGCAGCTCTGAACCTTTTCCAGCCTCTCCTCAAAAGAAATCCCTCTTCTCTCTCACTCAGCTCTGCTGAAGGGTCATCACCAGTACATGGCTCACAGCAGCCCCTCCTGAGCTATGGAATAGCTGCAGGGAACACAGGGCAGGACCCCAGAGGTGGGCAGGGACACAGTGTATCCATGGTCACCTCTTTCCCAGCTGCCTTTGGTTCATCTTCACAATGGCTATCACTTGATTTATCTAATCCTCCACCATCCAGACACCACAGTTACATCTTTAATGTAGTAGTATCACCTAACACCTTCAAGCAGGTGGACTGGAAAGGTCCAGTGGCAAGCTGGACACTGACAGTCACAGGAGCTTATCCCTACATGGGTATATTCTCCTCTGGTAACATCAGTCCAGGGCACACACACTTTCTAGTGGCAACAGAAAAATGGGTTTCATTAAATTGCTTGCTTTGTTCGTGCCACCTGCTTTGTTCCAGCCTGATGCAAAACCATGTGATGTTTTTCTAATAGTTTTTAGACAGAAATTCAGGGTGTTCCCCCCCCCCAAACAATTATAACCACCCTCCCTCCAAACCCTCACAGTTCTGCAAATAAGACTAAAGCAGGCAGACACTGCTTCTAAAATGCTACTCCTGGAAGCACCACTTGCCACAATCTTTGACTTACATCAAGTCAAGCCAAGGACTTATTAGGAAACAACAGAAAAAAGGGCTTGGAACATCAAGTCTGAGGTAGCAGCATACACTGCTCAGACTATTTCTCTCTTTCATCTTTACCTCCAGATATTACATCCACTGTGTCCTTACAGATACACAAAGGGGTTGAGCAGACAAAAGACTGCCACCAAGTCCAACCAAAGCCACCAGAGCAGTGAACTGACAGGTAGTACCACAGCAAAATGGGGAACAGCTTTATGAGGCTGCTCATCTCCTCTTTCCGCATCTCCCTTGCACAGCAAGCTCCAGCAGCACCATTTGCAGGGTTTAGCAGTCTTCCACTTTTTTTCCACTGTTTGTGTTACCAGGAATAGTTTACAGCAAACATGATGTTAACTCTTGCTACCCAAAGCCATTAGCTTCCCTCTAAAGGCCACCAGGGCAACATTCTGATAAGCAACTTGTCACAGAGATCTGGGGTGCAGCAAGAGCTGCATCCTGCCCTGCATGGGCAGCTGACCTCCTCATCTCACCTTCCTGGCTGGCAATGCAGTGGCTGCAGATGAAGACAACCCCAAAGGCGAATGGTTGAAGTTATAGCAGAGATTCAGTCACAGCTCCATAGTCTGGGTTAAAACTTCCAAGAGTTGTATTCTGAAGGGCAGTTAAGGAACTGTCAGGGTGAGCAAGTGTCACCCTCTGCTTACTAAGGGGAGCTGAACCATCCAAAAACCCAACAACTGCTCTAAGAGCTCAGACACACCAACCTACCTGATGTCCCACCCTCCCCTCCTCATCACAAGGAGCAAATCTCCTTCCACAGCACCACCTGCAGCAACAATACAACCTTTTGTAAGGTAGCTTGCACGAGCAAGTTACAACTCAGAACCAAACCATCAAGAGGAACGGACATCAGCAATCCAGAGTTACTACAATCCACTACAATCCTGCTAGTTTGGGGTGCAACTGTAACAAAACAGGCCACATCTTCTAGAGCAGCAGCATTTTCCTTTTTATCAGTCAGTTAATTGCCCAGGGTTCTGATCCATACTTTCCTTCTGCTTGTTCAGGACTTTCAAGCTACCAGCCCAGCCCCAAAAACACTTACACTGCACATTTAGCTGCCTGCCCACAGAAGTCTGTTGCTTTTTATCAGCTTCCCCCATTAATTATACCAATTAAAGACATCTCTGAAAAACCACCAGCTAAAAAGCTTGTATTACTGTAGGACTCCAATCAGATTGTGGGTTTTCTTACCCTTTTTATGTTGCACTTTCCTGACCTGGAAATGCTCTAGATGTTGAGGGGAAACACTTCCATCCTGCAGACATGCAATCCTGCCACAGAACACCCCACAGAGCTCGATGGAGGATGGCAGACAGTGTGGCAGAGGCATGGCAGAGAAGCAATGAGAGACAATGGGGAGCAGGCAGTGATGAACATGCAAACACAGGGTTTAGGGCTGGCACCAGACCCAGGAGGACTGCAGGTTGGTTGGTTAGAGCAAGGAAAAGCAGGAAGAAGCCTGTTGAATCTGTGTACAATGCACAAAACTGGCACTGGGAATTGGTAATGAAGCCCTGGCAGCTGTGACAGAAGCAGGAGTCAAAACCACTCTGCTTCTGGCTTTGACAGTTGCTTTAGTAAAGTCAAAACCAGCTACAGAGAACAGATTTGGGGTTTTAGACAAAGCCCATTGCTGAAATTTGGATTTTTGTAGCAGAAGCTGTACAGAAGGGCTGGAATAAAGTATCAGAATCCTCTCAGAGAGCTGCTGGAACCTTACAGCTCCTCCTCCTCCCACCCTCTTGGTTGGCAGTGCAGTGGCTGCAGGTAAAGACAGCCCCAAAGGTGAATGGTTGAAGTTAGCAGAGGTTCAGTCACAGCTCCACGGTCTTAAAGAGAGCAAGACTGAATTAGGAATCCTGCCTAAAGCTTGGTTTATTCTACATGGGAAATTTGTCATTGGCTAAACCCAGGGAGGCTTGACACAAATTCAACAAGTGCACTCAGCGTGGATTCAATCACAATGGGATGGAGACATGGCCCAAGCTCACCTTGGACGTCTTCTTCTCCACCATCACCATCCTCTTCCTCATTGTAAGCCAGCTCAGCCTGTTTGTCTGCCTCATACTCACCCACGTTCCCATCATCCCCATTATAATCTGCCAGTTTAGAGCCCTGCTGCGGATCAACAGGGGATTCATTCTCATCAAAGAACCGGCCTGTGAAGTAGGCAAAGGAGTCAGTCAGAAGCAGAGAGGAAAGGAACAGGAAGGTTCTAACCCAAAGCAGTTGGAGCTTGTAGGAGTTTCAGCTGGAGGAGGAAAGGGGTAAGAAGGGAGAGGGCTCCGGTAGGGGCAGAACAAGACTTGGGGAAATCTGCTTGTTCTAAGCATCACTCTTTGGAGGAAAAGCCAGAGCAAGAATCCCAACAGACAGCTCCAGCTTTGGTTACCTACCAACACTGACAAAAATGTTCTTGAAATGCTGCAGACCACACAGGGAAAGTTTTAGTATCAAGACCAAATGGAGAAATGTCTTGCTGACCTCGTGTACAGTGATGTCTGAAGAGCGTGGACCATGGACCATGCTCTGCACGGTAAACACCTAGCAAAGACCTGCCTGGCATCTCTGAACTCATTTTTAACCACCTACTTAATTTGGCTTCACACTCTGGTTTCCTCTGAAGCTTCAAAATGCTCTGAACACAGCCATTTTTGTCTTCCAGCAAAGAAGGAAGAATAGTTCCAGATACTGAAACAATGCTCAAGAAAAAAAAATGAGAATGAGCTGGAACTGTGGAGATGACAGAGTCAACCAAGCAGACAGTGAGAGATGGTGTGATGCCAAGGTGTTTAAGGGGATACAAGGAGATCTGCTCGCATCCAGTGCAGTTCAGGCTGCTTGAAGACTGAGTCTGCAGAGGATACACAAGTCTGGAGGGATTATGTATAAATGAAAAAAATAGGATTCAAGTGCAATACAAATCTTTACAGAGTGGAGAAAAAACTCTGCCAAGGCAGATGGTAAGTGATCTGCAGTGGAAACAGAAGTTTCAGTTATTTGCATAACATAAGCTATGATCTGTTTAGAAATCAGCAGTCTAATCTACTATTCATTCTCTGTTCACCTCTAATGGTTGCTCACAGTGCTTGTGTGTAGGTTTGGACACTGCATCCTATATACAAAGCAGACAGAACAGTACAATTCACACATGTTTAATATCAAACATGCTATGGAAAGACAACTAAATGTCCTGAACTTAGAGGGAAAAACAAGCCTAGAGAAATGCCAGGAATCCTGTGACAAACAAGTACTGAATAAATTTAAACTATTAAGCAAAGCAAAGCTCCAGAGTCCTGTGAGCTCAGCTCCCAGCACAGCTTCAGGTACAGCTGCTCCTTCACTGCAGGAGCTTCATCCTGCTTTCAGTGTTTGGTGTTTTAGCTCAAGGGAGGAAAGGCTGAGCGCACACACATCTCACCAGCACTTGTTTTGGGCTGAGCTGTCTTGGCAGCAGCTCCACTGCCTGTGCATGCAGTCAGGTGTATGAAGCAGTAGACAACTTCTCACACAACATCAACAGAACATCAATACTCTAGTACAAGGCACAGAAATGGTCTTGGGACACCAAACAACATATGAGGAATCACTGATAGCTGGCCCCAGCAATGCACCAACTGCCTTCTGAAGGGATCTTGATGGTGCTGTGGATCCCTCAGATCACTCCCCTGAGTCAGTGTCCCTAACATCAGCTTCACATGGACTAGGAGGCACGCTGGAGTGTGTTGTCCTGAAGCACAAGAGGTCAGTGACACCACAGGATGCCCCATAAGGACATCACTCCAGCTAAAATCTGCAGGTACCAATTCTGAATAGACACATGGGATGTTACTCAAGGCTGGATCCTTACACACCCACACTACTCAGAGCAGCTGAACACATGCTCATCCCTAAGGACCTGCTTTCAGGACAGCTTCAAACAGCATCACTAGAGGTTTGGTGCACCCAGCACTGCCCCAGGGTGTCAGCTAAAAGCACAAATCATGACCTTGCTGCAGGCACTGTCAGGTTCTGTCTCTTCTGAAACCAAGCAGCCACAGCTTGCCCTTCTCTGTACCTACTACCAAAGCTGGAGTTTAACATGCTATCAAAATAAAAAAGGAAAACATTTTGGAGATAAATCCCTGATTCTGAAACCAGACAGACCTGACCAATGATGGGTACTAGTCTCAGCCCAGGGGTTGATGCACAGCAAACTCTGAAGCACTCACTAGCCAAAATTCCAGCCTGCAGTGAAGGGTGAGTGCCAGAGCTGGGCTCCTCCATACCAGAGGCATGGCTTTATCACTGATGGCCTTCTCCAAACAGCCACTGCTGACCAACCAGCAAATGGAATCATCTACAAACCTGGATTAGCTGTTTCCTTATGTCAAAGTCTCTCCCTTATTGCATTATTCCAATATAAGTTAGAAGGATGAAGGAGCAATGAGCAAAGACTAACCAGTGACAATTACCATTACTATCTAATTACCATTCAGAGCCTACAACAGACACATTCCATTCACTGCTAGCTCCCCACATCATTCCATCCATCCCAAGGAGACAGCCAACCCACTGGAAAACTCCAGTGACTGGCTAGGAAGCTCTGTCATTACAGCTATAGGCACTCAGACAAGTGCAGGGCCTTGAAGAATCTCCTTCAATAAACTAAGCAGACTTGCAGATACACAGAGGGATGAAAAGCTTCGCACAGGTTGCATGGAACACATCTATCTCTACTTCATCAGAAAGATTCATGAGTAACAGTAAAATAAGTGAAGTCTTAACTAAAATAACCCAAACACAAACAAAAAACCCACAACAAAACAGTAACTTGATGTCCTTTCTCCACCTCTTCAATCTTGGTCTCTTCTAGAGTCTTACCCCCCCATATTGAACCTCTTTCCTTTCCACTGAATTCCTTCCCACTTTGCACCATCTCTCTCTGATATTTAAAGCCTCACATGCACTAGGTAAAAGAGAATTAGTTACTTCATCTTCTTATCTTATTTGACATTCCTGTTAACACATCTCAGAAGAAAACTCACTCCAAACATTTGTTAGTGACTAATATCCACTGTTGACCACACCAGCTTTAACCAAACCACTCACTTGCTCTTTTCCACTTACTCTGCAGAGTAATTCTCCATCCCTCACTGCAAAAAAACTTTTCTGTTTACAAACTTCTCAGGGGCTGAAACCACATCTCAGCCAGCACTCCAAATACCAGCCAGTGCCAAGAGAAGGATGCCTCCTTGTAAACCTCACAGTAGCTGTTCCAAATAAAACTCTTAGTGATTCCTATGTCTGGAATATTCTTTTCTTAAAGTCACTGTCCTGGGATAGGGGCTGGGGTGACCCCTTACTGAGTGACAGTCACTCTCTATTACTTCCCTTCTGCTCTCAGCCCCTGGAAGGGAAAGAGCAATAAAGAGCTCAGAGGACTTGTGGATTTGGAAAATAAAACTAAAACTACTTTAGTAAAGTAACAGAACTAAATAAAATATTTACAAGCATATACAGTGTCAAAATTGAACCCTAAAATCCCCTTTTGGTAACTCCATCACCAGCACTGCCAGGTCACCACTAAACCATGGCCTTCAGCATCACATCTCCATGGTTTTCAAACCCCTCCAGGGATGGTGACTCCACCACTGCCCTGGGCAGCCTGAGCCAGGGCTTCACAACACTTTCAGGGAAAAAAATTCTTCCTCGTGTCCAACCTAAACCTCCCCCAGTGCAATTTGAGGCTGTTTCCTCTTGTCTTATTGCTTGTCCCTTAGGAAATGGAATCAACTACAACCTCAATCCAACCTCCTTTCAGGGAGTTGGAGAGAGTGAGAAGGTCTCCCCTGAGCCTCCTCTTCTCCAGGCTAACCAACCCCAGTTCCCTCAGCAGCTCCTCCCTATATGGAGATGGTAATGAAATACTGCAGGTGTGACACTCTCCCAGTGTCACACTATCAGCCAGAAGAAGGCAGAGACTTATCTCAAAACCAACAGCACCCAGGGAGCTCTACCTCTATTTGCAGGTTCTTAGCTGCCACCTGCCCACTGAGCTTCAGCAGTGTCACCACCTTCCTGCCCAGGATCTGCACCTGACTTAAGGCTGCTTCCCTCAGCAGACATGGGAGAGAAGGCTTCTGGAAAATCTCCTCACCTGTCAGAATAAACTTCTGGCCAATACACACATATATCACCACCAAGAACCCCTGTGTAAAAGCTGAATTCTGACAATATTGCCCCAAACATCCTATTTAAACAGTAGAGTGTGAATATATGTGACTCAGTATCATGCATGGAGCAAAAGCCTTGACTTAAATCTATTCAAGTGTGTAGTCATTTCCAAAAGCATTTTCAATTCCTTAAGCAAGTAAGGCTTTTTAATTACAAAAAAAAAATATGAAAGATGACACATCAAGGGAGACCTTTCACACATATTAGATTTCTTTTCAGGCTTCCTCTCCAGAAGGCCACCACTGCCATGATTCCTATTGTCCACACAGGCACCATCAGAGAGAAAAATAAAGTGATTATCTTAATATATTGAAGTATAAGATACTGGTCAACTTACTTTGCTTCATCTTCTGCAAGTCACTAACTCTGCTCTTTGGGATTTTTAGATGGTCTGTTTCAATTTTCTGTTCTTGCTGATTTTCCATGTTTTCTTCAAAATTTAAATGCTGGAGAGGATTTGGAGGGATCTGCTTCACCATGTCAGCATTTCCATCGTTGTCACTGTGCAAACCTACAGGATGAGGAAGCAGGTTTGGGTTTCACATGATTCCCAAAGGCTATAAAGTCACCACAGAAGGTAATTCATCACATCTTAATACACAATCAACTCTAAGCTGTCACCTTCCCAGCTGATTTGCTGTAAGTAAAGTGCTTGATGAAGCCCAGAACAATAATACATTTATGTATTGAGGTTTTTTTTAATCCTCCTGCTCTATTCTGCTTTTCTAATCTACTAAGCACCAGTTATTGTTTCAAGAGCTGTGAGGTGAGGAAAAGGCTGCAGTAGGTCAAGGAAGTTATGCTAAAAATAATAAGCAGAATCACAGGACTACAAAAATGAATACAGAGAGCCCTGGTCCCCTTTAACTCACATCAACCTCCTCTTGATAAACTCTAGATGCAAACAAAGCAAGCTTTTCACATGCTGGCTTTTATGTTTTCTTACTACTAAAAGTGAAATTTAAGAACTACCTCAGGACAACAAAAATCAACTAATTATTTAAAAGACATTTGGAAGTAAGAAATTTTCACTATGCATACAGACTTGGAGCTCACTACTCCTGGCATTCTAATCTGCTGTACACATCCAGTGTCAAAAAAGAGGTAACAGGAAATAATTCTGTTGTCTTTTTCCAAGAGAATCAATAATGAGCATTACAAGAACTTCAAGCTGTTTGCTTACCTCTCAAATACACAAGGAGTATGCTATATTTTATGGTTTTTAGCAGGACAGTATCTGAACATGCCACTTGCAGTGGACATATACCCTCATCTTCTCTTTGATATTAAAGCAAAGTGAGTTGATCCACAAGCACCGAATTTAAGTCTATTTTCTATGGATTTGTGTCCTTTCTAACTGCAACTCTTCTAAACCCTTGCACTGCAGCACTTTTAGTTCTCTCAAGTCCTAAACCTCCCCAATATAACCCTCAAGTGAGTTGAGGACACTAAGCAAGTGATAGCACTGCTGTTTTAATCTCTGAACGGAACTGGCTACCAAGAGATCAACAACCAATTTGGGACAACATGCTGCAGCCCTAATTAGCAACCCTAAGGAGCAATACTCATTTCCATTACTCTCCTCTGGTAAACAGAGAAATCTCGAAGCACTTCCAGCTATCAAATTGGGCTCAAGTTGGTCAAAAGGCTCAGAAATTATTGGGGGGGTTGAGAGAAGAACAGAGATGGTACAGCCAGCACCCTCAGTGCCTCAGGAAGGCAGAGCAAGGATACACCTGAGCCTGCAGCCTGCAGAATTATCCTTGGTTTTCTTTTTGTAACCATAATCAACACAAAAAAAGGGCTGGACAGGTACAACTCACACTCAGGATATGGTAGTAAGTATTAAATGGTGTTAACTTGCTACTAAGAATTTTACCTGGTGCAAGATTTGGAGCATGAGGTTGTTCAGTTGGAAGATTTATAACAGGCTGATGACCTTCACTTTGAGGAGCTGAAATAAGTGGCTTCTTTAAAGCTAAAACAAAACACATGGACAAAAGCATTAGCACTAAACAGACACTATATACTTCAGGTCTTCTTGTAACAATCCTCTAGACTTTTGTCTTTGTCTTCTTGTTTTTAAACCATGGAGGAGGGAATAAATTATCAGAAGCATTCAGTTTTGAGAATTCAAACCTCTAAAGCATAATAAAAATGATCCAATTTTACACCCCACTTGAATTTTACTACTCCAGACAGATTGTAAAGCTTTGCATTCATTATGAAACACGTTGTGTTTATAGACATATACCATGCGTTTACATGCAGTACCACCAAGAACCCAAATATGAAAGGATTAGAATAGTTCTCCTGACCAGTGGGAGTATCTTCAGCTTTAGCAGGGTCATTATCTTCTATTTCAGGCATGCCTGCATCTCCTCCTGGTTTCATTTTCTCTGTTAAGACAAGAACAGGATATTCTGCCTTATTCACCTTTGTATCAACAGTGAATTTGCCCCTTGTGGAAGCCTCCAAGAGCAGAAGAGAAGTCCTTTATCCACAGAATACATCCCACACTAATAATGCAACTACAACACTCCTCATCCTGTACTGTGGAAGTCACTGAGGAATGCTTGGAGCAGTACTCCCAAAAGTCACTGCAACCTTCAGGAAAGGATGGGAAGCAGACACACACTGCTCCTGGTAACAGAGGAAGAAAAGCCTGCTGGAACAGATACTGAACTGACACAGGAAGGTGCTGATTCAGCAGCACAAGAGGTAGGCACAAAGGGAACCCACCTGCCTTTCAGAGAACCTACAAGGAGGACACAACCACAACAGCTACTGACAGCCTCCTGTACAGCTCCTCTGAACCAAAGGTCCCCCACTGGTCCTGCTAACTTACCCAGCAAGAGACTTCTGATAGGGGTTTCAGTGCTCCTCACCTCCAGCCACCTGCTCCATGCAGATTCCAGCTCCAAGATTCCACCAGTGTGCCCCTTCCCTAGCTCACCCCAAGACACATCCCACAGGAAGCAGAGAGGCCAACCCCAGACACGCCAAGTGAACATAAAACTGTGCAAGGAGCTACCTTCATAAAAGGACCTAGAGGAAGATGCTGCCAATGCCTGGATACCTATTAACTCTGACTCAGTACAATCACATGCAGCTAATCAAGTTATCTGAGCCAAATAACTGATTGTTCTACTTCAGAGAAAACAGAGGACCCTGTAGGACAGCAAAGGGTACAGCACAACTGGCCCAGGAGCTATCAGAAAAGACAAAAAAAAAGGAAATACCTTTGTCATTTACAACATGATCTGAAGGCTCCTCATTCTTTACTGTGTCTTTATCTTCTGCCTCTGGAACAGTCTTAGATATTGCTTGGTCATCCTTACTGGGACTTACTTCAGAGTCTTTACTAGACTGAATTTTTTGTGTGGCCTGTTAAAAAAAGTCATAAAGAACCAAGATTAAGCACATCCCTGGAAAAAAAAAATCACAAAAGAAATTCCCTCAAATTCAAGATTACTTTGGGTAAGCAAATTGCATTTATAAGTTAGATGATCACCAAGACAAAGAAGAGAAGTCCCCTACATACAAAGCTGAATCCTGAGGGTAGGAGAGGAGAGTATGGACACAGAGCTGAACAGAAAATTCAGTGTGACATTTATATTGGCACATGTAGCTTTTAAGTATAAAACAAACAGCTTCAGGCCTTGAGCTCAAGTCAGAGACTGTGAAGCTAGTCTAGATTTTAAGACAGACCTGATTGAAATCTCCTTCAATGTGCCTTATTATCTGAAATTTGTAAACAAAGTAAGGGAACTCAGTGTTAGGAAAAGCAGGATATTTTACCTGTCTGTAGGAAAGGGGCCCCAATTCCACTGGCAGCTTGCACCCTGTAATTGCACCCTTGACACCATTCAAATACCATTGTTATTTGCATCACATTAGCACCTCCAGGCCTCAGCAGTGATCAGGTTCCCCTTTGCAATAACCTATCTATGACTGTAAAAATACAGATCCTACCCTGGAGAGCTATAAAGCACTATCCATTTTACACAGAAGAAACTGAAATCCTTAGCAATGATGTCATGTAGGAAGGCTGCAGCAGAATAAAGATTTAAGCCTGAACTTCAAGGCTCAGTTCACTGACTGAGCCAAAGAAAGAGATGTTCACACACTAATACCTATTTAGGGCTGCTCAGGATGATATTTGGTGAAAAGTTAGGGTAAAAACCATGGAATCATTGTGGTTGGAAGAGACCTTTAAGATCATCAAGTCCAACCATTAACCAGCACTGCCAGGTCACCACTAAACCATGTCCCTCAGCACCACATCTCCAGGGCTTTTCAATCCTTCCAGGGATGGTGACTCCAGCACTACCCTGGGCAGCCTGGGCCAGGCCTTGACAACCCTTTTGGGGAAGAAATTGTTCCTAATATCCAAGGCCTCTATAAATCTGAAATGCTGAGTCAAACAAACAGCAGCCTCTGAGCTCTTCTAATTCAACAGAGAAACTTAGCTGCTTATTACCTTTTGTTCCCTCACAATTTGGTCCATTAATTTCTTGATGTTTTCTTCATGTTGCAGTCTCATTTCCTTGATCTGCTGCCCACACTGCAGACTTGAGTAGAAACACAGTATTAGTTATATTTCATTTCTTGTATCTCCTCTCCCATAAATAAAATAGGGGGGGGGAAAATATGAAGTGGCACAAAAAGCTGAGATATAACCAGAATAGTCTGTCCAAAAAGCCTCATCCTGGAATGTGTATGGAGTAGAAATGGACTGAATACAGAAAGAAAGCAGAACTGGAAAAAAACAGGGACAGAGCAGAAAAAAAACACAGTAAAATAAACAGAATGGTCTTGAACAGCTTTCCTCCAAAAGCTGGAAATCAACCAAAAAGTCAAGTTTAACAATTAATCTACCACCAGCATATATTAACTCCACTAGAGAAGCAATGGATCTCCCATGGCTGCCAACACAGAGGATGCACAACTACTACTGCCAGGTACTGCTACCAACTCAAACACCAAGGTCTGAACGCCACAGAGAAGTGTCCCAACGCCTCTAACAAGCCACCCAGGTACAAAACCAACTCAACTGCTGTCTCCTCCAAACACTCAAAAGCACTGAGAACAAAGAATACATGTGTGTGAGTTTCAGACTTTTTCTCAAGAGTTAATCTTCAATGCTTCAGAAGGAGATGCTCTCCTGCTTCTCCATCTTAGAAGGCTGAGGTCAACTTAACATTTCAATATCCACCATGCTTTCAACTTCATCTGAAAACAATAAAGTTATGCTTGTAGAAAGACAGCACTTAATCCTGGCAGCTTACAGAACTGTGTGGATTCAGCTCTTCCCAGTATTTATTATCCAAGATCTCCATGTTATACAAAAAAATGCACTGACTTGAAGTTGTCCAATGCTGAACAACTCCAGTAAATCAAATTTTTCTTAATCCTATCACACTTTGGGGAAAAGGAGTAGAACACCACAAAACAACACAACTTTAACATCAAACAAGTAGCTAAGTCAACGTTACCTCACCGAGTGAGCACACTCAGGTTTCAGGATGAGAAGAAATAGGATTAGGTAGCACTTTTTAACAAATACAGACCTCCATCACACACACACACCACCTCTACAGCTGCTAACACTCCTCAAGACATACCTGTCATATTCTAATCTCTTTGTAAGGTAAGTGTTGTTCTTCTTGTACTCATGAAGCTGATCTTCCTGGCGAATGAACTCCTGGCGCAGCTCTGCTAGTTGTTCTAGAGAAAAAAAAAGGCAAAAACAACATTAATACAGAAAGCTAAGAAAAAATATCCCACCCCCCCAAACAGATACAGCTTTTAATATTGCTACACAGGTTAAAAAACTGCTCATGTTTTAATTTCCTCCCCAGTAGCTGGTTCAGTCTGTGCTTTGCACTGAGTGTGAGAACAATGCTGATAACACACTGATGGGTTAGTTGCTGCTCAGTGGTGCTTATCCTAAGTCAAGGACCTTCCAGTTTTCCAGGCTCTGCCAGTGAGGAGCTGGGAGGGTGCATGGCCAGGAGAGCCAAGCCCAACTAGCCAAAGGGATATTGCATACCACAGAACATCATACTGGGAGGAGTTGGCAGATCACTACATGGGCATCAGTCAGTGGGTGGTGAGCAACTGCACTGTGCATCACTTGTCTGTCTTGGGGTTTATTTCTCTCTCTTTTTGTTATCTTCCTTTTCATTACAATTATTATTATACTTTCTTTTATTTCAGTATTAAACTGTTCTTATCTCAACCCATGAGTTTTACTTTGCTCTCTTCCTCATCCCACTGGGTAAGGGGAGGAGTGAGTGAGCAGCTCCGTACTGCTCAGCTGCCAGCTGGGGTTAAACCACAACAACCCCTAAATTTCTCTTTCCCTTTTCATTCAGAAGACTTGCACAACACCATTTCACCTATCTGCTGGAAAGTTCCCTGAATTTCCTGAAAGATTCTGTTCTTCTGAGGAACACAAAAGTACTACTAGGTTACTTCAGGCAGGATGGTAAAATCTCCTCTTGCTCTAACTATACAAAAGAAGAGACATTCATATTATCCATAAACCCAATACAGATTTCACAAGTAATTGTTCTAGGAATTCTTCTCCCTGCTCCTCAGGGAGCTACACCTAATTGTTAACCTTCCTACTATTTTAAGTTGCAGGTACACAGATACAGGCAGAAACACCAAGTGCATTGTCTGCAGGCACATTCAAATTCTGGCAGTACTGTTCCAGGGCCTCTGAAGCCCACACAGTAAGATTACAGGCACTGTAATCATGTCTGGATGCATCAGCTTTAAAAGATGTTTTCTGGACCCTTTTCTAACCCAGCATATCACAACACTGCTGATCTAAGCCATACTAAACTGTGTAGGTGGTCATGAAAATCATTCTTAACATCTTAAAACTAAGCAGTGCCAGAAAACATATTCTCTCTGCAGACAGCAGAACCAACCCTACCCTTACCCAGAGCAGGTAAAAACCAAATACAATGAAATCTACATTATCTGATGTTCCAGCATCCCTTGATCAGTCCTTTAAAGAGTATTCCACACTAGCTGGGCAGTTAAAAATATACAACTTTGGGACAGGCCTGTTTATGGTCATAAATGGCCATTTATGGCCTGTTTGGCTGTAAATCCCTTACCCTTCAAACGGTGGATGTCTGCCATCTGATAAGAAATGTTGTTCTGCAGCTTCACCTGCAAGGAAGAAACAGTTATAGGTCAATCTAGAGAGTCAGCAGGGCCCAGAGGGCTCAGGCAGGTTTGTTTGCACTGAAAAGGCAATGTAGGCAAAGGATCAGCAGAGTGACGTATACAAGGTTCCTGTAAATACACCTCAGGTATATTTAGTTATCTCTTAAGTGATATCACCAACCTAAACACTCTATTTAGGCTTTGCTAACAAGGCTTCACATTTATTTACAGAATATTTCTATCCAAAAAAAGTATACTGACAGGACTAAAATAAGCACGCTGCAGGAGCAGAGGGTGAATTTCCACTAGCAAAGCCTAAGTGTATAAAAATAAGTACACGGTATATATTTAAAGTATATTTTTCATGTGATGCTGCCTCACATTCATAACATTTTAGTTTTAAGAGAATCTGATACCAGGACTTCCACAACTGCTTTTAATTTGGTATTTTTAGTAAAGAAAAAAAACCAGCAGTAACAATAAGTAAATGCATGTGCACAAAGGCATTAAGGAAAGATGCTTTGCTTTGTTCTTACATAAAGGCATCTGTAAAGGACAAGTAACAGCGCAGCAGCACACTCTGCATAGGTGAGGGTTACCAGCTCAGACTCTGTCCCTCTGAGAATGTCATCAGTAATGGAGAGAGGGGGGTTAGCTGGTTTTGGTGGTGAAGAATGCTGATACCAGCTTCACTTCATAACCCTTAAGTTGAATATCTGAAGGATCAGGCAACACTGATAGGATCATAGAACCATTAAGGTTGGAAGAGATCTCTAAGATCATCGAGTCCAACCATAAAGACTGAGAGGCAGAACACTCAGAAAACCCTGAAGATCGAGTCAAACCATTAACCAGCACTACCAGGTCACCACTAAACCATGGCCCTCAGCACCATATCTACACAGCCTTTAGAAGCCCCCAGGGATGGTGGCACCACCACTGTCCTGGGCCAGACCTTGACAACCCTTTCCAGGAAGAAATTGCTCTTAATGTCCAACCTAAACCTCCTCTGGCAAAACTTGAGGCCATTTCCTCTCATCCTACTGCTTGCTCCTTGGGAGATGAGACCAACCCCCAACCTCACTTCAGTGTCCTTTCAGGGAGTGGTAGAGAGGGATAAGGTCTCCCCTGAGCCTCCTCTTCTCCAGACTAACCAACCTTCAGTTCCTTCAGCAGCTCCTCACAAGACTTATGCCCTAAAGTCCTAACTGCTGTACTCATTTTACTTGTAGTTTCCTGATGGATACAAAGGGTCACTCTGGAAGGGCTGCTGAGAGAGAGTTGTCATCCTTGCGTGACAAGATCAGAATTACCTCTCAGTAAAGTACAAAGTACAAACACACCTACTCTGGTGTGGGACACACACACAGAGCCTACTACAACTCCCCCACTGATTCTGCAGCTCAGTGAGGCAGATCCCTACATTTCCTGTCAAAACAAACAAAACTGACATATGCCCTCCCTTTAAAACTTCCTCCACCCACCTCCACCTTCCCTTTCATCAAATTACTCATGTCTTTAACAAGATTTCACATAATGTTTTGGGTTTTAAGAGCAGTGCTGGAACTCTGGGCTGCCTGATTCAATCCATCCTATACGGGTTCAGTCCAGCATTTCTAACTTTAGGAGCTAGGGCAGCACAGGAACTGCTGAAGTCGTGATTGTCTGCAGAACAGAGTGTACACAGAGGCACTCATCCAACAGCTCTAATCACAGCAGAGGCTCCTTAGCAAACAGAGTGCTCCATGTTAGAAGTCTTGGTGCCAGTCTGCAGTGTCCTGCCTCATCCCTCCCAGCAATGCACACAGGGGCAGGGCTGGCAGCAGACTCAGTCCCACAGCCCACAACAAGGGCCAGGAGGGTTTGGGGAGTGCCCAGAGGCACCACAGTGATGGCTGGGACCTGTGAAAGGACCACTCAGCCATTGCACAAAGGTCTTCCCAAAAGAAGATTGAGTGGCACAACACAGAATCATTAAGGTTGGAGAAAACCTTGAAGATCGAGGCCAACCATTAACCAGCACTGCCAGGTTACCACATCTCCCCAGCTTTTAGATCCCTCCAGGGATGGTGACTCCACCACTGCTCTGCGCAGCCTGGACAGGCCCTGACAACCCTTTGGGGGAATAAATTGTTCTTAATGTCCAACCTAAACCTCTTGTCCTATTGCTTGTTCCTTGGCAGAAGAGACCAATCCCCATCTGATTCCAACCTCCTTTCAAGGAGTTGAAGAGAGTGAGGTCTCCTCTGAGGCTTCTCCAGACTAACCAACCTCTGTTCCCTCAGCTGCTCCTCACAGTACTTGCAGTCTAGATCCTTCACCACATTTGTTGTCCTCTGGACACTCTCCAGCACCTCAACGTCCATCTTGCAGTGAGGTACCCAAAACTGAACCCAGGATTCCAGGTGTGGCCTCACCAGTGCCCAGTCCAGGAGGGTAATCCTTGCCCTAGTCCTGCTGCCACACTAGTGCTGATCCAAGCCAGGATGCTGTTGGTCTTCTTGGCCACCTGGGCACACTGCTGGCTCAGCTTCAGCCACTGTCAACCAGCACCCCCAGCTCCTTTACCACTGAGCAGTTTTTGGTAATCTGAGAACTCTGACCATATTGCTCTGAAACAAGGAACAAACTAAAAACACCCAACAGGGACCTTTCAGGAGCCTTCTCAGCATGTTAGAGCCACACAGCATCTGAGCAGCACTTACACACATGCTCTGCCCACCAAGACATTTCAGACACTGTAGTTACAAGATGCACAATGAACAACTCTCAATGAAGTGAGAGTCTGTGTTTGGTTTCCTGTGCTTCATTTCCAAAGCACAAGTAACTCCTGTGGTGGGGACCTTCAACAGAAGAACAAGACAGAAGCAACCACCAAGCCTTTCTATTCCAACATGCCCAGTCTGCCAGCTCCCTGTCAAATGGACACCAGGACAGGGCAACACAAAGTGATTTGTTGAGCATTAATGAAAAAATTATCCTTCTCTATTTTTCCTGTCTTCCACTCCAATCCTTTTTCTTCCCAGATCCTTAAATCTACAAAGAGATCCAGGAAAGTGGTTTTCAAACCTTCAGCAGCAGCACCTATGACACAAAAAGCCTCCCCACTGGATTCTACTCATCCTGTCAACCAGGGGACTTGCTGAGGGAGGTTCCTGTCTGTTAACAGGAGTTTGATTGAAGAGAACATCAGTTTTATCACACAATCTTTCACTTTGGCAATCCTGAGTTTCAGAGAAAAGTGACAGAATTTATATCCAACACAGCTCAGCTGACAGCAAATGTCCCTCAGCCAAAGGATAGGAAGGGAAGAAGCTTTTCTGTGATTCATGGGATCTGTTCCACCTACACATGTAAAAAAAACCCCACACTCCACAAACCATGGCCCAAGTCCAGTTCTTTGAGCTGTGTCCTCTGAGTCTAGACCTACTGGTACTGTTCCCATTTCTCAGATCCTTTCCAAAGCAGATGGGATGGATATAAGAAATCCTCTGTAGCCCAATCAGCTCTGCACAGGCTGCTCAGGGCAGTGGTGGAGTCACCACCCCTGGAAGGATTGAAAAGCCATGGAGGTGTGGTGCTGAGGGACATGGTTTAGTGGTGACCTGGCAGTGTTAGGTTAGCAGTTGACTTAATGATCTGAAAGGTCTCTTCCAATCAAAATCATTCTGCAACATGGAGTTAGTACAGCTTTGGAGATGATGTTGTGATCATCAGGAACACGTGGTAAGACTGGAAGATGCTCTCAACATCCCTGCTCTAAAGCTACAGCAATGCAAATTGAGGAGCTGTCAAGGAGTTTTGGCAACAAAGAACATACCCAGCTGCTCCCAAGGATGTTTTACTACAGGGTTTCATCCTCTAAAGCATCATTTCTAGCCACCTGCAAAGGGTCATGGCTGTATTACCCACCTGGCACTGCCAACAGTATCTCTGGAATGAGCAAGGCACACTCCTGAAAGCTGCAATCAAACACAGAGCTAGGAACCCCTGGATGCCTGCCATCTGGAAGCTCTCCACCACAAATTCCTGCCATTCAATCACTTTATTGAGCTCAGGGGATGTGTAAAGCTATGGAAAAAAAAAGATATGCTGCAAAAAAACCCATGAAATTCTCAGGAAACTCCTGTATCACCTCCCAAACACTGGGGCAACCACCACCCTTGTTTGCCTTCTGAGATAGGAGAACTCCTCTGGCTTGCTCCAAGGTCCAGCAGGCTATCATGAGCTCATCACAGGGTGAGAGGGGAAAAGAATTCCCAAGAACTCAAGCTTTTTCTTCTATTTTCAAACACAAGACACTAGGTCACACTACTACATTTGCTCCTAAGAACAAACACTATTGTGGGGTGCAATATTGCCTTGTCACGCAGCAGGGGAGGGAGCAGAGGGACAAGGGCTGGGGCTTCACCACAAACACTGCTGAGCAAGGAAGAAGCTGCCTGCAGAATTTCCAGTTGCCTCCACACTTGATTTATGTGCCCACAAGATAAAAAAAAAACTCTTAGGACCATAAAGCAGAGCTGACCAGCAGAGCAGCACCTCTCAAGTGAGTTTTCTATGCAATAAGCCTAGATTTGCTGTGATCACTTGTACTCTGGGAACTACCAGAGCTGGTGTTTTCTGATGGCTCCTGCATTTGACAGATGGGCCAAGATCATTGGCAAAAAACCAGCCTGTTCAAAGACCATACTTGATAATTCTATGTTGAGGGGAAAAAAACCACCATCCAAGTCTTTTTTTGGTCAAACTTTATGCCTACTACTCATTATGGTTTTTGTAATAGATCTTTACTCTCTAAAGCAGAGCTTTATTCTAGACTCTCTGAACTACAGTCACATAAAGGCTTTTCTAGAAATAAAATAGGATTGCTGCCACCGAGAACAGGACAGTAGCTCACACAGGAGGAAAAGAGCTCTGCCCTGTGAGATACCAGACTGAGGACTCAAAGAGCAGGCAGATTTCTGGAGAACACCACAGCAGGCAGGTGCAGCTCAACAACACCTCAGGTTGTTTCCTAGGCATCAAAGCAGGCTCTGGCTGCCAGTAACCTTTGTGAACACTCTGACTTTGCATTTGCATTTTCTTTCCTGGTGTCCTACAGGAAAACACCCCAGACTTCCTCAAAAATACTAATTTCTTCTACCAAAAGCAAGCTTTGACATGCAGCCCAGTAACTGAGGGCTTGGTTCCATACCACCATGGAGTTTTACACCTGGCAGTTACAACAGCACATAAAACAACTTAATTGCTCTATGAACACAGGCTAAGGAGGAACATACAATCGACTCCACCTACACAAACAACCACCAAACTACACATCACCTATATTACTTCCCCTGAACACCATTAGCCACTTCTCCAGCTGCACCTTGGAGGAAGTTTCAATGAATTTACCTTCAGCAGACCTCCAGTCATTTGTCCAGCCTGGTCATGAACTCATGATACTTTAGTAACCCCAAAAGCCTGGGAAAGGCAATTCCAACTCAACCATGACTGCCCACAACCCGAGTTTTCAAGCTACCATCATCTTTGGATGGTTGCTTTTATGGAAGAGGGCAGTGAACAACTATTTGTTTTCTATTAGCATGCAAAAGTTCAATTAAAAAAAACCCCAACAAATAAACCCCAAAAGCCCAACAGTTTAGAAAACTACTAGTTTTCTTTTACTAGCAGAAGCATCTTTGTTAAAACCTAACTGCTTTCAGTTCAGCTTCTTACTTTCTTACTCATCAGCCTTCAGTACTTTGATATCTGCATAAAATACTTGTAAATTAAACTAAATTTTACAGCATCACAATATATTAAATCATAATGGTGTTAGGTGCATTTATTTCCAATAGAGAACACCAGTACTGATCATTAATTCCTCCTCCAATCAAGCTTTTTATTCCAGTCTCAGACAAAAATAAAGAAGTCTGCTGACTACACAAATAGCTTAATTTTAACAGATCAGTAGGGAAGACAATAACTTTAATACAAATGAACTCAATTTGAAGGAGTCTGTAACTAGACATGTATGCATTCGGGTTTCTGTGACAACTAAAAGCATTTTCTTACGCTGCTCATCAAATATGTGATATGAAAAGGTCAGAAAACCAAACTCAGCCACTAATAAGCCTGAGAATGTGACATTTCCATAAATCCAACTGTGATAAACAGTATTCAATTAGCACACGCAAGCATAGTAGATGCTACCCCGAGTAGAAGAACTTGTCTGCTCAACTCCTCTGCAGAGTTGCCTGTGACGATTATGAAAGCGGAACAGTGAAAACTGAGGCATTCACTCATTTCCCTTTCCACAACAAAAGAAATCCCCAGGCCACCTCCACATAAAAAGGCAAGCTGAATTTTGGATGAGCTTGTCTCTTCGCAGCTAATGAAAACGACACGTTATGTCAGCAGCAAGAATGTTTTTTTCGCCCCCGAGCCTACTTCGGCTGCATAAGAACCAGTCCCTGAAGTGCCAGGCGTTTTGAGAGCGACACGGAAACCAAGCCCAGGGGTGCTACACCTCACCATTACACTTGCTTCATTTCCCCTGAGGCCAAGCGAACTCGAGTTTCAAGGCTGTATGCTGCCTTTCGGCTGATCACAAAAGATCACATAGTCTCAGCAGAGGACGAAAGCTCAAAAAAAATTTTTATTAAAGGCTGCCGTCTGGCAAACGGTGAACTGTGAGTGTTTTCATTGCTAGCACACACACACTACCTTTGGTGGACGTGTTCAGCTCCTTTCTGGGATGAATTAAGAATCCCGAGCATACCTCGAATGTCCTATCAACAACCAAAGCCAACGCATCAGCTCCACAAACCAGTGCCTCCAGGGGCTTATTCCACCCTTAGGCTGGAGGCGTTGCAGTGGCACTGGCAATCACCATCAAGAACAAACAGTACCTCCCAGGCAGAGCCACCCCGCAGGACACCGGGGAACCCTCCAGCAGCCCCCGGGCCTGGCTGCACACCCCGCTTTACCTTGCTGTCCTCGCACTTCTTCACCTGGCCGTCCCTGGCCTGCAGCTGGCTGCTCAGGTGGCTGTAGTCGGCCTCCTTCTGCTCCAGCTGCTTCCTGTGGGAGTCGACCTTGCCCATCAGGTCCGAGTTCCTCTTCTCCAGGCGGCCCCGGGCCACCTCGGTGCGCTTGGCCTGGCTCTGCAGCTCCGCCACCTCCTCCTGCAGCAGGGCCTGGCGGGACGAGGCGTTCCAGCAGTTGAAGGCGAGGATGGCGATCACTACCAGCAGCGCCACGAAGACAAGCGAAGGCAGACGGCCGCCCCTCCGGTTAGCTCCGAAACCCACCATGGGGGAGGCCGCCGGGGCGGGGGCTTCACCCGCTCCCGCCTCCGCCCGCACCTGAGAGGGGAGAAGCAGAGAAGGGTGGGGGCAGGAAGGCTGCTCAGGGAGCCGGGTAGTAGGCAGAGGCGTTTGTACGGGGGGCCGGGAGCATCCCCGGCGGCGGAGGGCCCTGACGGGGGTCGGCAAGACAGCAAGGGAGAGGAGAAGAGCGGACAGGCTAGGCCCTCCAAGAGGAGCGGAGCCGGGAGGGAGCGATGGGCAGGGCTCTGCCCGCGCCGCCGTGGCCGCTCCCGCCCCGCGGGGAGGGACAGGCCACACCGCCCACCTCACCGGCCGGCAGCGGGCACTGCCACCCCACCCCTTCCGCCTTCTCGCGCTCCGCCCATTCCGTCTTCCAGCCTCTCGCGAGAAAAGCCCTCCCAACTCTCACGAGCTTGTAGCGTCCCGCCATTTTGTGGGCCTGCTGTGGCACCAGCACCCGAGAGGGGCGTGCTGGGCCGAAATAAGGGGCGATCGGGAAGGGTTGGAGTGGGGGAAAAAAGTGCAATAGTACTCTCAGTGCCTCTGTTTGTAAAGAAAAATGCCTTGAAAGTAAAACTAATTAATGGGTCCCGAGAGGCAGGGTGAGTTTCCCTATTAGCTTTATTGGAATAAAGGGAGAGTTCCTAGGGGCATTCTCCTAGGGAGGTCTCTGAAGTTGCTGGAGGATGCAGGCCACTTTATCCTACCTCCCTTTCTCTGTTACCTGGGGGTATTCAGGAGGTACAGACTCTCCAGTTCAACCTTAACATACAACTCATCACTTGTGCCTAGAAAGTTCCCTAACTGTGCTGCACTGGTCTGGCCTATCTAGAGATGCTTCAAGCGTGTCTTCAAGATTATGTGAGTATAGTTCCTTTTGTAATAAATGCTTAGATAAAGGAATTTATTCTTCATCAGGTTGTGTCCCAAACCATTAATCTTTGTTGTTATGGCATATATGTCTCACCTAGGGAAAGGGAGGTGGAACTGGTTGAGGGACATGGTTTAGTTTCCATGCTTGAGAGCTGGTTTCCATGCTTGAGGCATGAGTTGGTTCACAGCAGCTGCCACAGTTGCTTCCTCAGTGTGAGAGGAGGCAGACCATGACAAAATCAGACATGCAGGTTTTTGCTGCCTCAGAAGCCTTTTTTCCTTATTTATTATTTCCTGTGAGAGAAATTAACTAGTAGTTGTGTGCTCCTGTGGCCAAGCACCTCTGAAAGGAGAGTTTGCAATGACCTCCCTGTGGTACAGTCACAGCACCTCTAGCTTGCAAAAAGGTGTGGAGAAGATGTGGGAGAAACAGAAGGGGATCAGTTTTCCCACTAAAAAGAGGAAAAAGACATTGGAGGAATAAAGTGTAAAATGCATTCCTTTTCTGAGGCACAGCATGCACTGTGCAGAACTTGTCACTGGGATAAGGATGTCATGCCATATGGACCCCTTTCTCTTTTCCAGCTGATTCTATACCGTATTTGCATGCCAATATTTGCATTTTGGCACTTTTAATTGCTGTTCTACTGGTAGCCAATTAATTTGCCAATCTGCTTTCTGCAGATGGCAGTGTAGATTCACCTTCTACATCTAGGGTTGCAAATCTCACTTCATTGTGAAGCTAGGTAGTGCCAGGGTTTTAAGCCTGCTCTAGTAAGCTTATTCTTTCTAGGTAAACTTACTCTGTGCAAACCCATGAGAATGGAAATGTTTGTCTAAGTGATGTAAACACAGTACAAACAGAACAAACCTGATCTCAGAG
Source organism: Bucco capensis (assembly GCA_013396975.1). Classification (NCBI taxonomy): domain Eukaryota; kingdom Metazoa; phylum Chordata; class Aves; order Piciformes; family Bucconidae; genus Bucco; species Bucco capensis. The sequence goes on along the minus strand of VWZO01000914.1, from coordinate 101,772 downwards.
CTGTACCTGGATTTCACACCCATAAAAGTCTGCTCAGAAATCTGCTCACTTCCTGCAGTGCTCAGTGATCTTCCCCCCTCTCCTGTTCAAGCTGTTTCTGTTAGACTTTGTGTAAGCTCCCAGCTCCAGAGCTGACAGCAAACAATCTCCCTCACAGCAGGGAGCTGTGTCAGCCTGGCTCACAACTGGCCCCTGCATGTTTGCTGTGGTTGTCTTTGCATATCTGGGAGGTGAGACAATTGTGGGCAGTTTTGTCTTTCCATTTCAGCTGTGATCCAGGCTCCATGATCCAAGCCAATCTATTCTTTTCCTGGGTGGAAAGGCTGCATTCCTACTGCTTCTTCCTGAGCTTCTGTCGTCTCACATTGTGTGCTGGAGTAATGTATCTCTCAGCATCTTTGACTCAACCTCTGACCAGGATGCTTTTGGCTTTGTTGGCTCTTGACCTCATTAGAGGGAGCCATTGTCTGGTGCACATTGAGTGACACAGTGCAAGCACAAGAAGGAAGTTTTAAACCCTGTGCTGATCTTGTAGGAACTAAAGGTTGTCTTCAGGATTGTATCAAAACCTTATGTGCTTCCAGATCTTCCTGTTGGAAGAGCTACTCTGTAAGAGTACCATAAGGTACTCAAATTTAGCATCCTTGTAGAAATAAAACAAGTCAAAACATGGAATAGTAATATTTGACTTTGGAAAGGGGAGCTGTGCAAAACAAGAAGATTTGTCCCCCGAAAAAGTGTTTAAGGGGATACAGTGTGGAGAGTGCTTCAAGGAAGTCATCCCAAGGGCAGGTCACCTCCAGGAGTGCTGAACATGGGGTTGGAATTCCATGTTCCTAACCTACAGCACCACTTGGAGGGTACATGTGGCAAAGGGTCACTGTGTGCTGCTGCTCCTCACTGCTCAGAGAATGCATGGACCCTCCACATGACCCTGTGGGGCCTTTCCTACAGGAAAGTGTTTCTGGAGACTGAGTGCCAAAGCATAAAGCTACTCAAACCCCATCCCTCCCAGGAGGGATAAATGTGGTGTTCTGGGGAAAAAACAATGAAGGATGAAGAAGATTGGTGGTGGCTGTCAGGTCATGCCGTGAGGTGCTGAAACACTGACTCCTCCATGCTGCTCCTGCAGTGGCTCTTGAGAAATGCCGCAGTGCCCAAAACATGTCAGTTTGGAACAGCTTCTCCTTGCCAGGCTGTGAAGGCTGGACTGGAGTGAGGAGCTGCAGGGGGAAGGGGTGTCCACTTCATACCCAGAACTTGCCTCGGAGTCTCCCTTCAGACAAAGGTTCCCGTTTCCTGAGGTTCTGTAGAGCACTTGTCTGCTCCTGATAATATTAATCTATACAAGTGTTATTTCACAAAAGAAGAGTAATAAAATAGCAAACTTTTACAGCATGTTCATTAAGATAATCAAGGGAAAGCTGGTATTTAGGGGATTCTTGTAAATCACAGAGAAGAAAACGTGCTTTAATTGAATTCATTTCCTGTTAGCATTACTAGGATTGTCATAAGAATGTGGGGAGATCTGATAGCCTAAAATTAGAGTAATTTTGGAAAGTGATAACATTTTCCAAGGCAGAATAGTTAGAACAAGTGGTAACTGTAGAGGAGCACAAGCTGCAGCATCTGAACCTTGAGAAAGAAAGGAAACACTCAAAATAAACTCATCAGCTAAAATCCTGCAGTTTTAATCTATGCACTGTTGCAGCCTAGAACAAGGTGTTCTCTTGTGTGCTCTGCATTTCATCACCACAGCCTGAATGCTAACAACCTGCAAACACATCCTCTCTCCTATTCTACTCATCAGTGCTGTGGGGAGCAGAAAACATTTGGAAGTGTTTGAGCAGAAGTGACCCTCAGCTTGAGGGCACAGCCTGCTAGGGAGTGATGACCCTACAGTGGTAGAAAGGGTAACTGAGACATGAAATGCTTCTGGATGCACTAAGATTAGGCAGGTCAAGGGGGAAAACATCTTTCATCAGTTCCTTGTATGGATCTAGGGCATGTATGGTGATAAACAGAGATGCAGTAAAGTTCCTTCTCATGCTCTCCAACTCCCTGAAAGGAGGTTGGAGCCAGGTGGGAGTTGATCTTCTCTCCCAAGGAACAAGTGATAGGATGAGAGAAAACAGCCTCAATTTGTACCAAGGGAGGTTTAGGTTGGACATGAGGAACAATTTCTTCTGGAAAGATTGTCATGGCCTGTCCCAGGCTGCTCAGTGCTGGAGTCACCATCCCTGCAGGGGTTTCAAAGCCCTGGAGATGTGATGCTGAGGGACATGGTTTAGTGGTGACCTGGCAGTGCTGCTTAACATTTGAAATTAATCATCCTGGAGGTCTTTTCCAACCTTAATGATTCTATGATTTTAATGATTCTATGATCCTAAAGGCCTTGCTGACTTTCCAAAACATGCACACTGACTTACAAGTACCCCAAATTCCCCAGGCTGCTGCTGGTGCAAGCCTCTGTGCCTCTGCCCTTTGCTCCATAGCAGCTCAGGCAGCATTTACAGGCAAGTCACAGCCATTCCTTTGGTTGCTTTCACTGAGCAGGAAAGTTTTGCTGAGGAAATGCATAATGTACATTTGATTTTGCTTTCAAATATGTTACTTTGCAAAGGAATTGCTGATTATTTATTTCCCTCCTTCTTTCCTGCTGTGAAGTTGGAAAGCTGAAGAGCCCCACACGTGGTATTTTCAGAGCTGGTGTTGTGTATTGTTACTGCCATGACACAGTGATCAATTCAACCAACAGAGTCTGAGTTGTTGTTCAAGTCAAGTGTTTTGATCCCTTCAGAATCTGAAGCAGGTTTTTAAATGAAGGATAAATTTACATATGTTTGTTTATTTTGGGTGTGTGTGCATAGTTTAACTCAAAGCTAACAGGAAAAGCACTCTATAAAATAGAAGAGTTGGATGTTCAGGAAGAACAGCAGAAAGATAGGCTTAGATTTGAGTCCAGGCAGAAGAAAAGAGGACTGAGATAAAAAAATGCATCTGTAAGTTATCAACATACCAAAAAAATAGATCTGAGGATGACATTGACTGAGGAGGAGAGTGTCAGGGAGTGCACAAGGGAGTGCACAAGGGAGGTTGAGCTGAGAGTGACCCTCATCAGCAAGTCTCAGAGTGCCTGAGCAAAGCAGCAGCAGCTCCTCTGGCAGCCCCAGGCAAGGCAAGGAGAGGAAGGAGACCCAGCAGACTGTTTCTGAGCAGTGACAGAGCTACAGACAATACCTGAGGTAATGCCTGTGGCACAGAGCAACCAGAGTCAGTACTCAGTGCTCATCTTATGTGGAGCTCCCAGCTCATGGGAGGAGTTGGAGGGATCCCAGGGGAGGCTGAGCAGGGCAATTAAGGCAAGTAACAGGTTTGGCCAGGGAGATCACAAGGGTTTTGACAAAAATTTCAGTGAGGTACATTGGAGAATGAGATTTGGGATTCTGAGCCTGGGGAGGAGGAGGTCACCTACCCAGCAGCCAACAGGAGCAGCAGGGCAGCAGGAGGAGAGTGCTGAGGTGGCACTGCAGAGCCTCCCCTCGGGGCTGCCTTGGTGTTTGGTTCCACCAGCTGACTTCAAGCTGTCAGGTCCAACCATGGGCAGAGATCTAGAGCTGTCTTCATTTGCTTGAGTTGTTCTTCTGTTACTAAGATGAGCCTTAAGAAAATATTCCTAGGCTGAGCTGCCTTCTGGGACTTCATTTTGTGTTTCTTGGCTGGAGAGTTGCTCTGACTCACTCCAGACTTTGTTTCTCTTTATGAAGAGTGGAAATACAACTGTAGAGTTATAAAATTCTCTATAATTAAGAATAGAATAGTAACTACTGGTTAAAAGAACATGCTGATTTAATCATCTATTCAGCATTACAGAAAAATAGTGACTTTAAAAGTATATCATGAAATATTCCAAGACACCATTTCCTACTGTTTCTTTCCAACTGCAGCAGAATGAAGTGGTTCAGAACTTCCATTAGCCCAAACTTTTCCTTTGTACTGTAAAGTCTGATTAAGATGCTCCATCTGTTGGTGAGTAGAGCAACTGTCCAAGTGAGCAGCAGAGCCTGCAAACATTTCCATGTGGATTTGGAGGACTCCAGTTAAATTAGTAAGCTGGTAAAAATACCACACAGCAGCTCTAGCAGGAAATGGTGTGGTGGGTTTGTTCTGTAGGATTGTTTCAGCAAGTGGATGAGAGTTTAAAGCACTGTTGTCTTCCCAAGTGGCCAACACTAGCTGTATCTATTAAGTGTTTTTGTTACTCATTTGCAAGAACAGTTAGTAAAAATAGTTAAGTTTCAGTTTCAGCACATTTTGAGTACCCATGAGTGGTTGTTTTGGAGCATACTTTTGAGACCTCCTTAGGGGTGGATTGCCCTACAGTGCAGTGACACTGGAGAATGATAGATACGGGGAGCCTTGTGAGGAGCAGCTGAGGGAACTGGGGTTGGTTAGTCTGGAGAAGAGGAGGCTCAGGGGAGACCTTCTCACTCTCCCCAACTCCCTGAAAGGAGATTGGAGCCAGGTGGAGGTTGGTCTCTTCTCCCAAGGAACAAGAGACAGAATAAGAGGAAACAGCCTCAAGTTGCACCAGGAGAGCTTTAGGTTGGGCACGAGGAATAATTTCTTCCTCTAAAGGGTTGTCAAGGCCTGTCTCAGGCTGCCCAGGGCAGTGGTGGAGTCACCATCCCTGGAGGGGTTTCAAAGCCCTGGAGATGTGGTGCTGAGGGACATGGGTTAGTGGTGACCTGGCAGTGCTGCTTAATGGCTGGGCTTGATAGAATCATAGAATGGCCAGGTTGGAAGGGACCCTAAAGATCATCTAGTTCCAACCTCCCCGCACTGAGCAGGGATGCCAATCACTAGACCAGGTCACCCAGGGCTGCATCCAGCCTGGCCTTGAACACTGCCAGGGATGGAGCATCCACAACCTCTCTGGGCAACCTGTGCCAGTGCCTAACCACTCTCCAGGTAAAGAACTTCCTCATAATCTCCAATCTAAATTTCCCCTCCTTCAGCTTATAACCATTCCCCCTTGTCCTATCACAGTCTGACCGCTTAAAAAGTCTCTCCCCTTCTGTCTTATAATCCCCCTTTAGGTACTGGAAAACTGCTATAAGATCCCCTCGAAGCCTTCTCTTTTCCAGGCTGAAATGTCTCTTCCAACCTTAACAATTCTATATCACAGAAACTGGATTCTTGGAAACTTGTTTGCAATTTCTAGATTGAGCAGCTACTGCTACTTGAAGGCAGTTGTTTGGTTGGTTTCTCTTCAGGTTTGAAAGCAACACCTTTTATGGTTTATTCACATAAAACTTCATTAAGTGAACTACAAATTTTAATTAAACTATCTCAAAATCCACTCTAAATATACATTCCTATGCATGTTTCTCTCACTGTGCACTCACACAGCACTCAGGGAAAAGGAGAGACACTTCCTCCTCTTAAAGCAAACCAATAAAGCCTAAAGATGAAGAGATAGTGACATGTAGTGATATATCATGGGCATACTTGTGCTGACCTCTATTTGCTTGTGCTCCTTCCCACCTGATGCTTCCTTAGAGTGATGACTGTTTACTTTCTGACTATTCTGCTATTCGAGGTGTTGTCAAAACTTCTTACAAGAAAAGGGATTAAACAATCTTTTGAGGTTTATTAAGAACATTTGCCTTGGAAGAGACTTCCTGTCTTTGAAGGGTAAAATGATCTGTCTTCTCAAAATCCCAAGGGGCTCCCATTCCTCCACCATTTTCAGAAGGCTCAGGTGCTGCTTCCCTCACGTTGTTCCAGAGGAACTGTGGAGGAGCAGAATGTTCCTGGTGGTGAGGGAGCACAGAAAGAAGTGAACAAAGGAGCAGAAGCTCACACATCTTCACATCCTGGGCATAGGTGTGCACCTTACAAGCATACCTTGTGAGACAGCAATGCCTATCACCTACTCAAATTCTGTGCTGCTGTGTTTTCCTTCCTTATTTTCAGTTTGCTGCATTTGCACAACTGTAAAGCCATTCCTGACAGGCATCAAAAGCATCTTTTATTTTGGGAATAAAGAAAAGAAAAGGAAGCACTGAGCAGGAGGTCAGACAGATCAGCCCATCAGATCAGACTTCTCTTCTCAGCACATCCTTGGGCAATCTGCTCAGCAAAGTATCACTTGCTAGGGATGGAGGGCAACATGGAGCAGGAATTAAAGCTCTGCAAACCCAATCAGGTACTTGGGGGAAGAAAAAAAGATAAGTGGGAAGGAAAGCTGGAAAGAAAACAGAAAGGGGAGAAAGGCAGAAGAAAGACTAAATGGATTGTGTTGCTTTGGTCAAGGTAAGGAATCTGGGCAGAGGTGCAGAAGGAGGCACAGAACTGCTTTCTTGCTCTGGTTTTGGTTCCTAATCATCTCAACTGCATCTTCCCCATCTATGCTCTAGGTTCTCTTGTTCTTGCAGGGGAGTTGGACTAGATGATCTCCAGAGGTCCCTTCCAACCCCTAATATTCTGTGATTCTGTGAAATAAAGTGTAACCTTGGCTGCAGAAGACAATTAAGGCATGTTGACTTCTAAGGAAACGTTTGCTTTCATCTCTTAAGGATAAAGTCAGCACTTGGAGCAGCTTGAAAAGGAGGTGGAAAGGAATCAGCACTTTTTTTTATGCTGAAATGGTATTAAGTTAATTTATGAACATCTGAGATTTGGAAATCTTTCTGAGAATAAGTAATAAGAATAAAGCATTGGAGTCAATCTCTTATAACATGTTGCATTAGGAAAATGAGCCAAGGAACATCTGGGATTGTCTCCTCAAATGGCAGCACTGTCTGAAGAAAAGCCAGGACACCTCTACCTAGGGAATGGTGAGCAGCTCAAAGCTCCTACCCAGGTCAGGAGCAGGAAGCACATCTGTTGGTGTGAGGCAGCTGGGGAGGCTCAGTGCAGAGTTTGGCATTCTGATCAAAGATGATTTCTCTCCCTAGCATTTCCCCATAAGTAAATTTGCTTTCTTTTCTGATAGAAGCAGCCACAGTTATGTCTGCAGCTCTCTGTAGTTCCTTTAACAGCAAATGACATTTGCAGCAAGGATGACACCACAGATGTTGGCAGCAACTCCTATAGGTTATTATGAATAAGAATTGAAAAGGCAAAAAGGTTGATTTAAACTCCCTGTTTGCAGGGAAGAGTCTGTGTGGGGAATGAGGAGTGAATACCACACTGGAAGTGGTTTGAGAGCTGAGCTTCAGAGAGAAGCTGGCTCTTTGGCAGCCACGGATAGCTGCTCTGCTCACCTCCTCCCAGAGAAGCTCCTGGGAAATGCAGACTCAGCTGGGCACACACACACACAGAGAAAAATGGCTCTTTTCCCCCAGAGCAGGGGTGGTTGCATTGCTGCAGGTTGCCCTGAACCTTGGTGACATGGTTTAGTGGATATAGTGGTTTTGGGCCAACAGTTGGACTTGATGATCTTAGAGGTCTTTTGCAACCTTAATGATTCTGTGAATTGAGGTGAACTTCAAAGGAGCAGAGCTGCAGCCAGGTCCCTGTAGCAGCTGTTGAAGAAAAAAGTGCCAGTGGAGCAGGCCCCGAAGGTGGGATTTGGATGTGCATAATGGAGTTAAGGACAGGCTGCACCTCAGAGAAAACCCAAGTGCACCTCACATGCTTGAGAAGCTTGCAGAAGAGAATGCTCCAGTGCAAGAGAGGAGCTGCTGGTAGATCCTGCAAAGTGCCCAGGGGATGGGAAAAGAAGTACCCTTGGGGCTGGGTGTAGCTGTGACCCCTGAGTAGATCACAGAGTCACAGAACCATTACGGTTGGAAGAGACCTCTAAGATCATCAAATCCAACCTTACCTATCACTAGATGTAGAAAGCTTTTGGGCATTCCCTGCTCCTAGAGGGAGAAGGTTACATGCACTGTGGAGAACCAGCTGTGGCTCAGCAGGAGTGAAGACAAGGATTCGAATAGAGGGGTGGTGTGCTTCTTTTGTCCTGCAGTGTGGTTGTGGTTTCATAAAACATTCCTGTTCAATTGCTGTTTTGTTTTGTTGCTGAGGAACACAAGCAGAGAAGGAAAAGAATAATTTAAAATTAACTCTGCTAAATATAAATGAGATTTTTATGGGACCAAGAGGAGGGTTCTCTAGCTCTAGGGGGGTATTGCTGTGCCAGATTTCCAAGGCCCTGCTAGAGCCAATAACATTCCTGGAGCATCTTAAAAAATAATTGTAAGCATTTATATACTTTTTTTTTTTTTGGTAACACAAATAGATCTTTTGACTCCAGGAAGGTATGTGATTGTTCTGGAAGCCACACACAANACTGGAAGATCTCCGAAGGTCCCTTCCAACCCTCACCATGCTGGGATATCTGTGTGCTGCTAGTTGTTACTGGATTTATTAGTGGGAATGAGAGAGGGATCAGCATGACAAAGATTTCAGACCATGACCTTAAAATTTCAAGTAACTACATCAAAATTTATGTATTGCCTCACTTGCCCCAGATGTCAAAGGTCACAATATATACATTTATATATTCCAAGGGCAGGTACTCTCTGTTTTTGCTCTTCCTAGGACAATGAAGCTCCTTCTCAACTCTGTTTGCTGGAATTGCCTTCTACTAGAGGTTCCATGTGCAGAATTTTACTAGTTACAGTAGATTTAATTTAACTCTGCTTCATAGGAGGTGCAAAAAGCTAGCAGACAATTCTTATTCCATGTAGACCATGTCTTATTCCAAAATAAACCTTCTGTCTGGTACATTGTATTATATTGAGATGCTTTCTGATAAATGAGTCTTGGTTTCAAACAGTCTGTCAGGAAACATCTCTTTAAAAAGATTAATGTGAATGNAAGGAACTACTGGAGAGAGTCCAGCAGAGGCTAGGAAGATGCTGAGGGCACTGGAGCAGCTCTGGCAGGAGGAAAGGCTGAGAGCCCTGGGGCTGCTTAGCCTGGAGAAGAGCAGGGAAGAAGAGGGGAGCTGCTCCGTGCTGAGCAAGAGCTCAAGGGTGCAGGGGGCAAGAGGCTGGGGCCAGACTCTGCTCAGTGGTGCCCAGGGCCAGGCCAAGGGGCAATGGGCACAAACTGGAACCCAGGAGGTTCCATCTGAGCAGGAGGAGAAACTTGTTTGTTGTAAGGGTGCAGAGCCCTGGTCCAGGCTGCCCAGAGAGCTTGTGGAGTCTCCTTGTGTGGAGAGATTCCAAAGGCAGCTGGAGGTGATTGTGGTCAAGCTGCTGTGGGTGAGCCTGCTAGAGCAGAAGGGTTGGACTGGATGATCTCCAGAGGTCCCTTCCAACCCTCACCATGCTGGGATATCTGTGTGCTGCTAGTTGATTGCCTTCTACTAGAGGTTCCATGTGCAGAATTTTACTAGTTACAGTAGATTTAATTTAACTCTGCTTCATAGGAGGTGCAAAAAGCTAGCAGACAATTCTTATTCCATGTAGACCATGTCTTATTCCAAAATAAACCTTCTGTCTGGTACATTGTATTATATTGAGATGCTTTCTGATAAATGAGTCTTGGTTTCAAACAGTCTGTCAGGAAACATCTCTTTAAAAAGATTAATGTGAATGCTGCCAAAATAATTGATATCTGAAGTGGTTGGGATAGTGACAGGTTTATGTTTGGTTTTACCTCTACTAAATTTAGTCATAGCTTGAGGCCAAGATTTTAAGGCATTTAAACATCCTCAGCTTCATCAAGGAATTTAGATTAGACATTAGGAAGAAGTTCTTCACCATGAGCGTGGTGAGACACAGGAACAGGTTGCCCAGAGAGGTGGTGGAAGCTCCATCCTTGCAAGTTTTACAGGCCAGGCTGGCTGGGGCTCTGAGCAAGCTGATCTAGTGGGAGGTTTGGAACTAGATGATATTTAGGTCCCTTCCAACCCTGACAGTTCTATGATTCTGTAATGAGAAGACAGGCTGAGGAAGCAGAGACCCCATGCTCTCTTGGAGAGCAGCTCCTCTCTGCCTGCTCCTCCTTGCATTGCCTCTGGAACCAGCCCTATGGGGATCATTGCTGGGAATCCTGCAGCAATTAGGGATATTCTGTATTTTACAGGCAAAACCACCCTCTTGTCAAGCTCCAGTTGAGCTCCCTAAGCTCCTCTGTCACCAAGGGTCTCGATGAGGGCTGCTCTGACACATGGCAGAGAGGTGATGTGACATCCCTGAGGCCATGCCACAGCCTGGCATCTCAGCACTAGATGGTGCCAGGCACTGCTGGGCTGTATGTGTGGTGGGTGGAAGAACCAATTGCACAGGCACTGGAGTGAAGCTTTCCCTCTGGATGCAGAGCTGTAAACCTCTGCTGCAACCAACGTTCATCAATTACAGCCTAAGTACCAGCCTGAGATAAAATCAGCAATTAAGGGCAAATGCTTATTAAGGATAAAGAGATTCAATGAGAGCTCACTGGGCCGTAAGGAGCCTGCCTGGTTCTTTTCCTTTTCCTCACTCATAGATGGTTGCTGCTGTTTACCCCTTAGCTTCTGAAGAAAACTGGGAATGGCAATTCCAAGGGAAGTGCTGGGAAATGCAGAGTAAATTGTTGTGAGCTGCTGCTGCTAATTTGTATCTCCAAGTGCAGAAATATCACTGTCCCAGCAGACCAACTCCTCCTGCTGTTGGTGCACCTCAATGAGTTCACAGCTCTGCTCCTGGTTTAGGTGGGTTTGTTTATCTCTCGTACACTAAGAAAGGCACAAACTGAGTATCAGAGGTCAATTGAGACAGGCTTTGGTGTTCCCAAATGTGTTTTCAGGACACCTTGCTTTGTCCTAAACAGAAAAGAAAACAAATTATTATTATCACACATGGATTAGAAAGCATTTTTAATTATAGAATCACAGTGTCATTTTGTTTGGAAAAGACCTTTAAGTTCCTCAAGTTCCAACCATTAACCTAACACTGCCAGGTCACCACTAAACCACGTCCCTCAGCACCACATCTCCATGGCTTTGCAACCCCTGCAGGGATGGTGACTCCACCACTGCCCTGGGCAGCCTGGGACAGGCCTTGACAACCCTTTTGGGGAAAAAATTGTTCCTAATATCCAGCCTAAACCTCCTCTGGCACAACTTGAGGCTGTTTCCTCTTACCCTACTTGAGAATCTCATGTATTTTTTTCTTCCTTAAACAACAGAAAAAAACTCAGGGATTGACAAACTACTGATCAGAATATTGGCAGATTTTCTTGACTGCTTTAGGAGGAATTGGCATCTCATGGTAAGGAAAGCAACAGCTTCTTGAGCTGAGGAGAGGCAGAGCTGTCTGTCCATGTGCATTAACATATTTTCAGTTATATGGAAAGTAGGACTTCCCTGCTCTGGGAACCTTCCAGAGTTTGGTGAGTCCCAGACAACCTGTGCAGGGAAGGAGGAGGAGGGAAGAGCAATCTCCCAGCTCACTGATGTGTCTGGCTAGGGATCAGGTGGATACTGTTTAAAGAAGCCTGGAGAAGCTGGAGTCCTTCTTTAGCAGGACAGCATACAGGACACAGACATTGAGGTGGGCAAGGTGACATTCTAAGTCATCTTTTAGGTCTGTTAAACATCAATCACTGTAGTAAAATACTGGTCTCTAATGCTAAAGGAAATGGAGAAGGACATTGTAGTCCCAAATAGTCCCAAAGGCAGAACTATTGAGCCAGGTTAAGGAAGAGCTGACACAGGTCAGAAATGTGATCTCTTTTCAAGAGCCAATGGTTCCATTAAGCCCAGGGAAGTGCTTCTGTCCTTGGAAGTTAGAGCTGGCCTGAAGTGCCACGTCCATCTGAAAAACTGAACAGTCTTTGATGTGCTAAATTAGGTCACGAATCATTTCAATAAAGCTTCCAGAAAGAATTTGTATTTCCTTACCACTGTGAATATGAATCTTCCTTCCTTTGCTCCTTGTCCTCTGCCATGTACCCGCCTAACATTTTTTTTTGTGGTTCTTGAAATGCCGAACAGTTTCCCTCTTGTCACTCATTTTGGTGGTGGTTTTTTTAACTGTTTAGCCTAATTGAGCCCTCTGAGCCAAGAGATGCAGAACAAGAGGGTCAATTGTGCTCCCACTTCCATGGGGTGAGCCTGGAGGAACTCCACTGAATGCACTGCAGTAAATTTCCATTAGCTCCAGCAGAGCTGCTCTGGCTCAGGGTGAGCTGACTCAAAGCACTCAGAGCATCAGAAGGGCACTGAAGACCAACCATTACCACCAGGAGTTTCTCACAGGAACAGGGATGAGGAAGGGAAAATCCATGAGAGAAAGCCAGGCTGCCTCATTAGCAGGGGTGTCCTTGTGAGCACCGTGGCGAAGGAGATGCATCGTGTCAGGCTCTGAGAGAAGGAAAGGGAGGACAAGTGAACATAGGAAAACATCTGGAACAGCCATAGCTGCTTTCCCTCCATGGGATATACCTTCACCTGTGTCCTCCTACCTTCCTTTCCAGTACCTATTGCTCACACAGAGCAGCCCATTGTTGACTGGGAGAATCCAGAATGGTCTCTCTGAGACTCAGCTTCTCTCTTCCTGTGAGCAGAGCAAGGCTGGTGCCTTCTAACCTCACTCCTTCCTTCTTGGAAGGCATGTTAGAAGCTCAATTCTAGTTCCTCTGATGAGGAAAAATGATAGACCTTTCACAGCAATTGGTTTACTTTCCTGTCTTCCAGATCCTTCTTCCAGTGGACTGTGCTTGGCATTAGGAGCATTCCAGGAGGGAACAGAGAGATCAGAAAGAAAAATGACTGTCAGGGGCTGCTCCAGCAATGGGCCTAATTTAATGGGATGGCTGCGACCCAGGTTGGAGGTGGAGCAGTGAAGTGATGCAAGTCAGAGAAGAGAAGATAGGTCATGTAAATAACATCATCCAGGGTGTTTGCTGTGAGCAAGCAGAATGTGAGTCGGGGAGAAATCTGTCTTTGTCAGGGACTCCTGCTGATCCATTTCTCCATGGATCAGCCGCACGGAAAGTTAATCTGCTTATGCAGCAGCTGAGAAGCTAAGATGTCCTCAATGTCCTCATCTCATCCCTGCATCTAGCTAGAGTCTCAAAACACCAGGGGAGCACAAATTCCATCTGTGTTTGGGGTGTGACCACCCCTCATTTTTCTCTCTTTTCCTCCTCTCTACTGCAAGCCATAGAGCAGGACAGGCTTGAGAGGGGAGTGGAGTCCTCTCTGAAGACCCATCTGGGGTGGAAGCTTGTGGGCTTAGAGAGCAGAGTGCCCTCAAATTCAGTGTCAGCTCAGATTATCTGGACCACTGCCTCAGGTGGCCAAGGGAATCCCATGTAGGTTGTGTCCTCCAAAGCCTTGTCCCTGGGCTGGCCTCCAGTGATGGCTCATTGTCCTCCCCAGCAGGAGCCATGTCTGCCAGGCTTCTTCTGCATGGCCATGGCTTAGGTGGAAGGGCTGACTGGCCTTCAGTGATAGCTCACTAGCAGGAGCCATGTCTGCCAGGCTTCTTCTTCATGGCCAAGGCTTAGGTAGAAAGGCTGACTGGCCTGTGGAAGAGAAGATGCTGCAGGGCCCCCTGTTCCTCTTGCCTTCTGCAGCCTGCCAGAGGGTCTGCTTCCTTTCTGCTGCACATGGAGAGTAGCCCTGGGGTACCCATGGCAGGGGTACAAAAACTACCCCAGACAGCTACATTTACTCATGTCCTGTTTAAAGCCACACTGGAGAGGACCATGATGGACTGGACAGAGATGTCCAGTGTCAGGGCTGATGGAGATGTACTGGGCAGGCTTTGGCAGGTAGGGAGCAGTGCCACGAGGCCTCCTACCACCTTATCCCAGTCTGACATCCTTTCTTCTGATTCACTCTTAATTTCTAGAGAGAAATGCTGGAAAATAATTGACAGTAACTGCAGTTTTTATTTACCACCCTACCACTTGGATCTGGGCTCCTTACCACCTTGCTGCATGGGCCACCACAATGACTTTCCCTTTGTAATCTTGTGCTACCTCCCCACAGGAGAGGAGAGCAAGGCTTTTTAATTCACAGTGAGCTCATCAAGGTCTCTCTTCTTGTAATTTCCTGTACCAAATGCTCACAAGGTCATTGCCATGGGGATGATTCACAGTTAGGCTCCTGGGGACTCTGCTACCTGCTCTTGCAGAGCTCTGCAGCATCACCAAGCTCCACCTTGGGCATGTTCCAGTTTCAGTCTGAAGCATCTGTCTGTGCAGAACAGCTGATGGTCAGGACACTCCTAACATGCTGCACCACCACGAAGCAGGGAAGCCTCTGAAGGGACCAGTTAGCAGGTTGAGGGGACACTGTGTTTTCCATGGTGAAGCATTTGGGATCAGGGAGTCTGGGCACATGTCTGCATGTCCTTGACTTCCCTTTTGTCATTGTTTGTTGTTTGTTTTTTTCTCTCAGTCACACACACTCCTTTTATTTAGCTTTATTCTCTGGAGGAGGACCATAGCCAGTGTGTTCTGAAAATACATCTTCCTGATTGCTTCATTTTAGGTCAGCCAGCAAGACCTCCCTGACCTTAAACTGCTGCATCCTAAGAGAGACATTGTTTTTCTAAGGCCTCTCCCTCATCCTCACCACCCTAGAGGTTTTTCTTCTTGGTTCATACAGTAATATCCAGTCCTCACCACCTTAGCTCCTCCAGCACATCTTCAGTCTCAAAAAGTCAATTAATGTGTTTGAAAAAGCCTTTCAGAGTAATCAGAAAGCAAGATGCTTCTCTCCACTGAAGAAAGCAAGAGGCAGGTATTATATCAGTTAATTGGCTCCACTACAAGTTGGGTAATTCAGTTGCTTCAGAGTGTCTGGGATTGAAGAGCAAACCCCTCCAGGTTGAGAGCATTGTGGTGCTCAGTGCACAGAGCTGCCACCATCAGCCCTTGTCCTCTGTGGTCCTGTGCAGTGCTGAAGTGTCTTCAGGCAAGGAGCATGGTCCTGCTGTGGATGAAGGGAGGAGCAAGCAGCAGGCAGCCAGAGAGGAGTAATTATTGCTGGGGACCTCTTCCAAGAGGTCAGCCTCAAATGGTTTCAATGTAACTTCTTAAGCTTCTTCCTCAAGGCTGTTTCTGTTACAGTGATCTACATTTTTAGCCCAGTTTTTCCAAGAAAGGAAGCTTTACTGTCACAGCATCTGTCTGTCTGCAGGTCCTCCTCCAGGAGCTTTGTGCCTCTGGTCTCTTTGTGGCAGAGCTGCAACACCTCCTGGTCATCAGCATGCTGAGCAAATGGATCAGACAGGTACAGAGGAGTTTTCCCTCTGAGCTGAAGGACTGGAGAGCCAGCAGGAGGACTCTGTGTGGGGGCAAAGCACAGGCTCTGCTCAGTGGTGCTCAGTGGCAGGACAAGGGGCAAAATACATTTTTACTCCAAAATACTTTGCTCTTGATTGCAGAGGCTAGGAAGATGCTGAGGGCACTGGAGCATCTGTGGCAGGAGGAAAGACTGAGAGCCCTGGGACTGCTTAGCCTAGAGAAGAGCAGAGCCAGAGGGTAGCTGCTCTATGCTGAGCAAGAGCTCAAGGATGCAGGGGGCAAGAGGCTGGGGCCACACTCTGCTCAGTGGTGCCCAGGGCCAGGCCAAGGGGCACTGGGCACAAACTGGAAGCCAGGAGGTTCTATCTGACATGGAGGAGAAACTTGTTTGTTGTGAGGGTGCAGAGCCCTGGCCCAGGCTGCCCAGAGAGCTTGTGGAGTCTCCTTGTGTGGAGAGATTCCAAAGGCAGCTGGAGGTGATTGTGGTCAAGCTGCTGTGGGTGAGCCTGCTGGAGCAAGGGAGTTGGACTGGATGATCCCCAGAGGTCCCTTCCATCCCTCACCATGCTGGGAGTGAGGGATTCTGTGATCACGTATCTATAGTTCTGCTGTTCTGAAATACTGTTCTTTCTCCCAAAAGAACAGATAAGGACCTAGACACTCCCAGCTGCTTACTTAGAGTTATTTTTGCACCTAAGTAGGTCTGTACCTGTGATGTTCCTCTCATTCAGTCCTTTCTGAGCCTCAACCCTTCCTCTCAGGTTCTCCACCACCCACTCTGCTGGGACCTGCCATGCTGTGAGCTAGGATCAGGCTCTGGAGCAGCACAGCTCCATCCTGCTGTGCCCTGCAGCCACACTGGGATGGTCCTGATGTCTGCCCCTTCAGTTGTACTTCACCCTGCCAGGTGAAGAGCAGCACAAATCCCTTTCTCCTCACCAGCAGATTCCTTAATTAATTTCTTTTTAAGGCTGGATTAAATTGCAAAGAGCTCTTGAGGGCACATGCTGGTGGCTCTAATCTTGCCATGTCTGCTGAAAATGAGCTTCCAAGGTGTCACAGCACCCTAGGTGTGGAGAAGCCTCCTTCTCAGCAGGGCGAAACCCTGCTGACAGCTTCACTTTCCTCACCCCTGCAAGGCTTTCATTCTGACCATTCCACTGTGTTACCTTGCAGTGTCTTTGTACCAAGTTTGATTTTGGAGCCTCTCTTTTATTTGGGCCAGGCATTCCAATGACTGGGAGAAGTTCTGGGATACACTGAGCAATCTTCCTGAACACTTCAGATTTATGTGTGATTTCCAAGCAAAGGCCAATTGTTCCACAGTGCTTGGTAGGGATGTTTATTCAGATGCACAGAAAAGATTCATTTTTAGCATTTAGACAACCAACTGCTTGTTCATCAGTTTCCTCTGGAGAAGAAAGAAAACACTTCTCCCTGCCCAAGTCTTATCCTGTTGCATTAACCCAAGATCCAGCATCTACAATACTGGGAAAAGGGTTTGAATTGTAGTATTTTGGGGTATTTTTTGCAGCTCTATTTTCTTTTGACATACACTCAAAAGTTAACACTGTTGAATGTTCCTTTACAAAATATTGACCCCAAAGGCAGTGGGGGAATAGGACAGAAGAGGAAGAAGCTCCTTAGATACTCCCAAAGTGGTATCAGGTAAATGAGATTGGGCAGGAAAATGTTAAGGTATCTCAGTGGGGACTTTTACATTCATTTTGTAATATAGTCACAGCATAGTTGTAGTCATCTAACAAGCTGGTCATCACCTTCAGTTCCACCCATGGAACAGCTCAAGCTGTCTTATCACTAAAGCAAACATCAGTGAGGATCCCTGACTGCAGGGATCAGTGGAACTGGATTTTCTGACTTCTTGGCTCTTTTGTCCTGGTCCAGACTAAGGTGAAGGGAGATGCTTTGTGAGGGCTCTCTCCACCCACCACATTGCCACTGAGGAGGGTCAACACGCAGAGAAGCTGAGTGTGTTCCTTGGCTCAGGACTCTGCATTGCAAGAACATCAAATGCCACCTCAGCTGTGGCTCTGAAAACCTTCCCTCCCTCTTGTACACCACAGACACCTTCCCAGTTGGGTGGTTTTACTCACTGCAACTGTCATCTACTCTGGTGTTTCACTTTGTGAACAGAAGATGATGCTAGAGAATGAAAGACAACTGAGCTCTGAAGATTAAGAAGAATAAAAACAGGCAACCCCCTAGCTCTGCTTTGTGCTGGACTGCTCGGGGGAAGGTGGACTTGGAGACATGGAGAAGAGTGAAGGCCAGCCTGGCACTCTCTGAGGACCCCTCTGTGAATCCTGGCAGCCTCTGGAGTCTGGGTGCTCCTTGCAGGTTCTGCTCAAGACCAGAGATAAAGCTCGAAACCCCAGGAGATGTTGGCCTCCACATCTTCTCTTGCTTTTGAAGTAACAGATGTAACCTATTTGTAGGATGCCTGAAGGGCATCAGGGAAAGGTCAGTGCTTAGTGTGCAGATGACATACTTTAGAAGTGCATGAAAATAGCACAATTCATTAGATTTAAAGTATGAGGAGCAGAATGGATGGAGTTAAGGGTGGGATTGCTTTTATAACCCCCTTGGAGTTTCTGGGCCTGTTTTGGGTGGAGGAATTCCAAGCGCAGGGAGTTTTGCCTGCCTCTTTGTGGCCTTGTTAGGAAATATTGTGGTTCAAGGGAATTGGACTCAGCACTTCTGACTGACCTGATGTATGTCCAGGCACTGGACATTCCTCTTTCTTTCCAGCAGATAGGCTAAGGGTCAAAGTCTGTTTGTGATCTCTCCGTGAACATCTCAGCAGCAAGCAGGAGAACCTCACAGTGTTGAGCATCTGCTGTGAGGTGGGTGCTGGACCTTACCAGCCTCCATCAGTGAGCTCACAGGTTGGATTGTGCCAGTTAAAAACTGACAGGGATGCTTCCTTCCCTCAGAGACCATGTTGATGCTGAAAATGCTTTCACAACATTACACCTGTGGGCAAATAGGTACAGGCATCAGGGGCATGGTGGTGTTGGGTCAGCAGTTGGACTTGATGATCTTAGAGGCCTTTTCCAGCCTAGATGATTCTGTGATCAGAGAAAGCATCATGAAATAGATCTTAACAAACCTTTAAGCTACCAGGAGTTAGACTACACTGCACCCTAAACTCTTTCCTTCTTCTAAGCCATTTTGAATTCTACAAGTTCCCCAAAAAAATCAAATGTTGAGATGACAAACCCATCCTCCTGGAATCTTTTTGTTGTTGTTGTTTAAATAAGCATTTTCACAGGTTGCTTTCGGCCCCCTGCATGCTCTCACTGATCTGTGGGGAGCCCCATCAGGAGATGTGCATCAGAAGGAGTGAAAAGCCTGGCAGACCAACTCCAGCTGTGCTCATACTCTTTGTCTTCAGAGGGGGACTTCTGATGCACACACTAACATCCATGGTTGCCTGGTGTCCTCAGCATGGCTCTGATCATCAAGCAGAAGCAGTTGCTTGAAGAGGTCAGCTTCCATTGCTCAGGCAAGCTCCATTTGTCACCTTTCTGCTCGTTGATGCTGTTTGGTGGGAGTGGGAGGATGAGCTCTTACAGTTAGGACTTCCTCCAACAGCTTCTTTTCATCTTCAAAAAGACTTTGGCCAAGAGCAAAACCCTGGTGTTACAAATGAGATGTTCAATTTGGCCTTCAAGACCCTTGCCAAGGGCTTCAGCTGCCCCCAGCCCCATCTGCAGCAGCAAGTTGTGGGTGTGGGACCATAGGTGTTGTGTTTCTGAGGGCTGGCACTGCTCTTCTGAGGTGTGCCTCATGAATCCAGAGGAGCTGCCTCCTTCCTTCCCCTGGCATCTGGGGAGGTGACACTGAGGCCTCTGTGTGCAAAAGCAATTTGAAATGGGACAAATGGAGATTTCAAGCTGAGTTCACACTCACACTGGGATGAAGAGACCCTGAGCTGTCCTCAACAGACTCCTGAGATGCTCCGGAGGGTTGTCCCAGGACAGAATGCAGCTCAAAACAACTCTGTTACAACTCTACTGTTTCCTGCTCCAGATTCCTGCTTCTTCAGTCCCTGAGAGAGCAGCTGTGGAGCAAAAACCATCAGTGACAAGGAGACTCTGTCTTCATGGTCCCCTTGTTGGAAAGCCATCCTTGGTAAGAGCTTTCAACACATCCATGTCCTAAAGGAGAAGTAGCTCTGCTTCTCTAACCCCAGATTGGAAACTCTGCCCCTCAGCCATGAAAGCAGTGGCAGGAAACAGCTCCCTGTATTCTCCTGGAAAGAAAAGAGGATTAGAGCCTAAGCCAATCAACCAAATAAGATCACTTTGTAGTTTAAGGAGAGTGGCCCAGTGAAGCAGCCAAGGGACTCTCCTTCCAGGAATGCTATCTGCAGGGCATCCATCACTCAGGCAGATGGATACAGGAGCTCCTGCTCCTCAGCAGCACAGACCAGAGTTGGTGTTGGCATCCAAAGACAAAAGAACTCATCCAGTCTCCTCTAGCACAACCTAAACAGAGAGGAAGTCCACACCAACCATTTCCCTTGGCCAGCCTGGAGAAGAAACAAATAGATGTGGTACTTATGGACATGGTTTAGTGGCATGGTAGTGACAGGTAGATGGTTGGACTTGATGATCTTAGAGGTCTCTTCTAACCTTAATGATTCTGTGATCTGGTGCTCCAGGCAGCTGCCTGCACCTGACACAGACTCTGAGCAGCACTGTGGGCAGTTAGGAGCTGCAGGATGTCTCACGTCTTCCTGCCTCTGATAGAAACTACCTCACCTGGTAGTATCTTGATGCTAGGACCATCACTGACTCTTCCTGAAGGCAGCAAGCAATGGCTTTGCTATGGGTGGGGTGCTCAGTGGTTGCTGTGAGGAGCTGAGGAGGCAGGGAGACAGGAGACAGGCTCAGTGCCTCTGCCTGTACAAATCCCTGGTGGTTCTACATGGAGTCTGGAGATGAGAAGGATTCAGGGAGAACTTCTTACAGCCTTCCAGTACTTAAAGGGGATCTATCAGGAAGATAGGAAGAGACTTTTTAGCAGGTTCTGTTGGGACAGGACAAGGGGTGATGGTTTGAAACTAAAAGAGGAGATCGAGACTAGAGAGAGGGAAGAAATGTTTTACACTGAGAGTGGTGATACCCTGGCCCAGGTTGTCCAGAGAGGTGGGAGATTTCCCTGGATGTCAGACCTTGAGGCTCTGAGCAAGCTGCTCTAGTTGCAGATGTCCCTACTGACTGCAGGGTGCTTCAACTAGATGACCTTGAAAGGTCCTTTCCCACCCAAACCACTCTGTGATTCTGTTCTATGATTCTTTATGATGCTGAAAACTCTGAAACATTGGAAGTTCAGTACTTCCTGCCCTGCCTGTCCCCTTCCTTAGGGAGAGGCAGGTCAGCTGTCCCCAGTGGATGGACAGGAGTGCGTGGTACTCCATGATGAGTCAGTCTCTGAAGGGAGGGATGCTGCCCAGCCCATGACTCATTTGCTACTGCATCCAGGCAAGCTCTGCAGAGAAAGCAGGTGTCCAGCTGGATGCTCCTCACCTAGGAAATCCTTCCCCTTTGCTCCCTCCTGGGGAAGAGTTTACCACACTGAAGCTGCTTTTTAGGGTGGTGGTAAAGGATCTTGGTGTGCAAGGGCCTGCAGAGCCCCTGCACTGCTGGTGGGCTGTGCTGGGAGCAGAGATGCCTCTGGATCCACGTGGATGCAGGAGGCAGGGGATGTCCATTTGAGCAGCAGCTTTGCACAGCATCAATAAATCTTCTGCTGTCATGTGGCAGTCCTCAAGTGAGCCAGGCAGGGGAGAGGAGGCTCTGAGAGGGGGCTGGCAGCAAGGCAGGAGCTGATTTAGCACAGAGGCTGTGCAGGAGTTGCCTGGCTCTCCTCAGAGCTGAGTAATGCCCAGTTGATGTAAGTGGCCCTGGGTAGAATGAGAGGTGTGGTGACCTCCCTGACAGCAGCCACTCATCAACTCCCGCCCACAGGCTGGGGAGCAGGGTGAGGAATTTGCTACCTTCTCATCTTTCCTGCTTTGGGATTGATGCTGGTGGCTGGAGGTGATCCTGGCTGCCAGCCTGTGCCCAGAGCTCATGGTGAGGAGGATGAGGAGGGTGAGGAGGAGGAGGAGGATGAAGAGGACAGGCCCTACTCTCACCTGGTTGCTGTTGCTCAGGAAACCTCTCCCTCCGCATCTGCCTGCTCAGTGAAATGGTTCTGCCTTCCAAAAAGGCAATACTGTGGTGGGGCAGAGGTGCCAGAAAAAGCACAGGAGAGGAGTGGAAATATTCCTAAGCGTCTCATGAGAACAAGTACCTAAAAATATTTGTGGTTTTGTATGCAGCATCAGAGAAACTCCCTGAAAGGAGGTTGGAGCCAGGTGGGGGTTGGTCTCTTCTCCCAAGGAACAAGAGATAGAATAAGAGAAAATGGCCCCAAGTTGCACCAGAGGAGGCTTAGGTTGCACATGAGGAACAATTTCTTCTCCAAAAGGCTTGTCAAGGCCTGTCCCAGGCTGCCCAGAGCAGTGGTGGAGTCAACCTGTGGAGATGTGGTGCTGAGGGACATGTTTTAGTGGTGACTTGGCAGTGCTGGTTAATTGTTGGACTTGGTGATCTGAAAGATCTCTTCCAACCAAAATGATTCTGTGATTCTACAGCTTGCTTGTAAAGTTTGGGAGGTTATTTTCTAGCAAACCCATGTTTTTATCCATTCTTGTATCCATATGAGCTTGAGGGTGCTCTTGGCCTTCTGTCTCCAGAGAGGAGGCAATATTTTTGCTTTAAATGTGCTGTGAGTCCTGAAGAAAAAAATTAAATTAGTCTGTTTAGTCATTTTTTCTTTGGCTGGGAGATGTCCCTCTGGTCACCAGGAATGAGATGCAGCTCTTTCCAGTCTTCAGATTTCCGAATGAGGGGAGTGGCTGTTGGCTGTGGGAGCCTTTGGGTCCTGCAGGTAACCCTGGCAGCTGGCAGCAGCACAGCATTCCCTCTGAAACCAGGAGCTGGCACTTTCTGATATCCCTAAGTGATGGCATTAATAACATGCTATTTTTATTCACTCTGTCAGAAACATTCAGTAATTCCTTTTTTTATCTCTTCCCATCTTCAGGCTGCTTTCCAGGCACTCCTAACCTCCTCTTCTCCTTGCCTAGCTGCATCCTCTCTGCCCTCTGAAACTCCAGTCCATGGTTATGGATTAGTGAGCAGGAGCTAACAACCAACTTCTTCATTGACTTCTGCTCTTGCAGGGGGATTGGACTAGATGATTTCTATGATTTCCAGAGGTCCCTTCCAACCCCTAACAGTCTGGGATTCTCTTCTTCGCTTTGCAGTGAACTTGATTGCTTTTTTACAGGCAAAGCAGTTCTTGAGCTGGGGAGCTCAGAACTGGACACAGTATTCCAGATGAGGCCTCCCCAGGGCAGAGGAGAGGGGAGAATAACCTCTCTGGATCTGCTTGCCACACTCCTCTTAATGCATCCTAGGATGCCATTGGCCTCTTGGCCACAAGGGCACATTGCTGGCTCACGGGCATCCTCCTATCCACCAGGACTCCTAGATCTTTTTCCCCAGGGCTGTTCTCCAACAGATCANCCAGGGATGGAGGTGAGGCTGACTGGCCTAGAGTTACCTGGGTCATCTTTCTTGCCCTTTTTGAAGATTGGGATAACATTGGCCTTTGTCCAATCCTCAGGCACCTCTCCCTTTCTCCAGGACCTCTCAAAGATTATGAAGAGTGGCCTAGCAATGACCTCTGCCATTTCCCTCAGCACTCTTGGGTACATCCCATCCGGACCCATGGACTTGCGGATGTTCAGTTTGCTCAACTGATCTCTGACCCAAACCTCATCAAGTGAGGTCAAAACTACCTTCCTCCCATCTTCCTCTGCAGTTTTAAAGTACTGGGACTGCTGGTAGTTGGCATTAGCAGTAAAGACCGAGGCAAAGGTGGCATTGAGTAATTCCACCTTCTCTGTATCCTCAGTCACCAGTGCACCCATTTCATTCCTCAAAGGGCCCACACTACCTCTAGACTTCCGTTTGTGTCCCTTTGCTGGAGAAATGGGTGTCCAGCACCAGCATCTTCATCTCCATGGAGTCACCATCCACTTCTCATGTCACTTTGATCTGAGAGAAAGAGAAGCATCTCTCTGAGCTGAAGATCTGAAACTCTTGGGCACTTCAGTATCTTTTGTGCTGTCTTTACAAGTAATTTAGCTACAACAATGTGACAGTTTAATTATCCTTATTTATCCAATCATTTTTGCATGACAGAGAGAGGGAAACAGCTCAGAGTGATTTCAGATGGATACTTTAATATCTCCTACAGGTAAAGGCTGCACAATACATCCCTGCACAGAAATTCATCTTGCAGGCAATTGGCCTCAATTAAAACACCCAAACCTGATAAGAGGAATTTTGCTTGTGTCAGGGCTGGGACCATGTCAGTTCAGTCAGCTTAAAACTGTCCTAGCTTATAGAATCATGAATTCTTTGAATCATGAAATCACAGAGTCACAGAATCAAAGAATCATAGAATCGTAAATGGTTTGAGTGGGAAGGGACCTTTTAAGGCCATCTAGTCCAAACCTCCTGCACTCAGCAGGGCATCTGCAACTAGAGCAGGTTGCTCAGAGCCCCAAGGTCCAACCTGACCTGGAATGGTTCCAGGGATGGGACATCTACCACCTCTCAGGGCAACCTGGCCAGCATCTTACCACCTCTCAGAGTAAAGAATTTCTTCCTTCTCTCTAGTCTCAGTCTCCTCTTTTAGTTTGAACCCATCACCTCTTGTCCTGTCCCAACAGACCTTGAAGCCCAGGGAAGAGGAGCAGGCACTAGGCCCCCAGCTCCCTGTCCACATCATCCTGCTGAGCACAGGCTTTGCTGCTTCTTTCCTTTTTTAGTTTGGAGATGTCAGCACTTCCCTGTTCCCATGGGAACCTTCTCTTTTCCATTGGCACTCCCTTGTGCTTAAAGATACTGGAGGGGCTGTGGTCTGTCTGGAAGTGTTCCAACCATTCCTGCCTCCTGGATCACTGGAGGAGCCAGGATCCAAGTGAACCCTGTGGCTCTGGGCTGGCAGCCTTGGCAAAAGACCTCACTGGGAGAAGGGGTCAGAAACTGATTGCAGACTATGATAGACTTGGCTGTAAGCTCTCCTTGAAGTTCCTGGTGACCTCATGGGTGAGTAGAGGATCTTCCCAGTATGGAGGGAAGTGTGGTGGATACATAAGCACCACCATGAAAATGCCTTTCTGATGATGAAATCCCTCTCTCAGGATGAAATGCCTCTCTAATGATGAAACTCACATTCTGAGTGTAAAAAGCTACTTTTGCTACTGTCACAAACCTCCCCAGCTTGCCTGGAACCACATCAGGAGGATGCATTCCATGCTGAAGTCATCTGTAATGCCACAAAACACCAACCACAGCCTTTGAGGCTCAGCTGGCCAGCACTTCTAGGGGGTTATAGTCTGGAAATGTGTTGAGTTGACAAATTCCCCAAGCAGACATGGAGTTCACAGGTTGGTGGGTGCCAGGGTGGGTTGGGAAGATGAAGTTATCTTCATTGCTCAGTTTGAAAGTGCTGCTGATGCTTAAAAAAAGCTCCTTCCAGAGCAGGAGGATGTGTGAAACAATGCTGCCAGCCTCTGACAGGTGCCATGGCAATGGCTCTGCCAGGAGCTCTGCTGCTCCTAGGGACTGAGCTGGTTTGTCACTCCATATTTATGAGCCTTCCCACTCCTGAGGAATGCTGACAGCACCTCCTGACATTCCTCATGCCTTGCTGTTGCACAGCCTGGAGCCCAGGATCTGCTGGGCAGAGAGAGGCTGCCTGCAGGTCTGCCTGTGCCCAGCAGGCAGGTCGAGGGTGGTGGGAGCTGGGGACATGTGCTGAGGTGCCAGCCTGAGGAGTGACACTGAGATCAAGGTCCTACCACTGATGCACTGAGATAGCACCAGCATCCCACTGCTTCCAGCTGGCTTTATGCTCCAGCTTGGTGCCTGCCTCCAGAGCTCCTTCCCTTGCTCACAGCACGTGCTGGGAGAGCTTTCCCTCTTGCTGTTTGTCTCCCTTGGTCCAGACCTTTCTAATGGTGACCTGTGCCACCCCACTCCCAGTTCCACCATGCTGTGCTCTGGGAAGGTGCCAGTGCCTGCACTAGGACCTGCATCATTACCCTCTAGTGGGACATGTTTTGGCTTGGCAGGTGCAAAACCATGACTGCAGCTTGTCAAAACTGAGATCAAGAGACCACCAAAGGGAAGAGCTCCACGAGGCTGCCTGTCCCAGTCCTTGTGGCCATCCCTGCCCCATGCTAGGCTGGCTGTGCTGAGCCCCCACTGCCACCATCCTGCACCCCAGGGACAGGACCAACCTCCTCTCAGGGACTTGTAGAGAGCAAGAAGGTCTCCCCTGAGCTTCCTTTTCTCCAGACTAACCTGCCAGCACCCTGCTGACTCTGTGGCCACAGGTCTTGGCTCTGGGATCCTGCCAGCACTTGGGGCTGCATCCACTGGTGGTTTGTGCTCTCCACAGTGTCCCTGCTGAAGTCCGTCTGATGTTCTGTGCTGTGTAGTGTCTCCTCAGTGGCACAGAGGTGGATTTATTTTGGGAGGCTGTGATCCAGTCCTTTCAGCTGGCTGATAAATTGCATAATGCAACCTTCCCCTTCTGCTGGGAGATTCACGTGGACATCAACCCCCCAGGAAGGGGTGGTTCACCCCCAGGAAGAGATGCTGTGGCAGGGAGAGGTGTGGAGGGGAGCACCTTCAGACAGGAGCAACCAGCCCTGCCTGCAGAGGGGTCCTGCCCTCTGCTGATGCTTTGTGCCTGTGCCACCCTCTCCTTTCTGATCACCCAAAGCAGGATGTCTCCACTGTCCTCCTAACAAACCATGCCCCAAGCATCACCACACTCAGGCTGATGGGACCTCCATCCAGGTGACACCAGGCTCTGCTCCCATCCCCACCAGCCACCCATGGCCTCCTCTTTCCATCACCCCAGCTCCACAGAGCCAGAATGTGGACTGCTGTCCCCTCTTCTCAGTGCCACCATGGCTGTGGTGGTGGCATCCCTCCCTGCTCCCAGTGCCAGTGCCCCAGCCAGCACCCATCCCCAGCAGGGTTGTGCTGCACTGGGGGACACACAGGGCTCCCCCTCCCCACTGCCACGTGGCTAAGCCCTGGGAAACCACATTTTTAGACTAGGAAGGTTATTTGCTATTTGCTTTCCAAGCCTTGATCTCCTTTCTGAGCTCCTTTCCTTTTCATCCTCCCTGTCTGGTTTTTGAAGAGCAGCATGTAGAAGTCTTGTTTTTCAGGGTCCAAACCAGACCCAGGCTCAGGAGAACAAACAGAGGAGACCCCACCTCAGGGCTGCTGTGGTCCCATGGGTAGCAACCTTCATCCCACTAAAACAGGTTGTGTAGAACTGGGTGATAAGGGTGTGGAGAGTCATGGAGCCCAGCTCCCAAGGGTGGCCTGTGACCCCCACATGCTTCACCTCTCTGCTTTGTTCCCAGCTATCTCTGCCTTTCTGTGTGAAACACAAGAACCTTTAACCCTCCATCAGGTGTTTTCCTTACCATAAAGATATTTATACACTGCAATAACGTCAACTCTCAGTGTTTGTAAGGGAGACAGATGGAGCTTGGAGGGTATTTTTGCCAGCCTCTCTCAGATTTTACTCATTCCCTTCTGCACAGGTCTTTTCAAACACCAAATGCAGATTGCCAGCACTGGCTAAGTGAATTTTCCATGCCCTGCTCTCCTCACTCCTGCTTTTGCTCACCAGGGAGCTCCTTGGACATTCCAGATGTGTCCCTTTGCCCCTGTGCTCTCCCAGGGCTGTCCAGGAGCAATCTCTGACATCCTCCCCATGCCCCATGCCTGATGGATCTTGCAAGCACTTTCATCTCTGATTTTATTCTCTATTTTTATTCTCCTTATTAAAAGACTCTCCATCTGGATGAGCCTTGCAGAGCTCTGTGTGCCTCAGCTGCTCTTCCCCATCAGCGCCTGCCCTGCCAGGCTGTTAATCATCCATATGTTTAATCAGCAGAGATCCTGCATTTGCTAACAATTTGCTGATTAAAAAACCCTATCCCTACCAGTTCCCTCTGGAAGCAGAGCCCTGCAATGGTCATGGCACAGACCTGTCCTGGCCACCATGTCCTCAGTCTGGACCTGGAGAGGATGCTGATCTTTGTAAATCTCACATCACAGAATGGCAGAATCCTTTAGGTTGGAAAAGACCTCTGAGATCACCAAGTCCAGCTGCTGACCCAACACCCCCATGCCACTAAACCATGTCACAAGTGCCATGTCTCCATGGCTTTTCAAATCCCTCCAGGGATGGTGACTCCACCACTGTCCTGGGCAGCCTGGGCCTGTGCCTAACCACTCTTGCAAGGAAGAAATTTTTCCTAATATCCAATCTGAACCTCCCGTGGCACAACTTGAGGCTGTTTCCTCTTGTCCTATCACTTGTTCTTTGGGAGAAGAGATCAACCCCCACCCTGCTCCAGCCTCCTTTCTGGGGGTTGGAGAGAGTGAGAAGGTCTCCCCTGAGCCTCCTTTACTCCAGACATCATTATAGCACATCTGCATAACTTTGCTTAATTGGGATCTTATCCAGGAATGAAAATCTCTTTATTTGACAGCATCTACTGTCTATAAAACTGTTTGGCAATGATTATATTTTTGTCCCTTAGTTCTATCTCAATTTCTCCATTGGTTTTCCTGCCCAGAAACCTGCCAGGCTGTGTGGACATCAGTGCAGAAGCAGCACTCTACTTTCCTTGGGCTTTTCCTTGCTCTTCAGGAGTGTGTTCAGAATGAACAGCAAGAAGGGGGCAAGAGGCTGGGGCCAGACTCTGCTCAGTGGTGCCCAGGGCCAGGCCAAGGGGCAATGGGCACAAACTGGAAGCCAGCAGGTTCCATCTGAGCAGGAGCAGAAACTTGTTTGTTGTGAGGGTGCAGAGCCCTGGCCCAGGCTGCCCAGAGAGCTTGTGGAGTCTCCTTGTGTGGAGAGATTCCAAAGGCACCTGGAGGTGATCCTGGTCAAGCTGCTGTGGGTGAGCCTGCTGGAGCAGGGGGGTTAGAGTAGATGATCCCCAGAGGTCCCTTCCAACCCACACTATTCTGGGATTCAGGGGTTCTTTAGAGTGGTAGGTACACATCTCAATACATCCATGTATACTTTCTGGACTGGACCATTCTCTTCTGCACACACTCAATGCGATCTGCTGGTGACTGCTGACCCCTGGGCAGCCACAGCCTTCTCCTCTATTGCTTTGTTCCTCCTACTAACCTTGAGAGAAGAGCTTTGGACTCTGCCTCAGTCCTGGAGAAGCCCATTCCCCAACACCACAGTACTGGAGCCACGATGTGGCTGCTCCCAGTGGGATTAGGACAAGACACTAAGGAAAGAGACCAGAGGAAGGGGACATTTCTGTGTACTGTGACTCTAAAATGTTGTGTTAAGAGCCCAGCTAAGAGGGCTTCTTGCATTCTGGAAAGCAGTTCATATAGATGTCAATTACTGTCCTAATTATGCTTCCAGGAGGGTATTTTTTCTTCTGGGAACGACTTTTGGTTCCTATGCACAATATCTACTTTTTAATTCCTTTCCTGCAGCTCAGCACAGTCTCTGGCTCCCAGACAGCATCCCCAGCTCCACAGGGAGGAGAGAATTTCATATTGACTCTAAATAAAAGGCTAACTTTACACAAAGAAAAAGAAAATATCCAAACAAAGGCAAAGCAAAAACCCCAGGGCTTCCCAAAGTGGAGAAGGATGTTTAATTTGTTACCCAGTGCCGCTGCTGTCGTGCCCAGAGAACAGCACCACGAGGCTGCCTGGGCTTTCATCCTCCCCACCTCCTCCTCTCTGAGCAAAACCCTTTGAAATGCTTTTTTTTTTTCCCCTTTAGAATCCATTCACCTGTGCGAAGCTCCCTTTTTTGGAGAAAAGGCCATTTACTGAATCACAAGAGGACATCATTGCTGCATTGACATTTCCAAGGGGCTCATCAACAGGCAAGGGAGGAAAGAAGGTGAGCAAGGGGCAGCAGCAGGTGGGGCCCTGAACCACTGTCACAGGTCTCTCCTATCTCTTTTCCACCTGGGAGGACCTGCACCAGCCTCCAAAGTGTAGGAGATGCTCCTCTCTCTGCCAACAGCCCAGTGATGTGTCTGCAAATACACAAATTATCTTTGCAGTTCTGTTGCAGTTCCAATTGCCAAAAAAAAAAAACCCACCCCAAGCCCCTGTATACAAAATGAAGATAACAAGCAGTAAATACTCAGCCCAGGCTGTTGAATTTTCAGATGCAGAAGCTCCCCAGGAGTCCATTTTCTTCAGACAACAGAAATAGTTTGAAGGAAGTCATTTTAAATATATTTAAGAGGAAAATAACAGGGAGTTAGGAAAAGCAATGCCAACAGCCTGAAGCACTCATGCAAATGCAGTTTCCTTGCATGATGCCCAAGCACAGGTTGGTTTAGGAAGATGGCTGAGGAGCTCCATTCCCTCCCTTCCCTTGGCAAACACTGTTGGAAAGGCTCTGTGCAATGTGTGTTTCAGTCGTGGAGCTTCACCCATCCCTACTTCCTTTGGAAAATTACTGAGCAGTAGATTCTCCAGTTTGTGGTGGGACTGCTCCATCCTCTGCTGTGGCATCACAACACGTCCCAGCCTGACTGAGGACAGCAGGATTGGGAGCATGCCAGGGCAGGCACTTGTCATTCCACATTTATCTGTGGAGTCATGGCCTCCAGCAGTCACAGGTTCTGCCAGAGAAGTCCTCTTCCCACCAAGGCTATGGAGATGTGGTGCAGACTGAAAGGAAGAGTCTCCATCTCAGAGCCTGAGCTGGCAGATGTGTCCCATGGTAGTGGTGATGATGCTGGCAGCAGAAGCTGCTCTCCTGCTCATCGGGTGTCTCCCTGTGTCTGGTTAAGGTCAGAAGAGTCATACCCAACACCCAACACACCCCCACCTCCTGGTGCCTTCCTCACTTGCTGACATCCCACCCATCTCTCCACGGCCAGTGGGACCCAGAACAACACGCTCACCTTCTCCTGCTCATTTTGGCTCCAGATCCAGATCTACAGCTCCTAAACCCAGCTCTGGATGGTCCCCACGTGCCTCCCCTTGGCAGCTGCTGTGACTTGTTAGCATCTTCCCCCACCATGAAATGCCACCCAGATTCCTGCAGTGCCTTGGTCCTCCCATGCTTGGTTCTCTCCCACTCCTTCTGGCTGCTTTGAACTCTGCCTTGAGCACTGTGAGGGCTTTTCTGCTGCCTCCCAGCACCTACTGATGCCCAGGGAGCCCAGTGCTGGTCCTGGGGAGGCAGCAGGACAGCAGCTCCACACAGATGAAGGTTCCCATGGGCACTTAAAGCAAAGCTGAAGAGAGTTGGGGATGTCCAAAGCTTGTTGGGTTATGTGCCCAAGCAGGGTTCTGCTCCTCTCAACAGCAGAGCCAACCCTGTTCTGTCCTCCTGGGGTTTCAAGACACAATCTCTTTGTGAAACATAACCTACTGGAAAGCAAACACATCTAAGAATTTACTTAAAATATACATTTGGAAAGCTGCATTCTGAGCCCAAAACTACCAGCAGAGGAGAATGCAAATATGGAGAATTTGTAGGATTCACGCTGTTAATTATTAAACAGAAGGGGGAAAAAAACCCAGATTACTCATCAAAACTGTGTTTGTGTCGATCAAAGCAGAACAGAGAGTGTTTTCAGAAAGGCATCTCCCAGCCTTTGATATGCTCCTTTTTTGGCTAGTTGGAGAGAGAAGCACAGAGGCTGTCCTCAGAGGCTTGCTTCCAGCAACATTCCCTGCTCCCAGCGAGCCTGCGGCAGCGATGAGCTCCTTCCAGGGGCTCCTTTGTGGCCTCAGGCAGGCTCTCTGTGACAAAAGGCAGTTCCTCTGCCCCAAACTGGAACCTCAGCAAGACTCTTCACTCAGTGGAGGAGCAAAGCTAGGAGCTGAGCTGTGGCATGGATGAAGAGGCTCCCTGACCAAGCCATGAATGCTCTCTTGGTTGAGTCTCTCAGCTGGCTCAGAAGCTTCTGTCCCTGCTGAAAGCAGCACCTGCCAAGGCTGAGGATCCCATTCTTCATCAACACTTCAGCTGCTTCAGAAGGGAAGCTGGGAGGCAGATGAGCAATTCATGCAGAGTGGGATCCATGACAAAGCAGCAGCTACTTCAGTGAATACAAACATCTTTGTGAAAGAGCCCAGATGGTTCAGGAGCCAGTCCCATTCTCTCTGAAAAGCTCTGTTGTTGCTCTGGGCTCTGCATCCTGCCTCCCAACCAGGGGCTCTGCACAGCTCATCTTCCTGGGGAGCTGCAGG
The DNA here is from genome assembly GCA_013396975.1 of Bucco capensis. NCBI lineage: Eukaryota > Metazoa > Chordata > Aves > Piciformes > Bucconidae > Bucco > Bucco capensis. Next base: position 70,177 of record VWZO01000914.1, on the reverse strand, counting down.
ACTCAGACATCCTGCACAGGACTCTAAAAGGACCAAGAGATTCCATCCCATGGACTTCATATTCAGGATACAGCTGAGGGATCATGAAGGTCAAGTTCTTCTTCATGGCCAATGTCCAAGGAGGACTCTGTTCTGCCTTCAATCCTAACTCATGTGTTTCTGAATCCAACTCCTGAATCTGGTTCCCAGCTGCTGTTGAGTCCAGTCTGGGACTTCCCCAGTGCCTGACACAGCGTCAGTGGTGATGGTGACATCATTCCCTTTTGGAAATGGGGGGAGATAGGTTCATAGAGAGCATTATCCATCCCCAACCCTTACCCCCCCTGAACTGTAGAGTCCCAAGGAAAAGAGGCAGGATCCCAGTCCCACACATCCTCCCCACAGTGAGTGTGCCAGGGATATGAGAGACTGGAATGTCACCAGCACCTGGGAGCAGTTCTCCTTTTGAGCAGAGCTGGGAAGAGCTGAGCAGGGCAGTGTGGAGCAGGAAGGGATGGTGTTCTGCAGCAGGGACAGGTCTGGAAGGGTTAGTGGGAAAGGAGCCCAGGGAAAAGTGAGGAATGTGGGTTTGTAAACCATCATTCTGGCTGGGAATGAGCAAAGTTGGAGCAGAGCTAATACAGGGATCAGTTAGACAGCTGCACAGTTGGTGTCTAGGGCTGGGGCTCATGAGGAAAGGATGGGAGCTGCCCTGCAGCCTGGGAATGCAGCTGGAAGGGATGAATGTGGGTCTCCAGGCAAAGATGAGCTGAGCTGGGAAAGCACAGTGGGGACAGGGCCCATGGTGCAATGGGATAGACTAGAGGCAGTCTAACATAGATCCTGTTTGGTTCAGGCATCTGCCAGTGTGTGTGGAGCCAGGGTTGTGGTCGGAATGCTGCTGGACCCCCTCTGTGCAGAAATGACAACGGATGGAATGTGACATCCAGGCAGGGAATGGCCAGAGCTGGAGATGTGCAGTGCTGCCAGCCAGGCTCCCATCCCTGGTCACTGCTGACACTGCCAACAGGTATTGCACACTGATCGCTTTTATTGTCCCTTTTATCTAAGTTCCCTTCTGTAGCAGATGAAGACTAAGAGAGAAGCTCATGCCCTGGGCACCACCTCAGCATCTGGGCTAGCACAACACTCTGCTCAAGGGACCATGATAGCTGACCCCTCTCTGGGAATACCAACCTCTTAACCCAAACCTGTCTCTGGGAAGAGAGCTGGGCACAGGCCAGTGCTTCAGCAGTGACTTGCTGGCCTGTTAGGTCAGGTTTATTCACTCACCATCCCCGGGGCAATAAACCTGACCTGGGATGGTTCCAGTGATGGGATATCTACCACCTCTCAGGGCAACCTGTGACAGTGTCTCAATACCCCCGGTGTAAAACATTTCTTCCTTGTGTCTAGTCTCAATATCTTCTTTTAGTTTCAAACCTTCACTCCTTGTCCTGTCAAAACAGGTCCTGCTGAAAAGTCTCTTCCCATCTTTCTGATAGTCCCTTTAAATAGTAAAAGACTACAAGAAGGTCTCCCTGGAGCCTTCCCTTCTCCAGGCTGACCAACCCCAATTCTCTCAGTCTTTCCTCCGAGCAGAGAGCTTCCAACTCTCACATAATTTCTGTGGCCTCCTCTGGACCTGCTTCTCCTGTACTGAGCACTCCAGAGCTGGCCCCAGCACTGCAGGTGAGGTCTCCCCAGAGCAGAGCAGAGGCACAATCCCCTCCCTGGCCTGCTGGCCATGCTGCTGGGGATGAGCCCAGGACACAGTTAGCTTCTGGGCTCTGAGCTCACATTGCCACCTCATGTCCAGCTTTTTACCTACTAGTACCCCAAGTCCNTGCCTTCACCCCGGCCACGGGCACCGCGCTCCGCACCCTGCTCCGCACCGCGGCAAGGGCCGGGTCCGTCCCCGCCCCTCCGCGGGGATGTGAGCGGAGAGGCTCTGCCGGCTGCGCTCCCGCCGCTCCTGCTCCTCCGCGGCCCCGGGAAGATGCTGAGCAGGTGGATGAGTGGCAGCAGCAGGAACCTGGACCGAGAGTACAACTGCACCGTCAGGCTGCTGGACGACAGCGAGTACACCTGCACCATCCAGGTCGGTCCGGTGGGGCTCGGGGTCGGGGGGAGCCGGCAGCCCCGCAGCAGGGTCGGGATGCTCCCGCAGACAAAAGGAGCGGAGGGAAGGAGATGTGGATGGAGGGGGGGTCGGTCCTGCCCCACCGCCGCCGCCGCCACGAACAAAGGCAGACTTCCCCCCCATCCCGACCCGGTTACCGTTTCACACTGCCCGCCTCGGCTCTCGGGAGGACCCCAGAGGAGAGCATCCCCTACCCTCCGGTTCCGCTGCCTCCATCCGCGGAAGTGTACGGGGATAGTGCGGAAAGCCGCCCACCGATACACGGTACGGGCTGTCGGCAGCCCCCGGAGCGCTACCGGAGCCGGAGCGGGGCAGGGGCTATACCGGGGAGAGCCTCGGTCCTGCCCCGCGGAACCCTCCGCGGAGAGTCCGCGCACCGCGGAGAGGGCTTCTGCAAGAAGTAAAGTACCGGGGCTGCAGCCGGGCAGGGATGTACCGAGAATGCTGTTGGGCAGGGATGTGTACCGGGGATGCAGCTGGGCAGGGCTTGGAATATCCCCGGTCCCCGCTTCCCGTGTGCTGGGACAGGACCAGGACCGGGACCGGGACCAGGACCCGTCGCCCCCTGACAGGTTGTTGCCTCGATCTGCGCGGGGCCAT
>VWZO01000914.1:0-67123 GCA_013396975.1 Bucco capensis | reverse complement strand
TCTCCAGCCCTTCATCCCCAGCCTGTGCTGATAGCAGGGATGTTGTGTGCCAGGAGGTGAGGACACCCACAGCGTGTCGTGGTGTGCCTGAGGAGTCTTGCACCCCCTTGCCCTCCCTCCTCTTCCTCCTCCCTCCGCACCCACGGGACCTCTTCCCTCCTCCCTCCCTCCGCACCTGCCGGAGCGCCTCCCTCTTCCCTCCCTCCGCACCCGCGGAACCTCCTCCTTTCCTCCTCCTCCCTCTTCCTCCTCCCTCCCTCCGCATCCGCGGTACCTCCTCCTTCTCCTCCCTCCGCACTCGCGGAACCTCCTCCTCCTCCTCCCTCCTTCCCTCCGCACCCGCGCAGGGCTGTCTGCTGGAGGCGGTGGCNTTACCGTTTCACACTGCCCGCCTCGGCTCTCGGGAGGACCCCAGAGGAGAGCATCCCCTACCCTCCGGTTCCGCTGCCTCCATCCGCGGAAGTGTACGGGGATAGTGCGGAAAGCCGCCCACCGATACACGGTACGGGCTGTCGGCAGCCCCCGGAGCGCTACCGGAGCCGGAGCGGGGCAGGGGCTATACCGGGGAGAGCCTCGGTCCTGCCCCGCGGAACCCTCCGCGGAGAGTCCGCGCACCGCGGAGAGGGCTTCTGCAAGAAGTAAAGTACCGGGGCTGCAGCCGGGCAGGGATGTACCGAGAATGCTGTTGGGCAGGGATGTGTACCGGGGATGCAGCTGGGCAGGGCTTGGAACATCCCCGGTCCCCGCTTCCCGTGTGCTGGGACAGGACCAGGACCGGGACCAGGACCCGTCGCCCCCTGACAGGTTGTTGCCTCGATCTGCGCGGGGCCATGGTCATATTTCAAAAAACACTAGCAAAACGACACTCGCCGTGTCCAATGGAACTTGTCAGGTAGCGGGACCTTGGGGCAGGAGGACTGAGAGGAGCATCCCTGGCTCCGGCAGGTTTTCCTCTTCGTTCCTTACACTTCTCCCCTTCCCTGCAGGGGGCTCACCCCAAACCCACACGCTGTAGCATTCCCAACTCTTCCTGCTGGCATCAGCTGGCTGCAACCCAGTCCGTAGGCAATGGAAAATTCAGGGCAGAGTTTTGGGGAAAGGTGGCTCAGGATGTAACTAGCACCAGCTTCCACCTTCCAGCCTTTGAGTGGTTCTCCCCATTCCCCCTGTCCTGCAGCTCCGACGAGGAGGGGGAGGAGGAAAGAGCAATTCTTCATTTACAGGCAGAAACATGCTTTAAATGCTACCACTAAAGGATGCTTTCTGTGGAGTGCTGCAGGCACCATCATTTCTGCTTAAATCGTCTAAAAGAGATAAATAACGGTGTTTTGTGCAAATAACGGCTGAGGAATGCTAATGCTGCNCCCCCCCCCCCCCCCCCCCCCCCCCCCCCCCCCCCCCCCCCCCCCCCCCCCCCCCCCCAACCTGGGTTGTAAAGTGTGACCCAGTAAACAACTCCCGCGGCAACCTAGTTTATTTTGCATAAGCACAACTAATTCGGCTCTCAGAGGCTGTTTTTTGATGCAAATTCAATGGGAAACTGTAGTTGGGGAGAGGAAAAGTGTAGGCAATGCAGTCAGGAAAAATCTGGATTCTCTGCCCTTAAGGTAATTTAAGGAGGTGTCATCATTTTGCATGTCTTTCTTCTTAATTATCAGGAAGAGAAAACCCTACCTGATCCCATATTTCAGTGGCTCATTGTGTGGTTGGCATAGTGAATCCTGGTGTGTAGAACGCGTGACCTGAGCTAGGAGGAAATGTCTTGGTGCCTCTTCTCCCAACCAAGGTTACCTCAGTTAAATATTTGTTTTCTGTTGCTTTCCTGCTACCTTAGAAGCCAAACCTTGACAGCCTGTGCAAAACTAAAAGCCTACAGAGCATGAGTGTACAAGGCAGAGGACCCATCACCAGGGAGGCTGCAAGCTGTGAATGAGTTTTGAAGGTCATTCCCTCCCGAGCGCAGATTTTCCAGGTCTGGCTGAGATCCACAGGGTTTCCTCACCCAGGCTGGTTCCGGTGTCTGTTGGGTCTGATTTATGCATTCCTATTTTTACTGAAACACCCAGAACCTGCCCAAAGCAGCAGGCATCATCCCCAGCAGCAGCACACATCTGGGGAGCAAAGCTGCTCCCTGGAAGTTTGAACCACGGATGTCTGCTGCTGTCCCTTGTGTCCTTGTGCTGCTCTCCCCAGCATCGCGTGAGGATCTGGGATCTGACAGGGCTTCATACTCCTGGGAAGTGTGGCCCATTGGATGTGTCACCTGGCTTCTCCATGGCTGGGGAGAAAAAAAAACAGAGCCGATTTTTAAGAGCCTTTATGTCTGTGTGGGATAATGGTGATGGTTAAACCTCTCAACTAAATGAACCTCTGGCTGTGCTGGGTTAAGATGTGAGAGGGCTCGGTGCTGCTGGGTAACACCTGGATATTCTGTTCCTAAAAGAAGCCTTTTTGATTTGATTATCCCAAGTTTACTTTGGTAATATTCCCATGCTGAATGATTGGTTCATTGTCTGAGCTTGGATGAATCCTTCCTCTCTTTCACCCTAATCTTCATCTCCAGCCTGGAGAGGCATCCTTGGCCCTGGTGGGCTCAGGGATTATGTTGTTGGGGCAAAGCTGCTGCAGGCAAAGGGACTGCAGTGGGTCAGCACCTTCAGAAGTGGTTGTGGTATTGATTTTTTTTTGTTTGTTTGGTTTGTATATTGGTGGTTTGGAGAGCACATGCCAGGGGATGATCTGTGTCTGCCAGTGAGCAGAGCTGATGGTCTCAGCCTCGTGCCAGGACCTGAGGGGCTCCCAGCAGTTGCCTGACCATGCTGTTGGGCTTCCTCAGCTCAGAAAAGCTGCTATTTCAGTCATATCACATGCCATGGAGGCACCTTCTAAAGCAATAAAGGTGTTCCTTTGCCATGTGGGGACCATCAGCTGTGAGGAAACAACGATACCCATCGCTGCTCCATCCCTTGGTGGTGTGGGTGCTGGGGACCCCACTCCCATGGGTGACACATCCCTGGGGAGCAGCTAGGCTAGCAGAGAGGGAGAGCCATTCCTAAAGGCTGCTTCTTCATCACTGTGGCAAAGGATCTGCTCTAGCAGTGTCTTTAATTTCTGTTTGACACCTTGCTCTCAGTGTCTCTGAAGGCACCACGGAGCCGGAGCAGCCTCAGCAGCTCCAGCAGGAATAAAGCAAGCCTTGACAAACTGAAGCTGAATGCCCTTGTGCTGTGTGGGTTTTGCTGTGACCGAGCTGCTTGTCTGAGGGAATGTTTGAAATTCTTCCCTGTGGTGTCAGTGGTGCTAGAAAAGGGCTTGGAATAATGAATGGCTCGGTGCATCCAGCATCTCCCTGGAAAGACAGCGCTGTTGTGTTCCAGAGCTCAGTGGTACTAGAAGAACATGAGGGAATAAACATGAAAATGTGGTTTCTGGGGTTGGGAATGTAAGAACTTTATTGTGTGGGATTGGAAAGGAATGAGAAGGAGCCTTGGCTACGCTCTTGGACCAACCTCCCATTTCCACATGAAGCACAAAGTTCATTAGGAGGCTTGACAGGATCATTAATAACAGGCAGTCAGCACAAAGGGGAACCGTGGGGTTTTTGCCGTGCTGGCCACTGGGAAGGTTATTTGTTCCTCATCCTTTTATCTTCTGAGAGCTTTCCAATTGCTTTCACCAAGAAGTAGGTTAGCAGACTGCTGCTCAGGCAGTGGGGCTGGTGTCTGAATTCCTGGGCTCAGGTGATGTGTTCTGCATGTGAGGTTGCAGCCACGAGCATCGGAAGCCACAGACCTTCATGCTGGGAGGTTGGTGTCTGCTCCTAGAGCCTCCCTTCCCCGCCACCTGAACCTGGGTTGCAGGAACAGGGACTGATGCCAAACCTGTTGTAAGAAAACAGGGAGTGAGGAGATCTGGGTCCAAGAGTGCAGGTCTGTGTGGTGGCTCCAGCAGAGCCACCACAGCACTGTGGTAGGGAGGAGAAGTCCATCAGGAATGCCTCTGGGCTGCAGTGGGTGCGGGGTCACATCCCTCCCAGCCTGCAGGTCCCAGGGATGGTGACAGCAGGTTTCTTTGGCTACTTTGCTGTTCAATGTTTTTATTGATGAGGATGGAAATAGATTTGCAACAGAAGGGTTACTGGTGGCTCAGCTCCCTCCCAGCAGAGCTGTGCTGCCAGGGCAGTATCCTGCACTCCCTGCTCCAGCATGTCCATACAGATGGGTTGGAGGGCTGGGGAGAAAACTGCCCCAAGTGCACAAATCCATCTGGAGACAAAGGAATAGTCAAAGCTGAGAGTTTCTTGGGTGTCATTTACTCTCATTTTCCTGGGAGGCAGTTGTTAACGTAACACCAGTTGTTATGGAGAGAGCCACGGGAGAGGTTTCAGTGCTGCTCTTTCCTGCCCAGCTGGAATGACTCTTTCCTGTTAGCTTTTCATACCTGGTTCACAGTGTTACCTGCTGGGGAAGGGTCACTGTCCTCCTCCCAGGGGCCAGCCTCCTGAAGGAACTGCTCTGCTTAGCACTTTCAAACAGATGATGTTGAGGACAAATATATAGAGAGATATACACACACTAGAGATATGTAGATACACAATCTACAGATACACTAGAGATACACATACACTATAGACATATCTATCTAGATATATACACACTATAGCTGTATCTATATAGAGATATATCTATATAGAGATATATCTATATATCTATATGGAGATATATCTATATAGATGTATCTATATAGAGATAGACGTATCCACACTATAGAGATAGATGTATCCACAAACTATAGATATATCTATCTAGATACACACACTATAGATAGATATACACACTATAGAAATATATACACAAACTATAGATGTATCTATCTATATACCCACTCTAGAGACAGATATATACATACTATAGATATAGTTTGTCTGTATATCTATTTATCCATATATACACACTAGAGATAGATATATACACACTAGAGATATATGTCTATATACACTATAGATAGAGATATAGATATACACACAGTAGGGATAGATGTACACTCTCTCAACACAAATACACTCATTGTAGCTACATACACACACTATAGATAGATGTACACACTCTAGACATATACACAGACCTGGTGACACTGCTGTGGGCAGGTATGTTCAGCAGCATCATGAAAGAGAAGATATCTTCTGCCTCTGTGGTGCAGGAATTAGGTAATGCACAGCAGGAGGCTGTTTGAGAGGTGCCTGGGGAATATTAGAATTGCTGTCAGCAGCCCACTTATTCTTCATTTTTGACTCACTCTCCAGGAGCTCAGAGGGATTGTCTGTGTGGGAATGACATCTGTGGCCACATTCCAGCCAAAGCTCAGACTTGCACGGTGCTCCATCCGAGACTGGAGGCACGCAAAGCCTCTGTGGTCCCTCTCTGTTGCTAGATCTTTTCTAGCTGGAGCCTTGCAGGTTGGCTTCTCCTGGAAGCCATGTAGGAAGGTGGGCAAAGACTGTGCAGTGAGCAAGACTTTCACTGAAGTGCCATCAGTGGTGGCTGGCAGGCTCCTGGTGGAGATGCCTTCACTCTGTGGAAGCTCCTCTGGACTGGGTGTCCTCTCTGGGGTGTGTGGCATCACACGTGGAGGTGGCTTCCTAGGCATGGGTAGGGAATGGCCTCTAGCTGCACAGCTTTGGATAAGTTTTGGTGACAGTGGAAAGTGAAGTCCTTGCTTGGCTGTCCATAGCCAACACAAAGTCCTATGTGTTTGAGGATGCTGTGTGCTCGTCTTTATCTTCATGCTACCTGAGATGGGAGCTTGCCAGAGGGAAAGAACCAAACCCTGTGGTACCACAGAATGTTAGGGGTTAGAAGGGACCTCTGGAGATCTTCTAGTCCAACCCCCCTGCAAGAGCAGGAGAACCTAGAGCAGCTTGCACAGGATGGGGTCCAGTTGGGTTTGGAATGTCTCCGGAGATGGAGACTCCAGCACCTTCCTGGGCAGCCTGGGTTTTATCCAGAAGAGACAATCCCTCATTAGCACAGGGGTCAGATGTTGGTGCTGCTGCTGCAGAGAGATCTGCATGGTGCTTCTCTCATCAGCCACTTGTTTGGTGTCAGAAGAAAGAGTCAGTGTTTGGTTACAGAAAGCTTTGGAGTTCCTTCTGCAAAGGAGGAGGTTTCAGCTCAGATTCTTCCCTCTGACATTTTCCCAGAGCAAGTTATGGTATGAGAGAAGTTTCCTGTTGATGCTCTGGGCTCACCTGATGGATCCCTAGCCAGTGTCTGCAGGGACTGTGCCTTGTGCATGGCAAGAAGGAGATGAGGAGCAGCTTCTGGAGTTGTGTCACTGTGGCCAAGAATGAGCTGAAAACCTGCACAAAATGCCTAGTTTTGAGGGTCTCATTTTTTTTGTCTGGATGCAGAGGGAAGTTGTGTGCACTCTGCTCCAAGCTCCCACTGGAGAACAGCTCTTTTGTCTGGGGAAAATGAGGATTTATGTCAGTGCCAACGATCTGGCACAGTCCTGGGGAGCAGCTGGGAGCTTTGTTCCTCCTGCATCATCGCTTTCTGTACTTTGCCCTTAATTACACCCTGTTAATTACCTGCCCTGTAGATTACTTTCACTGGTAGCCATTCTCTTCCTCTGCAGGAGGGACTGGGCAGCTGGAATTGGGTGAGGAATGCACTGCATTCTGCACACTCAGACAGCAGGAGGCCATCCTGCTTCCTCTGGCTCGTTATCTGCAGGGGACATCAGGGGTAAAAATGCAGCAGAATCAGAGTTTCCTCACTCAAGTCAGCAGCTGTCTCCCCAGATAGACATCAGGAGGAAGCTGGGGCCAGTTTGACGTAAGCACTTTGTAGAGCAGAGCTGGGTTTTAAGCCAGGAGGGATCTTTGAGCTGCTCCCAGGATCAGCTTCCTGCTCCCATTAGTGGATGATCCCAATTGTCCTTCTGGAAGCCAGGGTGGGGAGATATGTCCTCCTACTTGGTTCAGTCCTTGGTCCTGATCAGGAATGTTGATGCAAATGGAAAGGGGATTGGAAAACCTGTGTGGGTCTGAGGAATGTGGAATGCAAAGCTTGGGAAACCCTTCCCAAAGGGATGTGAGCATCACAGGGCTCAGCTGCACCCTGGTCATTTCAACCAAGGAATTTTAACATCTGTTCTGTGGATTTTTGGAGCTGGGAGCTTCCTTCCTCTCCCAGCCTGGGCTGTGGTCCCACTGGAGCCAAGGGGACAGTGAGACCCAATTTCTTTCCTTGGGAGAGACACTTCTCTGTGTGGAGCATCACCTCAGAGATTGAAGGTTCACACCTACCTTCATCTTTCCTATCTGTCAGTAAAGCATTTGGACTCCTGAGCAGGGAGGAAAATCTCAATTGGTTTGGGATGCTGCGGGAAGGATTGAAGTAAGGTGGGTTGGTACTCAGCACCACAAATGATAATTAAGAGGAGCTTTCTAGTGGGGTGCTCTGTGAGGCCAAGAGAGACCTCAGCTGATTAATGCTGGATGTCAGGGATTTGATCCATGCTGCAGCTGGAAATAGAATATTTTTGGCTGCATAATGTCTTGTGCCCCAAGACTTTAATGATAGTGGCATATCTGTCATAGCAATGAGGGCTTGCTATTTCTCAGAGGGTTTCTGGCAGGGCTAGCTCAGGTCATGGTGGCTGTTAGCTTGGCACACAAGCTGGGATCCCAAAGGAAAAATATCCATCTAGCTGTGCCTGGGTGAGCTTTTTCTTTCTCTGTGCTTCACTCCTGGGATGGGCAGTATGTTAGAAATGGGGATAGAAGAAGAAAAGCTGGAATTCAGCATAGTTATCTCTGAAAAATAGATAAGAAAGCTGCTGAGCAGGTAGTTCTCCTGAATCAATTGAATTCTCATTAGCCTTGAACTATATACCATGCTGACTAATGCTTCTGGCTCACACACAACAATGGGTTTCTGAAGAAAATGTGGAATGAGGACAGAATGTCTTTGGGATCTGAGGCCTTGCAGCTCCTGGGGCCATGGGATGTGGAGAGGAGAGAGAGAACGTGAGGGCAGCAGCAGAGCAGAGGGCTGGGGTGGGAGATGATGGTGAGACAGGATCCAGGCCATGGGGGCTGTGATGGATGTTGGGAGTGTCCCCACTGTGCCAGACCATCCTCCTCCATCCCTCCAGGGACCCTCTGGCAGTGCTGGGCTAAAGTTGGACTCGATGATCTTGAAGCTCTCTTCCAACCTAAAGGACTCTTTGATTTCTAAAGGACTTTTTAATGAACAGGAGGCACTTTGCACTCCATGGCATCCTCCTAACAATGGGGAATGGTGTCTGAGGCACTTTGGGCTGGTTTGGTTTTAAACCTCTGTGGGTGGTGTGTAGCTCTCAGTCAGCTCTGCTGGGCTTTGCCATAGAGAGGTGGTTTTTTGGACACAGTTCATCTCCACATCCATGAGCTTATGCTGGCGAGCCATATCAGGTCCTGGAGGGAAATGCATTTGGGGAGCAGGAGGCAGCTCCCTGTGCCCTGGGTTTAGCAGGATGCTCCTCGAGGTCCTCCACAGCTCCAACCTGTTCCACAACCTCCCTCAGCTGCAGAATTGGACTGACAGCTCATCCTTGTTCCATCCAAGTTTCTCTGAGGACATGTTGGTGAGAGACTGGGCTCAGGGAGGACATGAAGAGGGACATGGTGTTTGCCTGGCACAGTTCTTGGGGCCCTGGAGCTGCCAGTGCCATTCCTGTGCAATTCCCTTTCCTGGTGTCTTCCCAGTGGCTGGGGAAAGGAGTGATGGTGCCATTTTGCTGCTGAGCTTCTCCAAGTGAGCAAGCTGGCATGAAATAACACAGATCACAGAGCAGGCAGGCAGAGGGCTTGCAGCATGCTGCCTTTTCAGTGTGGTTGAGGAAATAAAATCACCTGATAAACTGCAGAAGCCCAAAGAGACTCTTTTGAATGCACTTGGTTCCTCCACAAGTGCTACAATTATCCTGGCCTTTATTTAGAGTGCCTGCTAGACACCAGGATAAAAAATATGATGCTTTTGCCTGGGTGGCATCCACTTGCTGAGGAAAGGGCTGAGAAGGGCCAGTGGAGCTTGGGATGAGGTTAGCAAGGGATTCACTCAAGCCTTTCAAATATTTATGGCCTTGTAATCCATACACATTGGAAGCACATTTGCCATCATCCCACGCTGCTCCCGTAGCTGTTGTCGCTCCTGGAGCAGCTCCAGAGAGCATCTCTGCCTGGCTTGGTGGGAGGGAGCTGCAGGTAGCCAGGCACTGCTTGGGGGATTTTAGAGCTGAGATTTAGAAGGAGCCATAAAGGCTTTTCCTGGAGAGTAGCTCGTGGTGTGAGGGGAGAGGCTTTGGGCAATGGATGGGCTTGGGATGCAGGATCCATGCTGCATGCTGGCTGGGTGAGGAGGGCTTTGGCTGTGGGCTTGGTCCTCCCACCCCTGCCTTGCACACCCAGCCAGCCCCCAGCTCTCCAGCACTGCAGAGAAGTGAAGCAGCCTGAGCAGGAGGTGATGTCTCAGATGTTTCATCAGTGACTCAAAGTCAGCCCTGTTCCCAAAGCCCAGGGATGCTGAGGACCTGTCACCAGGGCTGTGAGCGCTGTCCTGGCACAGCAACCAGGTCTGGGGAGGCTGTGCAGCTCTCAGCACAGCCAGGAGGATTTGGGGTTCCTTTGAAGCTATCAAAACCCAGCTAAGTGGGATGGATTGTCTCTTTGGCTGGAGATTTGTCTGCAAAGCAGCCCTTTCCCCCCCCTTTCCCCCCCATCATCATCAGACACAGGGACAATCCAAGAGCCCTGAGCAGCATCTTCAGGACGTTTGTCCTTTTGAGCATCAGGTGGAGCATCTTCCTTTTCTTGGGCTGTGTTCCTGGTGTCATCCTCCAACCTCACCTCCTTGGACATGTGCATGCTTTGGTGGCTGCCAGGAAGGCAAGACTGGGCCATTTCCCTCCCCAGATGCTCACCATCCATGACCTCAGCATGGGTCCATGCAGGAGACAAAGTTGCTCCAATGGGATGAGTGATTCCAGGATGCTGGCACTGCAGATAGGGGACATATGGCTCCATGCCAGCCCTGTAGGGAGATGTGACACCTGGCCATGGTGATCCTGGGACCAGGAAGGGTTTGCTGTAACCAATCCATGCATGAAGACACAGCAGGAGAGCCAGAAGCAGAGTAGTAGATCCCCAGCCTAGGTGAGTCCATCAAGCAGGGAGCTGGGGCAGGAGGCACAGCAGTGGTGGACCCTGCCCCAGGTCTGCTGGTGGTGTTCTTGCTCTGAAGGGAGAGGAATTGGTTTTCTAGCCTAAAAAACCAAGAAGAACATTTAAACAAAGAGTCAGTTTTAACAAGCTGGTTGCCTTGCTGCTTGAGGGACAATGCTTGTCAATCTGCCACTAAAAATAGTGCCTTATTTCCAGGCAGTAATCTCACATCCTCTAGTCATAATGAGCTCTTCAGGTAATTACCTTTTGGTGGGAAAGAGCTGGAGGTCTGTGTTGGGCTGACAGAGGCTTTCCAAGGAACCCAAGCCATTCCGTGCTCCCACTGAAGGGCAGATATCCCACTGCTGGCTTGAAGCATCTGATGGGATAGAGGAATGTGGTGGCACATTGACCCTTCCCTTATCTCTCCAGGGGTGCTGGGGGAATGACATCCTCCATCATACGTCACCTCACTCTGTGCCACCTTTAAGGATGATCCTGGAATAAGCAGTAGCATGATCATGCTTTTTATTGAGGCTATGAGAGGTGAAGAGGAGGTGGAAGGACCCTGCTGTCCACGTGGACACCTGCAGCTCTCCCTCTTCTATAAAATAATCACAGAATCATTAAGGTTGGAAGAGACCTCTAAGATCATCAAGCCCAACCATACCTAGCACTACCATACCACTAAACCATGGCCCTACATAGAACATCTAAAGGTTTCTTAAACCCCTGCAGGGATGGTGACTCCACCACCTCCCTGGGCAGCCTGGGCCAAGACTTCACAACCCTTTCAGTGAAGAATGTTGGTGTGTATTTAATTTCTTCAAAGCCAGATTTAAAAGTGCTTTTCCATAGCTAGGAGTTATCTCAGCAGGAACTGTGATATAGATTAAATACGAGATGCCAGCTACTCTCTCAAGAGAACACCCTAAAAGGCACCACTCACCCTGGGCACTCTCTGAGGCTTCTCTGCCCCATCAGCTCCTGATGCCCAGAGTGCTGCTGGAGCAGGCAGGGAAGGGATGGACCTCCCCCCTTCCCCCCGCCATTCCCTGAGTCAATAAATCACCTCTTGTAGTGCTGCTTTGCCTCTCGCTGTGTAAATCAATTTACTGTGTTGTGGAGTATCTCGTGCAAGAGGTGAATTACATCTGCTGCTACAGCCTTGTGACTTGATAACACATTAAGAATGTAAACCACTTGGAACATTTTGGGCTGAATTCCTTCTGCTTTCTTGAGGCAGAGGTGCTGAGCTCCCGGCACAGAGCAGTTGCCCAAGCCTGTGTAATCCTGTGGCTTGCCTTTATCGCCGTCTCCGGCGCATTTCCCCAATTACAGGCAGATTTATCTCTCTGCAGTCTCACTCCTGCACAGCAGCACCAGGATATAACCTCTCCAGCCCCAGGTATGCCTTGCTGCAAAGGGAAAAGCTTGTGAAGCCATAACTCATCGTTTATAGAGGCAGGATTCCTCCCTATTTCTCCTTCATTTCCAAGCTTATAGGCAGTGCAGTGCTGGTGTAAGCCCTCCCTGCTCCTGCCAGCATTGGTGAGGTAGGTTGGTGAGGGTCAAAGCTTTCTACCAGACATCAGAGAACCCAAACAGGAGGGTGATGTGAGAGGGGGCACCTGGTGCTGCACTCACGTTCCCTCCCTGGGCTAACAGAAGCACTGGGATCTTGAAGTCAGAGTGCCAGAATGTTAGGGTTGGAAGGGACCTCTCGAGATCATCTAGTCCAACCCCCCTGTAAGAGCAGGAGAACCTAGAGCAGCTTGCACAGGATGGGGTCCAGTTGGGTTTGGAATGTCTCCAGAGATGGAGACTCCAGCACCTCTCTGGGCAGCCTTGTCCTGAGCTGTCAGCATGGCAGTAAGTGTTTTGCACAACCAAACCCAAAGGTCTCTGCTGGAGACCTTCAGGAAGAGGCTGTCAGAGAGGATCCAGCCTGGGCTGCCTGATGTCTGCCTCTGCTGCCTCTGCAGCTCCCAGGACAAAGCTGCTTATGCAATCCCTGCGGAGGGGGAAGGGACCCCACTGCTCCCGCTGCAGCCGGAGGAGGAGGAGTGAGGGACGCTGTAGGACAGACTGACAGCTAGTGCTGAGGAGGAGAATAGCTTGGTGCTTACTGAGGGGTGCTGGTGAAGGAGATCCTTCAGGCAGCAGGCTGAGATGTGGCTGGGGGCCTTGGCTCAGCTCACAGAATCCCTGAATCCCAGCATGGTGAGGAATGGAAGGGACCTCTGAGGATCATCCAGTCCAACTCCCACAGCAACTTGACCACAATCACCTCCAGGTGCCTTTGGAATCTCTCCACACAAGGAGACTCCGCAAGCTCTCTGGGCAGCCTGGGCCAGGGCTCTGCACCCTCACACCAAACAAGTTTCTCCTCCTGCTCAGATGGAACCTCCTGGCTTTCAGTTTGTGCCCATTGCCCCTTGGCCTGGCCCTGGGCACCACTGAGCAGAGTCTGGCCCCAGCCTCTTGCCCCCTGCACCCTTGAGCTCTTGCTCAGCATGGAGCAGCTCCCCTCTGGCTCTGCTCTTGTCCAGGCTAAGCAGCCCCAGGGCTCTCAGCCTTTCCTCCTGCCAGAGCTGCTCCAGTGCCCTCAGCATCTTCCTAGCCTCTGCTGGACTCTCTCTAGTAGTTCCTTGTCTCTCTTGAACTGGGGAGCCCAGACCTGGCCCCAGGACTCCAGCTGTGGGTAGAGCAAGAGGGTAGAGCAGATGGGGACAACCTCCCTTGACCTGCTGGTCCTTCTGTGGTTCCCCCCTACCCTGTCCCTCCTGTCTCAGGGATCTGCTGCCACGGGGCTGGCAGAGTGGAGACCCAAACCCACCATGGGAGGACAGGCTGCTGCAGCTCCTCAGGAGGAGGCCTGGTGTGGGTTATAAATTGCTGTGAGGTGGCCAATTAGAGCAACTCCTTTGCACTACAAATATCATCATCTCAATAGAGTCAGAGTGAGCTGCTGCCTGCAGATAACAACTACACTGGGAGAGCTACATAAGCAAAGCATTAACTTAATAATCATTGTCCTTGCTGTCAGGAGGATGTGGCAGTGCATGGTATGAGGTTCAGAGCAGGAAATCTTTCTCTTTTAGTTGGTTAATGGCATGTTCCATCAGCTGGGCTGCTGCAGGACGGTGGCTGTGATCAAGGCTAATGACCATGTCTGCTGGAGGATTTGCTGGGAAGCTCTTCACACTCTGCAGTTTTCTCCCTAGACCTCCTAAAGCACAACCTGCCTGATACTGTGGTGTGGAGAGGCACTGGGCTGGGGCTGCAGGTGGCTGGGATGCTCTGCTCCATCCCTGTGCAGGGATGCAGATCCCTTTGGATGCTTCGTGTTCCTGGGCTGGGCACATTCTCTGTGCTGCCAGAGCAAGGTGGATGCTGTGACATTTTGGGGCTGTTTGAGCACAAAATGCTTCTGGAAGTGTGAGATCCGTGGAGCAGAGCTGCTGGGGGTGGTCAGAAGATCAGAGCTGAGTGCTGGTGGTGATTCAGATGTGGTGCAAAGCAGCTGAGGAATGGATAAGATGATTGGGTTTGTCATCCTCCCTCTCTTTTCTTTTCAACTTCTGTTGTCTTTTGTAATAAAATGCTTGAGGCTCTGCCTGGAGGGAGCAAACCATCTCTGAGGAGCTGGGAAATGTGTAGCAGCCTCTCCTCCTGAGCTCAGTGTCATGTAGGAATGGTTACTCCACCTCTGGGTGCTTACCCTCAGTGTCTGTTGGCATTCCCTGGAGCTGCAGGTTGTCATCCAAGCTTGGAGGGCCAATCTGAGGGCTCTTGATGCTGGGAGAAGGTGATTTTGTAGCTTCTTTTTCTTTCCTTTCAATCCATTCTTGCTGCTTAGCTCTGTAGGTAGATCTGCAGGCACATCATTGCCTCCTCTCTGTGGTTCTACTAACACCACCCCAATTTTCTGATGGTGTTGTGTGCTGGAAGCACACAGAAGGTTAGGGGTTGGAAGGGAACCTCTGGAGATCATCTAGTCCAACCAGAGCAGGTTCACCTGGAGCAGGCTGCAGAGGATAAACATCTGCCATCATGTTCACTTTGTCAAACACCTGTGATGTTGGCTCTGGCACAGGAAGTGATGCTTCCTCGTGGTTGTAACCCAGCCTTGGTGTTGCTTGACCTTTTTTCTTCAAAGAGGACTGTTCCTTCTAACCCATCCTTGGGAATCAGGGCCACAGCTGCATTTTTTGTGACAAATAATACATCTGCATCTGTGTTCAGTGAAGAATATTCATGTTCATGACAAAGACACCTGCTCTTCCTCCATGTCCCACTGATGCTCAGCCCTTTCCAGGCTGCCCCAATCCCCTGAATGTCCCCAGCTTGCAGGTTCCTTGCCAGGCTGCTCTTCACCTTGTGCTGAGCTGGGAGCACTGGGAGGGACAAGCCACTGCTTCTTCCCTGTCCTCCACCACCTTTTGTCTGCATTGACAATCTCCAGAATGCTCGGAAGGATGTGTCTTTGTCCATGACTGGCTAAGCAAAGCCTCTGAAGGAGGCTGCTTTGGCACCCTACTGAGATCTGGAGGTGTTCCTGAAGGTGCTTTAGATATGTGCATCTTCACAGAGGCTTTGAATTACATCTCTGACAGCCCAGAGCCTCTATTTCCTTTGCTAAACTCCAGTGATAGATAGGGAGAGGTGGATCAGTTTGATAAGGAGCACTGTGGAAATGTGTTTCTATATCAGACCTGATAGGGAGACTTATCAGGAGCCAAAGGTGCTGCCTTGCTTGGGAGGGGTGCTCATGGTCCTCACAAGTGCTAGGTAGAGTTTGCCTTTCTCTCCCTCCTGGAGTCTCCCTGACAGGGGATCAGCACTGAGCCTGCAGCCACTTTCCTTCTCCAGCAGCTCTGAAGGACAGGATGGTAACTCCTCTAGCTATTTACCCATCCATTTCTGCAGAGCCAGGGCCTAATTGAGTGAGTAATGGATGAGCTGATGGCTCTGGGAAGCCACCACACAGCACTCTGGGGAAAGCTTTTTCTCCTGAGCCACCCCCAGGTGCTGAGGGATGGCCCTGGCCCTGCTCTGGGTGAGTGTGGAGCATGTGTCCTGCCAGGGACCTGCTCCCCAGGGCTCTCCAAGGGCTCCCAGTGGGGTGGTGGTTGTTGCACACTGGTTTGTACCACGGGGACAGGATCCTGGAGAAAGCATGCTTTGGCCTCAGGGGTTGCAGGATCAGTCCCTGAAGTGTTCCAGCTAAGCCTAGGAAACATCCTTAGTGCACACATCCCCTTGGAAAGGGGAGGTCAGAGCCAGGAGCTCACTGGGTCAGAGAGGTTCCTTGGTGGGATTTTGGCCCAACACTGGTGCCCAGGAGCTCAAGTGGCCTCTCAGGCCCTGGGAGAGAGGCTGAGTGAGGCCAGCACCTGCTTCCAGACATGAGCAGAGCCCAGTCCTTAGCAAACTTCTGAGCCCAGAGGAGGAGTTCCTCTTGGAACTTGGTTTAGTTTCTGCTGCACAAACACCAGCTCCTGCAGCTGGAGAATCATAGAATCCTAGAATGGTTTGGGTTGGAAGGGACCTCTGGAGCTCATCTAGTCCAACCCCCCTGCAGTGGGCAGGGACATCCCCAACTAGAGCAGCTTGCCCAGAGCCCTGGCAAGCCTCACCTGGAATGCCTCCAGGGATGGGAACTCAACCACCTCCCTGGGGAACCTGTGCCAGTGTTCCACCACCCTCGTGGGAAGGAACTTCTTTCTAATATCCAGTCTAAATCTACTCCTCTCCAATTTAAACCCATTGCCCCTTGTCCTTTCACTGCAGGCCTTTGCAAACAAGCCCTCTCCAGCCTTCTTGTAAGTTCCCTTTAGGAACTGGAAAGTCACTAGTAGGTCCTCCCGAAGCCTTCTCTTCTCCAGGCTGAAGTGACATCTCCAACCAGACCCACCCTGTGCAGCTCAGTGAAAGGTTCTTGCATTGTCTAATCAAACCAGAGACTGACACAAGTTGAGAAGTCCTTGAGGGTCAGCAAGGAGTGACCCAGCCCCAGCCCAGGGTAAGTCACCTGTGTGCTCAGTTGGCCTCTGCTGAGGTCACCAGGTGGTCTATTTGGTTTCTGCTTTCCCTTGCCTACTTCTTCACGAGAAGCAACAGCTAGGAAGGGATCCCTGTCCTCAAGGGGTAGCTGAGATGGTCTGTGCTCCATGGGTTTACATCCTGAGTCTGCAGAGAGGATGTGCAGTGAGACCCTCAGTGGAGTGAGAGCAGGCTGGAAAGCCAGCCCCTGAGCTGCACACAGAGAGGAGCAGCTGCCAGGTGATGGAGAGAACATCTCCCACCCACAGGTTGGGCTGTAGGTGATCTTTCTCAGCCTCAGCAGCAGGTGCATTTTGCAGAGACAAAGGCACTGAGCTGTGGCAGCAGGCCAGGCTGCAGAAGAGAAGGTCTCGCTCTCCTTTCCCCTTACTACAGCACAACTCCTCTGAAGCCCCACGTGGGCAGGGGATGGTGGCTGGGAGCAGGATGGGGATGGATGGAACCTGTCTGCCTCCTGCTTCAGAGCAGCAGCAGCACAAGGCATCATCACTGAGGGGGCAGAAACTGCCTAGATTGAGGAGTTTTCTGTGAAACAGCAGCTCCAGCAGCCCTTGTGTGTATAGACTTGGCTCGGCCTTCCTGAAAGGCTTCTCCTGGTTCAAATGGCACTGGGGAGGAAGGCTGCTGGAAGGTCCTTCACCATTCTGCTTCTGCTGTTGTTTCCATGCTAGAGCAGAGCACCTTTAAAGGAGGTTCTCATGTCTTGGAGTAGCTGCTTCATGTGTCTTTGTGATCTGTGGGGAAATATTGGTGAGAAGATCTTCATAGGACAAGACAGGATAAGAGGAAACAGCCTCAAGTTGCACCAGGGGAGGTTTAGGTTGGACATGAGGAAGAATTTCTTCCCCTAAGGGGTTGTCAAGGCCTGTCCCAGGCTGCCCAGGGCAGTGCTGGAGTCACCATCCTTGCAGGGGTTTCAAAGCCCTGGAGATGTGATGCTGAGGGCCATGGTTTAGTGGTGACCTAGCAGTGTTGGGGAATGGTTGGACTCCATGATTTGTCACTGCCACTGGGATGTTTGAAGCTTTCACCCAGGCTCCAGGAGAGCCATTGCTGCAGGGAACATTCCCTTTCTGGTTTGCTTCTGAGGGACAAAGTAAAAATAGGAGTTGTGCACTGCAATAAGGTCTGGAGCTCTCCATCACCAGCAGCACCTCTAATCAGCCAGCCTGAAATAATTTTAATTGGATCCAGAATCCACAAGAGATTTTTTTGTGTGTGGAGCTGGACTAGTTTCTCTGACATCACTCCAACCATCCAAGCACAGCAGAGGAGAGGAGAGAGTCCCTGCTTGGCTTTGGAGTGCCTTTGGATAATAGGTTACCAGGTCTCCTTCCAGTACCAGGCTGGGTTTAGAGACTGAGAGAGAAATATTGTCTTTAGAGTCCATGGACTTCTTAATATTAATTAGGCATTAATCAAAACTGAGATGATTCAGTGCACTGACTGCAGAGAAATGTGTGAGGGGTAACAAAAAAACCCTAAATATAACAAAATAACCAAAAAGATTCCATTGTACTAGACTGGGCTGGGGCTGGTGTGGGATGGCTCTTGCTCCTGCATCCCCCTGGCTAAGGAGAGCCAGGAAAGCTGCCCCAGGGATGGCCTTTGGTTGGAGGTTTGAGGTCTGAACATCACAACAAACTTCCCATTTTGTGCTTCCAGTTTAATCTTGGGGCTCTGGTGGGAAATGCTGGTGCTTGTCCATCATGGGAGGGCATTTAGCACTGTTGTGCAGTGCCTGGGACAAAGGCTGTGGTCTGAGCAGCAGGCAGCTCTTGTCCAGCTCTCTGTGTCCCTGCTAGGAAGCAGAAAGGGGAATTCAAACCTGGAATTACATCAAGAGACCCTGTCTGTGGGTTCTGGTGTGTTCCCAGCCTTGGGTCCTGGCAGGGGGATCCAGGCTGCTCCTCTCACCCATGGGATCCAGGCTGCTCCATCACAGGAATGTGAACAGAAAGACATTTCCTGGGGTCAAGTCCTGCTCTTCTGCTGAGCTCTCTCTGTCCTGGAGCTCCTCAGAGGTGGGGTGGCTGGCTCAGGATCATCCTTCCTGATGATTCCTGATGCTTGTGGCTGGCAGCTGCTATTCCAGCCAGTTTCTTCCCCAGATAAAAGCTGAGCTAGCTCCCTCTGCCACACAGACAGATCCTCCTCTTCCACCCTTCCCATTTCAGAAGCAAACCTGGAGCTTCAGTTTCCCTTCCCAGTGTCATATCCCTCTGCTGCCCTTGGCAAAGCTCCTTTGTGTTCTCTTTCCTGATTTCTGCAGAAAAAAATCCTTTCTGCTGTGCCTTAAACACAGGACCTAAAATTTGGCCCCAGCTGTGGGATAGGAGCAAGGCTGAGCCCCCCTCTGCTGAACTTGAGCAGAGAGAAGCTCCTCACTCCAGCATCTCTCTGCTCCAGGCCATCTGCAGCTTGCTGGGCTGCAGTAGCTGGGGTTCTTTTCTTTGTCCTCTTTTTTTTGGGGGGGGGGGGAGGGGGTTCATCTGCCAGCCCAGCTGTGGTCATAGCTCCTGCAGCAAAACAAATCCCTAACCACTCTGCAGCTGTGAGAGCATCTCCTGGGCTTGGTCCCCTAGGCTTGTTCCCTCATCATTCCTCCTCATGCAGCCCACAAGTTCCAGTCCTATTTGTATTCCTAATGATGATTAGATTGATCCAGCAAGAGGCTCATTGTGGGTGTGTGAGGTAGGTTTGCTTGGCCCTCAGGTGCCCTGGGAGGATGGAATGAGCACTGGGGGATGCACATGTGCTGCTGCACACGCAGCTCTTGCTTGGTCTCAGTTGTCTCACCCCTGAGCCCCATTCTGGTACCATGGCCATGGGGGCTGCTGCCTTTGCAGAGGTCCCTCTCTGGTCTGTACCATATGGGGTTTAGCCAAATTTCTTCCCAAAAAGGTTGTCAAGGCCTGGCCCAGGCTGCCCAGGGCAGTGCTGGAGTCACCATCCCTGGAGGGGTTGCAAAGCCCTGGAGATGTGGTGCTGACGGACATGGTTCAATGATGAGCTGGCAGTGCTGCTTAACAGTTGGACTCGATGGTTTTCAAGGTCTTTTCCAACCCAAATGATTCTGATTCTAAGATTCTGTGACTGTAGAGGGTCTGCTTCTCTTTGGTCAGTCTGTCATGCACACAAATCCATTTGATACAGATGAGCTCAGGAGCAAGGGGTGGACTGGCCCATGGACACTACTGCACAGGTTATCCAGGAATGTGAATTATAGATGTGGCACTTAGGGACATAGTGGTGACAGGCTGATGGTTGGACTTGATGATCTTAGAGGCCTCTTCCAACCTTAATGGTTCTGTGCTTCTGCTTCCATAAAATGTGCTGTTATCAAGGAAGCCAACAGGTCAACACTAGAAGATCTGGCAGTCAAGCTGGCCCTGCTCAGCCCAAACTCCCACCTGCTGTAGAAGGAGATCATAGGTATCCAAGCCCTTGGACAGCAGGTTTGCTGTTAAAAAAGCTGCAGACCCCCAAGGGTGAGAGAGATGCCTTTTGGGGCCATGGGGTATGATGGAGGGGAGGCACCCTTGCTCTCTTCCACTCCTCTGGCTCACCAGCATCACCATCAGAGCTGTTCAGTTCATGGTGGCAATGATCAGCCCTGCTGATGGAAAACGCTCCTCATCCCAGTTAAGGAAATATCCTAATGGATATGGTTTCCATGTTGGGACTCTTCAGGCTGGGTAGAAAGATGGGGAGCAGGAGGAGCTGTGGACATCCATGTCCTTGGCTCCATCTCATTTGGTCACCTATGTGATGGGTTTTGGGGAGCTCCTCCTCCTGCCCTGCCCTCAGCAGCATCCTGCTGGGGATTTCCAGCACTATGGCAATAGAGATGTCAGGGCTGGAGACAGGTGGTAAGTGCCTGACATAGCTCCAGCCAGTGGGGAACCTGCTCTCCTGCACGGGGCTGTGCCTGTGTGTTCCATTCCCAGGGATGAAGGCAGGGAGTCTGTGGAAGGAAGAAGTGCAAGCATGCCTGGCTTTGCATTCTGGACCATGTCCCGTTGCCCGCGGGATGCTGGATGTGAGCAGCCTGCCAAGCAGCAGTGCCAGCCTCCAGGCCATGGCCTGCTGCTGCAAACAGCCCCAGTCACACACTGGCAAAGGTTTTCAGCTGCTTCCTTTAGCTTGGAATTAGAAATCAACCTCTTTTTTTTTAGTCAATACTAACACTTTAGTCAAAATAATCATTCCCAAGGCTGGGATTCTCTGCCCTAAGTTCCCTTTGGTGCCAGTGCTCTTGGTGAGCAGCTCCTGCAGAGCCTTTCTCTCCTTCTCCTGCTGCTAGCAGCTTCCTTATGGACACCTAACATCAAAGGAGATCCAGAGACAATCGAGTTCCTGTTCAGAATCAAAGATGTTTTGGGAGGATCAGGAGTTTGGCTTTGCAGACTGCTCCAGAGAGCAGGTTGGGCTTAGATCCAGGGAGGGGGGAGGATGGGAAGCTGCTCCCTCCCCACAGCCTGGCAAAAAAGAGTTTGTAAGGGATGGTGAGTGTGGAAATCGTTTCCTGACCCATCAGGGATGCTGGATTACCTGGGAGTGAGGGTGGGTAGTGTGTGAAACCAATGGAAAAGGAGTGCATCTGCTGCCTGGACAGTGGGAAGTAACAGGGATGCTGGACCAGGATGCTGAGTGCTCCCTACCCATCTGCCTGCCCTCCCACATCCCTTCTTCTGCCTGCCCAGAGGATTCCTCCCATCCCAGAGCCTTCCACAGTCTGTGAGATGCTGAATGCTGGTGTTGGAGTGAGGAGGGAATGAGGATTTTGCTGGCCCAGGTCTCTCCCCGCGTTGGCTCTGGATGTCTCTCAGTGCTCTGTTGGGATGAAGGATGATGTCCAGAGCTCATCTCCTTTAATGAACTCCTCTGGCACTCCATGGCAGGGACTAATGTAGTTTCCATCCCCAAGAGAACTGGGCTGTGGCTTCTGACCCTCTTCAGCTGTCAGGGAGTCACTGTGTCCCTGCAGAGCTAACTGCATTATCCACACAGCTCCTGGGTAGTCCTGATGGGAAGGCTTGGTGATGTCATTTCCCACTAGTGCTAGAGGACATCAGCAGGATGAGCTGCCCAACACAGGGAGCAGGGACCTGCTGTGGGCACCCAGAGGCTGATACCCCCTGTGAGGTGGCAATGAAGAGCAGACAGTCTCCCTGCTGCAGGGGAATTGGGATGCAGGTACTAAAGCTCCTTTTTGGGGGACTGGAGAGTGGGGACTGAGCCAGGGACTGCAGAAATGGCTTGGGACCATTGGAGGCACATGGCAAGATTCAGGGTTAGGATACAATCATTCCAGGGTTTTCTAAGCAGCTTTCAGTTTGGGGATATCCACAGAAGAAGAGGAAAGACCACAGATCCTGCCAGGTCTTTAATCTTCACAACAGCCTTGAGAGCATCAGCTGCTGGATTAAGCTTTGTTTCCTAGTTTTCCCTGAGTAGTGTATTCACCTCCCAGTGCTGTAGGCTGTGGAGCTGCTGGTCTGAGTGGTGAGCTGCTGGTCTGACTGGTGAGCTGCTGGTCTGACTGGTGAGCTGGGCACTGCAGCAGGGTGCTCAGTGAGGACCCAAGCATTCACCTTTGGGTAGTGTTACTTGTGCTCAAGTAGAGGTGCATCATAAGCATAAAAATGCATCTCCCTGCTCTCTTTTCCTCCCAACTTCAGAATTTCTGATGGAGCAAGACCCCAATCCAGGTCAACCTTTGGTGGGTTTAGCAAAACCATTTCCCTCTGCCAGGTCATGGATTCCTAGAATGGTTTGGGTGGCAAGGGACCTCTAAAGATCATCTAGTCCAACTCCCCTGCAGTCAGCAGGGACATCTGCAACTAGAGCAGCTTGCTCAGAGCCCCAAGGTCCAACCTGACCTGGAATGGTTCCAGGGATGGGACATCTACCACCTCTCTGGCCAACCTGGGCCCAGGGTCTCACCATCCTCAGTGTAAGAAATCTGTGATTTGGATGAGGCTGAGATTTCTGGAGCACACAATGGGTCCAAGATAAGTACTAATGACTTGCTATGTGTCATTAGTAAGTCTCCATCATCTCTTCTCTTCCTTGATGTAACATAGTGAGGAGGAAAGAGGAACTGC
The DNA here is from genome assembly GCA_013396975.1 of Bucco capensis. Taxonomy (NCBI): domain Eukaryota; kingdom Metazoa; phylum Chordata; class Aves; order Piciformes; family Bucconidae; genus Bucco; species Bucco capensis. The sequence continues at coordinate 44,737 of VWZO01000914.1, read as the reverse complement.
TGAAGAAGCTGAGCCTGGTTGTGAAACACTAGCACAGAGCAGTCAATGGCACAGGCAGAGGCAGCTCTGACGTGACCAATGGCTCAGGCTGCTGTGAACCTTGGCAGTCAAGCAGGGATGAGTGACCAGCAAACAATGCCCACCATGTGCACAGCACAAAGGAGCTTTTCTTCACTCAAAGCATGCATGGCCTTTTGCTGCAGCTCCTCCCCCAAACAATGGCAGGAAACCCTTTCTTTGTGCTGGAGTTCCCCTCAGTTGCTCCAGACAGGGGCTGTGTGGTCTTGGCTCAGCTGAGCCCTGGAGGTTTCATAGCCTGCTTGAAGAAAATCCCATGGCAAGGAACCCCATGGTGGTAGCTGGTGGCTTTGGGCATGAGTCAGACAGTTTGTCCCTTGGATGCCCAGGTCATGCCATTCACAGAATCACTGAATCATTAAGGTTGGAAGAGACCTCTAAGATCAAGTCTAACCATACCTAGCACTCCCATGCTGCTAAACCATGGCCATAAGTACCACATCTAAATGTTTCTTAAACCTCTCCAGGGATGGTGACTCCAGCACCTCCCTAGGCAGCCTGGGCCAAGACTTGAAAACCCTTGCAGTAAAGGAATTTCTCCTTATATCTAATCTAAACCTCCCCATGGTGTAAACTGAGGCACCGTGAGTCCTCATCCTGCAGCTCACCTTGCAGCCTCAGCACCATTCCTGGTGACCCCAAGGGCTTGGTCCCAGACACACACTGCAGGTGGTGGCATGGTCACTTTTTGCCCCTTTCTGTCCTCTGCTAACAAAGCCTGTAGTTTTTGCCCTATTCCATGTGCTGTGGCAGCACCTCCTGTGCCAGGAACTGGGAGTGGGGCTCCAGCCTGTCCCCAGAACCCCTGCAGGGGTTCCCTGACCCACCTTGCTCCTGACCCTACAGGTCTGGCTGATCTCACCCACAGCAAGAATCAGAGAATCAGGAAGGTTGGAAGAGGCCTCTAAGACCATCTAGTCCATGCATTAACCCAACACTGCCAGGTCATCACTAAACCATAGCCCTCAGCACCACATCTCCAGGGCTTTTGAACACTTCCAGAGTGTCATTTTAGGTCAATATCATTCCAGGTCAGGTTGGACCTTGGGGCTCTGAGCAACTTGATGCAGCAGAAGATGTCTGGTTGGACTAAATGACCTTTAAAGGTCCCTTCCCACCCAAAACCATGCTGTGATTCTATGATTCCATGATCTTTAAACCTATTGCTTTCATCTGGCTGAGTGCTGTGCCCACATCAGCTGCTTCATCCACCTGCCCTGCCAAGCTTCCTGGAGAAGCACATCTTCTGCTCCATGCCCTCCAGGCTGCTGCTGCTGCTGCCTTTCATCCTTGGCCACTCTGCCCAGGGGCTCAGCACTGGCAGCCTCTCTCTTTAGAGTTTATTTGGTGTTTTGGAAAGAATTGATTTGAATAAATTGCCAGATGAAGCATTGCTTTCAACTTGTTGACCTGCTAGGGGGGGATTGTAGCCTTCCAGCAGTGCCATCAGGGAAAATTCAAGCCCTTAGAAGCTTGCCTGCTATAAATGAATTGCCTTGGAGGTGCTCTGATGCAAAACTGCAGGAAGCAGAAAAGGAGGTTCAGGGAGTGTGTGTGTGTGTGTATGTTGGTTAAAAATGAGAAGAGAGCTTCTCCCTAGGTGTGAAAAGTGGAGTTGTTTACCATGATCAGCTTGGGCCTCCAGTTCCTGTAGCTGCTGAGATCTGTGCAGAAACACAGGGGTCTCAGAACCTGTGCATGAGATGGAATACATCTTAAAGGCATTTTGAGGTGTTCTTTCTTCAGGAGGAGGATGGTTTCAGACTCCACACCAGCCACATACTGCCTGAGCTGGGCCAGACTACTGAGGGATCTGGGCCTGCTTAGCCTGGAAAAGAGGAGATTGAGGGGAGACCTCATCACTCTCTATAACTACCTGAAGGGAGGTTGTAGAGAGGCAGGGATTGGTCTGTTCTCCCTAGTGGAGAGTGATAGGATCAGGGGAAATGGATGGAAATTGCACCAGGGGAGGTTCAGATTAGATATTAGGAGGAATTTCTTTCTTGAAAGGGTTGTCAGCCATTGGACCAGGCTGCCCAGGGAGGTGCTTGAGGCACCATCCTGGAGGGTCCTGGGCAGGGGTGGTAATTCCCAGATCTTTGGGACCAGTCAGGCTGTATGGAGGTCAAGCTGCTGCAAAGCTGGGCTTGGCAGTGCCAGCTGCCAGCTGCCAGCAGGTTAGCTAAGCTGATCCTTCTTCTCCAGAGCTGCACCAGCTGCTGGGATGTAAACAACATGGGAGAAAGCATCTCCAGCTCAGCACAGGGACTGGGTAAGAGGGAAGGTGAAATGGAGTGAGAGCATCTCCAGCTCAGCTGCTCCTCACAAGACTTGGGCTCTAGACCCTTCACCAGCTTCCTTGCCCTTCTCTCCAAAATATATTGCTGTGTTTCCAAGGAGGAAAGCAATTCCAGGCTTTACTTAGGTGGTTCTGGAGTTTATCCTTGAGGCAGCTTTGTGTGCACAGCCATGCCTCACCATCATCATCATCCAAGCTGATCCTTGCCCAAGCTACAGGAGGGCACAGCTCCTGGGTGACTGCCACAGAGGCTGCAAACCTCTTGATGTGCCCAGCAAGGATGCAGCAAGGGAGGTTTAGATTAGATATAAGGAGAAATCTCTTCACTGCAAGGGTTGTTAAGTCTTGGCCCAGGCTGCCCAGGGAGGTGCTGGAGTCACCATCACTGGAGGGGGTTAAGAAACATTTAGATGCTCTACTTATGGCCATGGTTTAGTGGTATGGTAGTGTCAGATATGGTTGGACTTGATGATCTCAGAGGTCTCTTCCAGCCTTTGTGATTCTATGTACAAGAGGGTGCAGCTGAATGTGGGGAAGGTGCCAGGGCTTCTGACCTGCAGCAGGGTTGGGGAGCCTCAGCCCTGCTCACCCTCCCATGCTGCTGGTGGCTCCCAGGAAAGCTCTGGCTGCCTTTGGAACCCAGTGGCACACAAGAGGGGCAGGAATTGTTGTTGGTAAGTGTCCTGTTATTAATAGTTAATCAGCCTGCTCTCTGCTTCAAAGCCTGTGGGCATGGCAGGGAATTGCCAGCAAAGCAAACCACTTAACTTGGAGTTGTGCTTCTGGCGTTGGGCCCCCGAGGAAGTGCTCTCCAGGTTTTTTTCCTGGAGAGCTCATTACAGAGACAATAAAGACCCAGGACAAATGGGATGCAGCTGTTATTAATGCACTGTCCCTAGGATCCAGACAAACCCAATCCATGGCTTTGCCTGGTGGGGAAGCCTCTTCCCTCCTGTTGCCATGGCTCTGGCATTCTCCAGTGATGCTTCCCAAGCCTGCTCACAGCCAGCTTTTCTCAGAGCTGTCTGGGGAAGGAGGTGCCTTGGCTGCTGGGAAGGAGAAACTTTGGATGGAGAAGCCTTGGACACTGGGGTGGAGGTGCCCCAGATGCTGGCAAGGAGCTGCAGGGTAGGAGATGCCCTGGTCACTGGGATACTCCTCCAGTCAGGAATCTGATTCCAGAGCTGGGAGCAGCATTTTGGCTGTAGCTGCTTAATCCAGCTGTGGGCAGTGTGCCCCCCTCCCCCTGTGCCTGCAGAGGATTTCCCTGCTCCTCTCCTATCCAACAATTTGCTGCTCAGGAAAGCAGTGAAGGTGAAAATCTAAACAAAAACACAGAGAGAGAGGCTTTGGAGAGAACAAATTGGAAAACAAAGTAAGTGGAAGAGGCAGAAGAGGGCTGTGCCATCCAAGGGATTGCATGGCTGGAAATGGAGCTCAGCCAGGAATGAGCTCATCACCTTCCTGACCCCCAGGACAATGAATGGGCCATTAGTTGCTGTCATTTTAGGGGCTTTGTGGGTTGCTCTGCCCGTGTTGTTCCCTCTAGTTCTGCTCTGGAAGCATGGATTTAATGAGGAGCTGCCTGGGAATGTCTGGGCTTGTCCCACACCAGCTGAGGAGGAGGATGGAGAGAGCAGAGCAGATGCAGACCCAGTGTGAAGCTCTCAGGGCACAACACTGGCCTCATCCAGAAGGTTTTTGCAATGGTCTCCAGACCCCAGGACATCACTTGGAAGAAAGATCACAGAGGTTTTTGGTGAAACATCAGCCCACCATGTATGTGTCCCCTCCTCACCCCCAGCCCCATGGGGCTCTCTGCAGCTGCCTGGGCTTGTTGATGAGGATGTCACCTCCTGAGCAGGCTGCAGAAGCAGCTTGCTGCTGGCCCTCATCAGTGGTGTGGAGGGAGCTCCTGGTGACATGAAGCAATGTGACACTTCTGAGCATGATGTCACGCTCACAACAGAAAATCCTCGTGCCTCTCCACTGAGATCTTGGCCCAGCCACAGCTGGAGGCAGCCCAGGGCAGCTGTGCTACTGCTGCCCACAGCACTGCACTTCCATCCTGACCTCAGCAGCTCATGGCTTTCTTCATCCCTAGCTCATCTCCTTCTTCATCCCCAGCTCATCTCCTCCAGGAGCAGGAGGTAGATAAAAGAGGTTCCAACATGGTGAGGTCTGGTTATTGCTGGTTGTCAGCAGGGAGGTTGCAGCCATGGCTTGTTTGTGATGGGTAGAAGGTCTGGACAAAATCATAGAGCCATAGACTGGTTTGGGTGGGAAGGGACCTCTAAAGGTCTTCTAGTCCAACCCCCTGCAGTCAGCAGGGACATCTCCAACTAGAGCAGGATGCTCAGAGCCCAAACATCCTGACCTGGAATGGTTCCAGGGATGGGACATCTCCCACCTCTCTGGGCAACCTGGGCCAGGCTCTCACCACCCTTCCTTCTCTCTAGTTTCAATCTACCTTCAACTTCTGGAGTTTTCTCCTGCAGAGTTATAGAATGAGATCTATCTCTGCTTGGAAGGGAAGCTCCATCACCCTGAGGTGATCCTCTGCTTTGGAATTTTGAAGTACCCCAGGAACATCTTGAGAGGCTCCATGCTGGGGCTTGGCTGAGGTCTTCATTTCCCCTCCTGCCTCAATGCCTCTCTGGGGCTGCTTCTGGAGGTGCTGAGGGCAACAGCCAAGTTCACCACATCCTCTGTTTCTGAGGTTATGGCAGAAAATGGACTTTTTTCTGGAAGTTTGGGGTTTCAAACTCTCCCTTCACAGATGGCTTTGCTGCAGGGTGTCCAAGGAGGAACAGGCTTTGCTGGCTTCATGTGGGTAGGGAATGCTGAGTTCAAAACTTTAAAAGATGCTTATTAGTTGGCAAGTCAGCATCTCTTTCTTCAAGCCAGAGGGGTTCAGGGAGGCAGAAGCCACCTGCCCCCACCTCCATCACCACCAGCTTCTCTCTGGGCAGACCTGAGCCATGATGCTACTGAACTCCAGGGATAGCTGGGCACATGCCAGTGATTTGCTGATGGAGTAATGGGCAATGTTCAGATGACAGGAGCAAGAGCAGGAGTCATCTCCCTCTGGGTGAGTTTCCAGTTGTCCTCAGCTGCTTTATGCTGAATTTTCTGTGCATTTTGGAGCATTTTAAGATTATTCTGGTAAAAACCATCAGGGGGTGCTGTGAAGGCTGATCTCATCCCTGCAGGCATGACTGGAGTCTGAAGGGCAGCAGTTCCTACCACAACTGTCTCTTGGTTCTGAATAATTCTCTTGGACAGCTTTTTTCCACCACCCCCTCTTTTTATAGCCATAATTAGTCAAAAAGTATTGTGGTGATGAGTGTGAAGCAAAGCTGCTCTGTCTGACAGCTGCAGGGCATCCTGCATGGCTCAGATCTCAGAGGTGGTGAGAACAGCAGAGGTGGTGAGGGGGTTGGGCTCAAATGCAAAAACCTTCCTTCCAGAGGGGAAAATAATGGAATTTTCTCTTTCTTTTTGACCTAGAAGTCATATTTTGTATTGCAAGGGACCAGGTGGGATGCTGTGAGCTGTTGGAGCCAGGCTGGATACTTAACCCTTGCACAACATGAGCAAAACTGATACAAAAAGCAAGGCTAGAAACTGTCCTTTTAAAAGTTCAGTCTAGGTGGAGGGATTTGGGGAAGAAAGCAGGTGTTAAAGGCCCTTTTCATCTCAGCTAGTCCCCAAACACTCTAAGGTGCACTTACCAGGGGCTGACATCAAGGCAAGGTTGGCAGGAGTGTGTGTGACCTGAACAGAGAAGGTACTTAGGGGAGGGAGGACTTTACCAAGGGAAGAGAGGGAGATTTTGTCTCTCTGTCTAATTTGGGTTATCTAAAAGCCAAGTGTAAGTTCTTGTGATGCTTTTCTAGAAGCAGTGGGACTAGAGGTGGTCCCACCAGTGCCAGGCCAGCAGTGACATCCCTACCTTGGCTCCTGCTGCCACCCATGGTTCCCCTAGTCCCTCTGTCCATCATCCCACCAGCCCATGGTCATCAATTCCTTCTCTGTCATGAGCTGGGGACACTTCCTTACCTCAGTGAAGGAGAACTCTGAACCAGTTTTTAACTTCTCAGAAAACCAGGTAGATCTGACAGGGTTCCTTTTCCACCAGCCCTGCTTGGTGTGTGCTCTCCAGGAGCAGTGACTGCTATCAACCATTCCTTGATTTCCCCATGCTCAGGGTTAGCTTGGAAGGACAAGGCTTGTCCATGCTGACACCTCTCCTGTCTGTGTCTTAGCAGAGTGCTCTTCTCCTTCAGACTTATGGAATCACAGAGTGGTTTGGGTGGGAAGGGACCGCTAAAGTCCATCTAGTCCAGCTCCCTGCAGTCAGCAGGGACATCTGCAACCAGAGCAGCTTGCTCAGAGCCCCAAATATCCTGACCTGGAGTGGTTCTAGGGATGGGACATCTCCCACCTCTCTGGGCAACCTGGGCCAGGCTCAGTGGAAAAAATATCTTCCTTCTCTCTAGTCCCAATCTACCCACAACTCCTGGAGCTTTGTCCTGCAGAGGTGTAAAATGAGATCTATTTCTGCTTGGAAGGGAAGCTCCATCACCCTGAGGTGACCAACAGTGCTTGTCCCACAGAGACTGCTCCCAGAGTCTGCCAAACCTTTTCTCCTCCTGAATGCAGATGTTTGAATCCTGCCACTGAATGCAAACCATGAGCAGGGCAGAGCTAATTAGGAACTGACTAATTATTTTGGGTTTGGTCACCTTGAAATCCATGGTGGGGAATGGGCATGGGGTGGGGAAAGAAGTGTCTATGGTCACAGCTCCTGGATGAGACACAGATCTTGGCTTCTCCTATCACAGAATCCCAGAATGCTAGGGGTTGGAAGGCACCTCTGGAGATCATCTAGTCCAACCCTCCTGCCAGAGCAGGAGAACCTGCAGCAGCTTGCACAGGATGTGTCCAATTGGATTTGGAATATCAGACAGTCCTGCTCCAGATGGAGCAGCTCCAGGCCTGAAGGCACAGGGATTGTCCTGGGAAAACCATGGGAATGTGTCTTCCCTCCTACCCTGGGGGTTCCATCCTGCCCAAGCCTAATTGATGATGATTGTTTTTAATATCCCTTTTCTGTGGCAATCCATTGTTTTCATTTCCCAGCAATGCAACTTCCAATATCCAGCGTTCCCAGCTCAGCTCCCAGCTCCCTCTGGCAGCCTTTATTAAAGCCTCTTTTTGGCCATATTTCATGTTTATTGCTGCCATCTTTAATTAAAAGGAGGTAAATATTGCTGATGGGGGTTGAGGAGCCTTTTTAACATGACTAATTAGAAACGTGCTCAGCTATCCAAGCTGCAGCAGGAGAGGGAAGGAGCTCCAGGGCAGGAGGGAAAGCACATTCCCATCATTTTCCCAGGACAATCCCTGTGCCTCCAGCCCTGGAGCTGCTCCATCTGGAGCAGGACCCTCCAGTGGGAGAAGCCAAGATCTGTGTCTCTTCCAGGAGCTGTGACTATAGACACTTCTTTCCCCCAACCACATCCCCATTCCCCACCATGGATTTCAAGGATGCAGGATAGCATGAAAGGAACATGAATTTGCAGCCAGCATCTGATGGGGTTTGAAACGAACAGGGAGGCTCTCCTGGAGATGTTCCCAACTCAGGACTTGAGCCTGGGAGCTGTTATCAGGGCTGGGATGGAGATGGGCTGGGATGGAGATGGGCTGGGATGGAGATGGGCTGGGATATCCCCAGCAGGGATATTGCCCTGGAATTAGATGTACTCTGCCTCCACTCCAATTCCCCATGGATGGCCTGGGATCCTCATTACCTCAGTGATTAGCCCAAGGTCTGGGACCTTAAGGCAAGCTCTGCAGTCTTTGAGGGCTCCCTGGAGGTTCCACCTTCTACCAGCATGCAGAAACATCTCCTTGAGATATCACCAGAATATCAGTTCATCTTATTTCCTCCACCACAAACAGATCTGCAGATCCCAGCCAGAAGAGGGTTTCATTCAAGAGAGCATCCTTTGAGGATAAGTCAGATGTCTCCTTTGGGGAGGTATCTAGAATCCAGCCATGCTGGGAAGCTTCTGAGCTGCTCACGCTTGCCTGTGCCCCAAGGAGAGCTCTTCCTTTTGTCTTCTCCCTTTGCTAGGTCTCCTGTGTTCTCCTTTCCTCCATCTCTTCAAGAGTCACTGCAGAACTCCTGTGCCAGAGCTGGGTCACCATCCAGAGGTTTCTCTCCTTCACACCTCCCTTTGCTCTGGTGACAACTCCAGGCTTCCCCAGGAGTCCTTCTGTCTTGTAGAACACATTGAGCTGGTTGAAGCAAGTGCTGGAAGAGTTTCTTCTCTGCCACAGCTGAGGCCCAGCCTTGCTGAGGAGCTGGGAGCTCTGTTTGGCTTTTCCTTATCAGTGGCAAAGCAGATGAAGGAGGAGCTGGTGGGGCAGAGATGCTGCACTCCCACTGTCCCAGGAGAGCTGAGGCTAAAGAAATCCTGCTTATAAAGATAACACCAGAGGTTCTTTGACCTTGGGGACAGCTGAGATAAACAATCAGCCAGCAGCAGGAGCAGGGAGAATGGAAGAAAGGCCTTTTCAGGGCCAGGTTCACCCAGCTTTGCTTGCTTCTTCTCCCTCTCCAGCTTGTTGGGGTGGGCTCAGGATTTTAAGGCTTTGGTCTGAGGGATGGAGAATCTTGCAATAGAATCATTAAGGTTTAAAAAGCCCTCTAAGATCATCAAGCCCAATACAACCATGCCACTAACCCATGTCCCTCAGCACCACATCTGCATGCCTTTCCACCCCTGCAGGGATGGTGACTCCAGCACTGCCCTGGGCAGCCTGGGCCAATGCCTAACCACTCTTGCAGTGAAGAAATTGCTCCTCATGTCTGACCTAAACCTCCCCTGGCACAACTTGAGGCTGTTTCCTTTTGTCCTATCACTTGTTCCTTGGGACAAGAGACCAAACCCCACTTGGCTCCAACCTCTTTTCAGGGAGCTGTAGAGAGCAGAAGCTGGGACCCCATTGTACAGCACTCGTGGGCAGAACTTCTCAGGCTTGGGACCCAATTCTGGTTTCACTTGAGGAGATAAAACCTCTTGGCAAGTTCCCTCCTGTTCCCACCCCACTGCTCAGCCCTCTCCAGCTGCCCTCTCCTTCTCATGCACATCCCAGTCCTCCACGTTCTGGCCCACCATGGGGGCTCTGGGCTCCTCATCCCACTCCAGAGGGTTTCCAAAGGCAATGTCCACATCAAGGACATCCAAGGTGGCTTCTGGAAGGTGTGTGGAGGGAGAGCAGCAGGAGCAGCATGGAGCTGTGGCTAGCAGAGTCATCTGCTCTCTCTATTCAGCTCTCAGGAGCATCAGCCAAGCTCTCCATCAGAAGTCTCCTTCCATTAAGTCATGCAATTCCCATCCGCTGATCCGGGCTGTGCTGGAGCTTACGGAGCCATCTGGGCTTACAGCAATGGCTTTCAGCAGCAACATGAGTAATCCTGCTCCTGACAGCTCTTAATCAGGGCTTTAGTTGGAGGCACCAGGGCATGGACAAGGGGGGTGGAGGGGTTGGGTCCTCAGAGCCTCTGCTGCTGCCAAGGGCAAATGCATGGGATCCATGGTGAGGATCTGTGGCGGAGATCCATGGAGAGGATCCATGGTGAGGATCCATGGTGCAGGTCCACGGTGGAGGTCAGCAGTGAGGATCCGTGGTGCAGGTCCATGGTGAGGATCTGTGGTGAGCATCCATGGTGGAGGTCAGCAGTGAGGATCCATGGTGCAGGTCCATGGTGTGGATCCATGGTGGAGACCTGTGGTGAGGACCTATGGTGAAGATCTGTGGTGAGGATCTATGGTGAAGGTCCATGGTGGAGGTCAGCAGTGAGGTTCCATGGTGCAGGTCCATGGTGGAGATCAGCAGTGAGGATCCATGGTGCAGGTCCATGGTGGAGATCAGCAGTGAGGACCCATGGTGAGAATCCATGGTGCAGGTCCATGGTGAGGATCTGTGGTGAGAATCCATGGTGAGGATCTGTGGTGAGAATCCCTGGTGCAGGTCCACGGTGAGGATCTGTGGTGAGCATTCATGGTGGAGGTCAGCAGTGAGGATCTATGGTGAAGGTCCATGGTGAGGATCCCTGGTGAAAGCCAATGTGCTGTCCCCAGGAAGCCAGGTGCACAGGCCCAGTGGGGCACTGAGGTGCCCATGTGATGGAGATGTTCAGGGCAGGTGTCCCTAAGTGAGGTGGTGGTACAGCAGGGCCAGCCCCTCCTGCATTCTGCTGCTGTCAGAGGAGATCTGTCCTGGAATTCAGGTTGTGTACAAGCTCAGCTGCTTCTGAGCCCAAGGGAGAGCCCTGGGCCATCTTTCAGTGGCTTATTTTTATCTCTAGACATGAAGTTCTCTCTAAGTAGCATCTGAAGCTGATGTCATTGCCCTGGCAGTGGTGGCTGGCCAGAACACTGATGTGAAGATGTGCCTTCAGGCAAGAGAACTCAGACCTTTTCTCCTAGAATCATAGAATCATGGAATCCCAGGTTGGAAGAGACCTCAGGGATCATCTCCTGCAACCTTTCTTGGCCAAAGCTTGGTCTAGACAAACTGGTCCAGCAGAATCTTGTTGAAGACTCCACTACTTCCCTGGGGAGATTATTCCAAAGGCTGATTGTCTCTTCTCCAGGGTTACAGTGAAAGGACAAGAGGAAATGGCCTCAAGATGCAGCAAGGGAGGTTTAGATTGGATACAAGGAGGAATTTCTTCACTGCAAGGGTTGTTAAGTCTTGGCCCAGGGAGGTGGACTCACCATCCCTGGAGGTGTTTAAGAAACATTTAGATGTGGTACTTAGACAGAGAGAGAGAGAGAGAGAGAGAGAGAGATAGAGAGATGGCCATGGTTTAGTGGTATGTTAGTGATAGGTATGGTTGGACATGATGATCTTAGAGGTCTCTTCCAACCTTTGTGATTCTGTGAAACAGGACCTGATTTTCCACTTGTTTTCCACTTACTTCCCCTGGAATCAGCTCAGATAGGTCCCATCAGGCTCTGCAGCTCAGCCCTGAGGTTTCTGTCAGGAGGATCACTCCTGCAGTGAAGGTTCAAATGACATCTCTGTCATCTGCTGTCATGTTTTCAGCCAGGCAGCAAAGCATTGCAGTAATTAGGAAGGGTGACCTCGCCCCAATTAGTGTAATGAGGTGGTTACTCAGCTCAGCTGGCTCAGGGCATCCTCCTTGGGGCACTTCTGCTCCTGCCTGCTGCCTCTTGGTTTGCCTCCTGTGAAGGGAGAGGTGGGAGCTGGGCAAGCTTCTGTTGCCTGCACCTTTGGATGGGCTGTGGGCTCCAAGATGTCCTACCTGTCCCACCTGTCCCATCTCCAGAGCACCAGCCTGGCAGCACAGCTTGGGGAGACCTTGTTGTGTCCTTCCAATCCTGAAAGGGGATGATAAGAGAGGTAAGGCTTTCTAGCAGGACCTGTTGGGACAGGACAAGGCATGATGGTTTGAAACTGAAAGAGGAAGATTTACATGGAATTTTTGTCATGGAGGGTGGTGAGACTCTGGCCCAGGTTGCCCAGAGAGGTGGGAGATGTCCTATCCCTGGAACCATTCCAGGTTAGGTTGTTTGGGGCTGTGTGCAAGCTGCTCTAGTTGCAGATGTCCCTGCTGAGTGCAGGGGGTTGCACTAGATGACCTTGAGAGGTCCCTTCCCACCCAAACCGCTCTGTGATTCTGTTCTGTGGTTCTTTCCCTCCCCACACCATGACCAAGGTCTCTGCCTGGTTTCTCCAGGGCTTGGCTCCTTTCCCTGGAGCACTCCCAGGGATTGCCCTGGCATTCTGCAGTGACTTGGGGAGTGGGAACAGCTTTGGATTTCAATGGAAAATGAACACCTGGGTGGCTCTGGGCCCAGCTGGGGCTTGCAATGATGACATCTTTAATTTGCATACAAATGAATGTCAGAGGCACATCTGCTAGGTCCCAGGTCCCCATGTCCCTCTCCCTGCTAGCAGCAGGCAGGAGCCTGGGATCTGGCATTTCAGAGGCTGTGTCTGTTTGTGAACTTGGCAAAGTCATTTTGTGCTGCAATTCTCCAAGAGTTTGAGAGCTTGGCTTTTGGGGTGGGCTGGGAGATGCTGGAGCTGACTCCTCTGCAGGGCCAAGGGCCTTGGAGAAGGGAGACCCAGCCCTGAAGAGGCTTCCTCAGCTACTTGGAAGCTGAACCCTTCTGGAGTCCAGACCTTGTCCCACTGTTCCTTGCCCACCTCCTGTGCATGGATGGGCTCAGCAAGGAGGGTTTGAAATGGCCTTCAGGGGGGATCCAGAGCAGCCTGTGCTCGTGGCTTTATCCTTTCCAAGTTGTGAGCTTGTTTTCCTGCTGGAGGTTTACCCATTAGACCATTAGAGGTTTATCCTTTGACCTTCTTTCTTTGCCCTGCCCTTCCTTGCCCTGCTTCACCCTATGGTAGTGCCTTTGGTTCCTCCTTGGCTGGGGTGGCTGTGGCTTTGGCACACAGTTGTGGGGGGGCTGGTGGGTTCCCCCTCTCTTGGGGATGTTCCTGGTTGTGCAAATGCAGCAGTATCAGGTCTGTGAAGCCTGATCACCCATGAGATGTTTCTCATCTCCAGGCACCACATTTTGACAAACATTTTGTTGTTGTTTGTTGAGTGGAGCTAAAAATCCTTTAGTCTGCTTTTCTTAGATATGGAAAGTAAACAAGTTAATGTGAAGGGGAGAGCCTGGAGGTGGGGGAGCAGTGCCAGGGGGATCTAGCACAGGGTGCAGCATCCCCTGCCAGGTTCATACTCTGAGCTCAAAAGGTTCTGAAGTTCCCTGAGGTGTTTTGTACCAAACACCAAGGCACTGTGTCCTCTGGGTGCTTCCAGAGCAAGATGTCATCCCACATAACCATTCCCCAAATCATGTTACCCAGAGGATGCTTTTTGCCCTCCTGGGTTCAGCTGAAAAGGTCAAGTGTGGCACTAGCATGTGACTGGGGGTTGGAGACCTTTGGGGCCTTCTCTTTAAAAATAGCAAGAGCTGAGCCAAGCCTTGTTTCATTGGAGCTTGAAATCAGAGCATCACAGAGTCACTCTGCTTGGGAGACACAGATAAGACAAGAGCAAACAGCCTCAAGGGGAGATACAGGTTGGACATGAGGAAATATTTCTCCCTGGAAAGGGTTGTGAAGGCCTGTCCCAGGCTGCCCAGGACAGTGGTGCAGTCACCATCCCTGCAGGGGTTGCAAAGCTGTGGAGATGTGGTGCTGAGGGACATGGGTTAGTGGTGAGCTGGCAGTGCTCATTTATGGTTGGACTCCATGATCTGAAAGGTCTCTTCCAAGCAGAACAATTCTGTGGCTCTCTGATGCTGTGAGCACTGGCCAGGCTGTGCAGAGGGAGCCCATGGGCCTGTGCTAAGCAGAGCTGGGCCTTCAGAGGACTGAGCACCGTAACACAAGCAGTTTCAGGGCTCTGCTGCTGTTACAGGTTCTCCTCCAGACATGTATTTTATCTCAGTCTCCTGATGAATAAAACAAGGCCTCTTTTCACCACGCTCTGAAGCAGACACCCAGCTGCTCAACAAGCTTGTAAAGCGTTTAGTCGCGGAGCAGAGCTGTGATCAGCCGTGCCTGCTGCCTCCGCTCGCGCGCTCCTCATCCCAGGGCTGACAGCTGGCAAGGCTCAGCTCCCTGCCTGGAACAGGGAATGCCACAAGGACTCAGAGTCACAGAATCACACAGAATCAGTCATTAAGGTTGGAAGAGACCTCTAAGATCATCAAGTCCAACTATCTACCTATCACTGGCAAGCCACTAAACTATGTCCCAAAGTAGAACATCTATACGTTTCTTAAACTCCTCCAGGGATGGTGACTCCAGCACCTCCCTGGGCAGCCTGGGCCAATGCCTAACAACCCTTTCAGTGAAGAAATTCCTCCTGATATTTCCTCTTGTCCTCTCACTGTTAACCCTCTCTGCCCATGCCTGCCCACACCAGAGCCCCTGCCCACTTAGTTTGTCCACGGCTTCATGGGGAAAGGGGCTGGTGCCTAAGTAGAGCATATAAAACAACTACTTAGGACCATGGTTTAGTGGTATGGTAGTGATAGGTATGGTTGGACTTGATGATCTTAAGAGGTCTCTTCCAACCTTAATGATTCTGTGATTCTGTGTCATTGTGGGGATGTGCATCACAGGGCTTGTGTCTGGGCTCCTTTTCTGCTGAAGGCAGCCTCAGATTTATTGGGAAGCTCTGCTCATCTATTAGCACGGATCATTTCCACCTTAGAATGGCTCTGCTTCCCTTCCCTGGGAAACCACCTGTTGGGAGGATGAACAACCTTGCTAGCCAAGCGATCGCTGCCTTTACCAAATGCCCTCACCTCACTTAATATTCAGTGAGCAAGGGGATGCCTCTGAGGACAAACATCTTCCCCTGGCTGGGTAATTCAGAGTCCATTATCCTCTTCATCTGGCTGATTGCACTCTCCCAAAAGGCTTCCACATATGGTCATTTCTGCAGCACAAAGAAGATCTGCTGGGGTTTAATTGCCAGGCTCGTGCCTGTCGCTTCCTTCCCTTATGATCTCTTCTTGAGGCACAACTTGGGGAGGTTCAGATATTAACTAACTGCTTTGGAACCTGCTCCTAGTTTTGAGTCCAGATTGAAGGTTTTGAACTTCTGTCTGGTGTTTGGAGTTGGAATTTACCTGTGTTTTGGTTTGGGTTTCTTCTGGTTTTAGTCTGCAGGAGCCTGAGCTGTTCCCCTCCCCTCCATCCTGGAGACTGCACAGTTCAGTGTCTCTTCTGGGAGATAATTTGAAGGGGAAGATGTAAACCTTGGTGTTGGAGGAGTGAGCTACAGGAGGTCTCAGGTTCTACCTGTTTCCTGAGACACCTAACAGGTGCTGCTGGCCCAGGGCTTTAGTGTAACATCTGACACCAAATCACTCCAGTGGCTCACCACCTTTGGGGTGCTCAGTCTAGGGGCTGTGTGCTTGGGCAGCTGCAGGGACCCTCAGGGTAGCCAGTTTTGGGGCTGTCTGCTCAAGAAGCTGCTGCTTGGAAAGGGGAGGGTTCAGGCAGATGTTGGCTGGGCTGTGGCTTCACTAGGTGTTTTGGTAGCTCTCACCCTGTGTTTCTTCCAGCACCTCGCTTGGCATTCATGGAAAGTAAATTTTTTATGAACCATTTATAGTTTTCTATCTTTTCCCCCTTGAGCTTTTTTTGCTGCATTCAGTTGCTGGCAGAGAAGCCAGCTCCTCAGCAGGAATGATGCCAAGAAAACCAAAGGTGCCTGGTGGTTTTCTTCTTGCAAGCAGCACACAATGGATTTTTATCTTTGTGGTTCATAGGATTTCCTTTTTCATCAGCTGTATGTGCATTTAGCAGGGAGCAGGGAGTGCAGAGCTCTTTCCTGCAGGGGCTGGAAGAGGATTCTGCTTGGAGAGGGAGGTTCTCCATGGGACTTTGTAAAAATCCCCATCCCTCTGTGGGGGAAGAGGCTTTGGGGCTGCCTCATAACCCACCCCACCATCCTGATGCTCTACTTAGGGCCATGGTTTAGTGGTATGGTAGTGATAGGTATGGTTGGACTTGATGGTATTAGAGGTCTCTTCCAACCTTAATGATTCTGTGATCCTGAAGGGTGCTGACAGCACCTCTGTGCCTACTTGAGGGTCCCAGGGCTGTCCACAGGAAGGTGCCTGATTGACATCCTTCCCTCTGCAAGCAGCTTCTTGATTTCACAAGCTCTGCTGAAGCTGAAGGATGCTGAGTCAGGGCTGACATTCTTGGATCCCATGGGAATACAGGGATAGGGTCCAAGGAGCTGTTACTAGTTTGCACTGGTACCAGAGCTACTTTCCACCCAGTGTGACTCCCAGCTACCAGTGCCTTTGCATTTTCCTACCTGCTCAGGTACAGCATTAGCCAGCACCAAGCTTGTGGCAGCTGATGCTGCTCTGCAGGCCAGAAGAAGCCTGTTAGATGGTCCCTGAGGCTCCTTGTTTGTGTTTGGAAGTAAAACCATCCTGCTAGGAGAAGGAGAAGCAGGCAGCTCTGCTGCTTGCTGGGCTGTGCAGCCATTGCAAGTGAAGCTGTTGCAGAAGCAGTTTTAGTTCCATGACTTCCAGGAGAAGGATCTGTGCAGCACCCAGGGCTTCCTGTCTGACAAGGCAATATTGGTCATCAGATGATCACTGTCAGCCTCTAAATCACCTATCCCAGGAGAACCCATGGGAGGAAAGTGCCAGTGGAAACAGCAGCACACTTGGAGCCACTCCAGCCTCGAGGGAATAGGGAAAAAAATACAGTGAGTCTGAGTTATCAGCAAAACCAATTTGGTTTTATGGAGAGAGGTTTCCAGTGCCTCTAAATCATAGGCTTATAAATCCCAAATTGAATTCATAAAAGCTACAGGGTAGCAGTAAGTAGCAAAACTCAAGGTGACATGTCATCAGTCTTAAGGTATGGAGAGCTGGAGGAAGCTTGGTGCCTCCTCCTGAAGGCTCTGCAGCAGGACCAGTGCTGAGCCAGCACAAGATCTCCTCAGCCCAAGTCACGAGGAGCAGACAGAGATGTGCTGATCTATGGAGAACATGGTGTTTCTGGTGATGGAAGAGACCACAGACCCAAAGCGATGCTGAGGATCTAGGGAGCCCCATGGATGTTCAGGGGGAAACTAATTCTTGCCTTCAAAGAGCCAGGGCAGGAGGTTCTTCACCAAAGCCAATGTCAGTACCTCAGGCTTTGCAGAGCAGAATCTATTTTTCTTAGCTCCCAAAAGCATTCATATTGGAGTTTTCCATCACTGGGATGCTCTGAAGCCCTCACAGATATACTTGGCTGCAGTGTCACCAGGCTCTGCAATGGCCACAGCAACTCCAGCCTGGAGAGGGTTTGTCTGGAAAGCATCAGCACTGAGCTTTGCAAGGTTGGAGAAAGCACAGACCAAGTTTCCAAAGCCCTTTGGATGTGTGTTTGGGAAAACTTCCTCTTCAAATGAGGATAAAACCTCTCTAGACAAGAGCAGTGAGGTAGGGATGGAGTTAGAGCCACCTTGCTTTATGGGAGCTTGATGCCTTCAAGTAGGGCAAGTCCCTGGTTGTGATGTGGGGTCTGAAACTGTGCTAAAGTGCTGTCCCAAGGTGGATCCTGTCCCTAATGGGGACACAAGCAAGATCAGTGGCTGAAATTCAGTGATGGAGAGCTCTGGAGGACCTTCTGCACACCTCAGCATGTCAAAGGGGCTTAAAAAAACCTGCTGGTGGATTAAAAGAAGGAATCAATCATCTGGAGTTTAAAGGCTCTGAGAGCCACTTCATTAGTAACTTTGCTTCTCAAAAGCTTTGTGAACTCCTGGAGCAAACTCCTCAGATGGATCTGGAAGGCAGAAATGACTGTGTCAGCTGGGCAGGAGGATTACAGATAACAGGGAATTAATACTGAAATGCATATGCTATAAATATAACAGGATTATAGTTGAGTCTTAAGTAAAACTCCTTTCCCTTACTCTGTCTCTTCTGGTGGGCAAGCAAGAGGCTCCAGGGAGGTAACCATGTCTGGCAGATGTGGAAACATCTAATGGGCTTATAATCATGGAATCACAGACTGGTTTGGGTGGAAGGGACCTCTAAAAGTCATCTAGTCCAACTCCCCTACAGTCAGCAGGGACATCTCCAACTAGAACAGATTGCTCACAGCCCCAGACATCCTGACCTGGAATGGTTCCAGGGATGGGACATCTCCCACCTCTCTAGGCAACCTGGGCAGTGTCTCACCACTCTCAGCATGAAACATTGCTTCCTTCTCTCTAGTCTCAATCTCCTCTTTAGTTTCAAGCCATCACCCCTGTGACCAAGGGGATAGGGCAGGACTGCAGGAGGAAGGTCTTGGCCCTGGCATGGGAGCAGCTCCTGACCTCCCAGCCCTTCTTTGGGATAGTGCACCCTGTGAGAGGCTTGAGGTCTCTGCTCCAGGTATAGTCACAGACCTCATAGGATGGTTTAGTTTGGAATGCACCTTAAAGATCATCTGGTTCCAACCCCCTGAAGTGGCCAGGGATGCCACCTACTAGACCAGGTTGCCCAGGGCCCATCCAACACTACCAGGGATGGAGCATCCCCAACTTCTCTGGGCATCCTGTACCAGTGCCTCCATCCTCTGAGTGAAGGTTTCTGAGCTTATTCCCTGTCTGGAAATGACCATTCTCAGGCACCTTGTTGCCTGTCCCACAGCTCAGATGAGACCCTGGCTCCCTTGGAGAGCTGAAGGAGCTCTCAGTTAGGAGGGCTTTGCCCTGCCTGCAAAGTGAACATTAACTTTGTCCTAGGGATAAGGACTCCAAAGCTCACACAGGACAATGCTGAATTCTGGAAAATGGAGCATTTAACCCAAAAGATTGCAGACAACCAAAAAATCTCTTCCTGTTGGCAGTGGAGCTGGAGCTGGTGGCTCTTTGATCTCTCCCAGCTCAGATGCTGCTGCCAAAGAGACTTAAGCTTAAACTTCACTTTGTTAAAATAGACTTTTTCTTTCTTTCTTTCTTTTTGACAGTTTCCTTTCAAAAAATAATCTTCTCCTGAGCTCAGGGAGCAATGGGCAGCTCCACAATCAGCTTTCCAAACCTAGCAGCATAGAGAGGAGCCACTTCAAACCACTGCTGTTGCCTTCACAGACCTTTTGCTTTATCCCCAGAGCAGCTCTGGGGTGATTCTTCCCTTCAGCCCCAGAAATGCAAACACTGTGGTGGGGCTGGGATTGGATTGGGACTGCTCCAGGGGAGTTTTCCTGCAGCCCTGAGGCTGGTTGAGCTCCTACAGCCTGGCTACCTGGGGCTCTGAGCCATAGACTGGTGGAATTGTTTAGGTTGGAGAAGATCTTTCAGATATGGGATGCTCAGCCTCGTACATGGCTTTGGGCTTGCTGCCATGTGAGCC
Organism: Bucco capensis; assembly: GCA_013396975.1. Taxonomy (NCBI): domain Eukaryota; kingdom Metazoa; phylum Chordata; class Aves; order Piciformes; family Bucconidae; genus Bucco; species Bucco capensis. Next base: position 25,429 of record VWZO01000914.1, on the reverse strand, counting down.
CTGAGGAAGGAGCTGGAGTGAAACAAAACCCATCATGGCACATAGTAAAGGGTTTAAAACCCTGCTGGGCTGTCAGATTCCAGAGCAGAGGTGGGTCTCATCCTGCCATGCAGAACCATCCCTTGCTGTGGGTTGCTGGCTCTGGACCATGGCTGGGATGTGTGGACCTGCTGCTGGAGAGCTGCTGTGCTCCCCATCCTCAGGGACAGGGAAGGCAGAGTGTTCATTTGGGGATGAGCTGCTATTTTTAAATATCTCTTTTTTTGTGTGTGTGTGTCTGTTTTTTGTAGCTGTGGATGACCCTAATTTTGGATGAGGAGCTTAGGAAAGCTAAGAAGGCAAGGTTAGTTTAATCTTCTTAAAATCATCTGGGATTCTTCTCTTTGCTTGTGCTGGAGGCACTGATCTCCCTCCAGAAACCTTGTTTCTCTTGGGCAGGATATCCTGCAAAAGTCTTTTGGGCTAATGGATGCCAAATTTTGGCATCTCATCATCTTAGGAGGCTGTAGAGATGCTGGTGCTGGGCATGCTGAGGTGCTCAGGGGCTGGGAAGGAGAACCATGGTGCTGAGCTGGCAGCATCTTTCCTGCTCTGCTGCAAATCTAGGGCTGGGTGGGTCCCAACTGGAGGTTGTTGAGCTCCATTGAGGAGCAGATCCTGCAGCTTCAATAGTGGGATGTTCCCATTCCTGAACTATGGGCTCCTCTCCATGGCACTGAACACAGGACAAGGCAAGGTGAGGGACAGCAGAGCTCAGCATGGACATCGGGAGGGACTGGCTGCAGCTAGAAGGATCTGTGCTGTGAAGCTATGGCAGAGTCTAGCACCCTCAGGAGCAGCAGCATGGTCACACTGGCTCCTGGCCTCTGTAAAGCAGCCCCTGCCAGGAAGGCTTCTGCTTGTCCTGCTCCACCCCAGGATGGGATTAATGATGGTGCTGGAGCATCCTGCTGTGTGGAGGCACCATGCTGTGCTGAACTTGCAGCTCCTCCAGGTTTTAGAAGAGAAGCTTAAGACACAACAAAGTCACTAGCAGTCCTGGTTTGGGTTATGCCCCTAAACTGACCAACAATGTGTTCCAGTCCATCAAATTCAGCATGAAACTGAGGGTCAGGCCCTGAAGCTTTCACACCAAGCTTGAGCCTTGGAGTCTCTTCCTCAGACCCAAGCAAGGCAGGTGCTTGATTAAAGCTATTTAGCACCTAATTAACAGCAAGTATAAAAAAAGGAGAGGTTTGGGCCTCTACCCTCCCTGAGGGTTGAGCACCTGAGCCATGTGGGGCTCCAGTTCCAGGATCCAACCCCTGAGTCTGCTTCCTGTCTGCTGCTGAGTCTTTCAGCCACAGGATCAGTGGTGATGGTGAGGTAGTTACCACCAAGGGGTGTTTGGGTTTGGTATTGGGTTTTGTATGTATTTGTGTATATTTCATTTTATTGTTATTCTTTTCATGAAAGCAGTTGTAGTTTTCATCCCCAATCCACAAGTCTCTCTCTGGTAATTCCCTTTTTTTCCTTCCTGGAGTGGGGGGATAAGGAGATAATAGAGAATATCTGCCACTGGACTAGTGGTGAGCCCAGCCCTAACCCTTGACAGCAGCAGATACCTTTGTGTGCTGCAGGTGAGCTTTTGGCTTGTGGCATTCCTGGCAATTGCTGGTGTGAAAGTACTGTGAAAGTCTCCATGAAGCTGCTTTACCCCAAAAGCCTGACTTGGCAAGCCTGCAAGCCTTAAGACAACTATGTCTTATTTTATAAGAGTGTGTGAGGATCAGAACACAGACTCTTTAAGCTGACATTATGCAACAGACAGTCCTTTTAAGTCTTGGTTTGTAAAGACAGCTCAGATAATTTCCTGGAAGACATCCTCCTAATGATTAATTTAGACTATGTTTAATTCAAGTTGAGAGATCAAAGCAAAAGCATTTCCCCCCTGTAATGCCATTTGTGTTCTCACTCTTCCATCGGGCTGGGAGGAGGGCTGAGCTCTGCTTCCTTGTCTTTTCTCCCTCTGGGAATTGCAGAGGGAAGCACTGTGCAGCCATTGGGGGTGATTTAGGGCAGGGAAAGAGAGAGGGAGCCTGGAGGAAAGCAGAGCTGGCTCTGGGAGGTGAGGAGGGGCAGGGAGCTGGGGGTGGCTGAGCCCCCTCCCCTCTGCTCTTCTCTAGCTTTGCAGGTTCCTGTGGCACCTGCCCATTCGCTTGGGAATGGGACAGAACAGTGAGCCTGGCTGGGTCTGGGCCAGATGTGGCAAATGTGCTAGCAGATAGGGATGGCAAAGGGCATGTGTGGCCACAGCTGCTTCAGTTCGTGCAGCCCTCAGGTCTAATTTGGGCTAATTTATGAGTACATCTTCATTTATGCAACTAGAGTTTCTGTTGCATGGTTGGTTGGTTGAACCTCTGTGGCTGTGTCAAGTGACCCTTCAGTTCAGCTGTGAAGGAATCTTTTCTAGGGGAGGAAATAAAATCAGTGTTTATTGGTGTTTTCCATAGCAAGATATAGAATGTTTTCTACAGCAGGAGGAGGTCCAGACTTCCTAGTGCATGGAACAGCTGATCTGGGAAGGTTGTTTGGTGCCACGAAGCCTGGAGGGTTTGTTCTGCTGCTCCCAAGATGCTGCTGCAGCCTTTCCCTCCTCAAGCTCCTTGTGGCTGCTTCCAATCCTCAGCAAGAGAAAATGAATGTTTAAGGAGAGACCAATAACTTGCTCCAAGTCAGGAGAAGGGGGTTGGATTCTGGCAGGTTTAGTTACTCCTTTCCATCCTGTGCCCTTGTGCCTGAGCCAGGCTCACAGCCTGCTGGTTCCACAGGGATGGATGAGACAGACAGAGAGGCTCAGTTAGCCCACAGATGCAGGATAATGTAGGACATGGTTTTCCAAGTTTCAAGCTGATAAATGAGTGTCCTCCTTTCCTGAGCAGTGCTGGTGACCATCATGTGCTGCTGAGCATCTCCTTGCTCTGTGTCCCCAGGCTGGGTGGTGGGTGAAGGATCTGCTGTGGGGTGGGAGCAGGTGGACACCACAACCACGAGGACCCAGCCCCATCCATGCCTGCATTCCCAGTGGGAGCAGCAGCCAATTCCCAGTCTCCTGAATGGGTGTCTCTGCAGAAGGGAGCTGGGGAGGGCTGCAGGGCCATGTGGCATCAAGGAGTCACCTTTGGCTCAGGCTGGAACTGAGCAGTTGGACTCAGACTCTGGGTTTCTGCTCCTTGAGCCATGCAAAATGGGTAGTGGATAGTGTGGGTGTCCTTGGGGTTTTTTCACTGTCCTTCCTGCTCCCTCCACTGTGAACTGGCACCTCATTCCTCTGCAGGCTGGACACCATTAAGGATGCTTCCCAAGCATGGGGGTGGCTGCACTGGTGCCCATCCTGCATGGCCACAATGCAGGAAAGCCTCCTGGAGCTGGTGCCCAGCGTGTGGCTTCATCAGCAGGTTCCTGTGGCTGCAGGGCTGGCACCAGCAGCACCATGAAGCCAGCACAGTGAGGATCCAGGCCAGGGCAGGCTGTGGCTGGTGGCACCTGAAATATGTAGTTGGGGATGCTCCATCCCTGGCAGTGTTCAAGGGCAGGTTGAGTGGATCCTGGGCAACCTGCTCTAGTGGGTGGCATCCCTGACCACAGCAGGGGATTGGAACTAGATGATCTTTAAGGTGCCTTCCAACCCAAACCAGTCTGTGATTCTGTGATATCAGTTTGGATTTCTGCGTATGGAACTGGGAATCTTTCCTTTTTTCCTGTGCCAGGTGCATTTGGGAATCATTGTAGGGATAAGTGAGAGGCTTGGCTGTCTGACCTGGGGAGAGGTAGGGAGAGAGGGCAGAGACAATCCCTGACATTTTGTCTCCCTGCTGTCAGTGTTGTTCCCATCAGCTGGCAGAACTTGCTGCCTGCAGGGAGCTCAGCATCTCCCAAGGCTTGGGCTGGCTTTGGCAGGACCTCTGCCAGCTCAGCTCCAGCCTATCTCCCCAGCCTTGCTGAGGCTGCAAAACACTTCAGCTGCCTCACTGCAAAGCTCTCCTGTCACTTCACCTTCCTTCTGCCTGGAGCAGCTGCCTCCAGCTCCACAGCAAGGAATGTTGCTTAAAATCTTGGTGATGAATGAGTCAGCAGAGCTGAGTCAGCCTGGGCTCCAGCACAGTGCCCAGCTGCAGGCTTTGGGCTGCTCTGCTGGGTTTTACCAGCAGTGGCCTGAGCCAGCTGAGCTTTGGCAAGGCTTTGACTGCCAGGATGAGCTCCTCCAGCTGAGTGTGAGGGCAGATGCTGAGCCTCAGAGGGGTCTGACCACTGCAGAGGCACAGCTCTGCTCACCTCAGGGCTGCTGCCCCATGCTGGGTCCTGCAGGTCCTCCTCTGAGCAGAGAGGTTCATGAATTGCCTGGCTTGTATCTGGCTCCTTCTCCAGGAGGAAAACTACAGTGGTGGATTCTAAAGGGGGTGGACCATTTTGGAGTAGTTGAGTTGCTGTGGTATGTGAAGGGGGTTGAACAGGCAGAGCTGTGCCCTTGGTCTGGGTACATCCCAGCTCTTGGGAAGGGAATCTGTGGCCCTTGGGATGTGATTCTGGAGAGCTAAGGAAATGGTGAGCCTTCTAGTTCACCTCATTCTTCTTGGCTTACTGACTCTAAGCCTTTAGCACATAGAAAACTGCTTCTGGATAGAGAGGTGATGATGGTTTCTGTCAGAGGGGATGCAGAGCCCATCTCCAGCAGTGATCCCCACGGCTGGCCAAGCTGGGAATGGGGTCCTGGAGAGCTGAAAGTGAGTGTCACCAGGGTCCTGGCACCCCTGGCTCACTCTCTGCTACATTTCCACACCCACCTCAGGAGGGACCATTGATCCTCAGCCCAGAGCCATCTCTAAGTTGTACTGGCACACAGGATTTCCAAAGCTGCAATCATCACCTTGCCCATGTTCCCACTGTGTCCAGAGTGGTGTCTGGCAGCATGGGCCGGTCCTGGAGAGAGGAGAAGGACAAGGAGAGGGAAAGTCTTTTCCTAAAGCACAAAAGGGCACAGAAGAAACCTGCCCAAAACTGGGATTCACACTGTAGTGCCCCAGCAGGGAAAGACTGCTTGGGAGAGCAAGAGCAATGAGCTGATGGTGCCTGTGTCCAGGCAGCTTCACCTGCCCAGAGCCTCCTGGTTTGCAGGTGTGTTGTCCAAGCCAACATGACTTTTGGTGGATGCTGCAGTCTCCTGGGCAGCCTCAGCACCCTGCTGGATGAGGATGGTGATGGCAACCAGTGTGTTACGGAATCTGCTGGGCTGCCCCTGGGGTGGGATGGGAGATGGTTCCTGAGCACAAAACCAGGGAGGGTGGTGGGCTTTGCATCCTCCTTAGTGTCCCTTTGCAAGTAACAGACCCTTCACTCCCATCCAGCTCCTCCTGCCACTTTGTCAGGGAGTTTGTGTGTCTTGCAGAGAGATGCCAAGGGCCAGTACCTCTTCGACCTTCTGTGCCACCACCTGAACCTGCTGGAGAAGGACTACTTCGGCATCCGCTTGGAAAACCCTGACAAGCAAAGGGTGAGAGCCTTTCCTGCCCAGCCTTCCTGAGGAGCTTTCTTGCAGCTTGGTGGGATCAGGCTTGTCCATGCTGCTGAGGAGCCAGAGCGTGAGGCAAATGGCTCAATAAAGTTGGGTGATGAGAGACTTTTTTCCACCATGGTTCTCCCATAACCTTGCTGCTGGACAAGGAGGTTATGGGTGACCTGATGAGGTCCTGGCTTTGCCTATGTGAAGATCATCTCCTTAAAGCCCCCTGAGCACCCTGGGGAGGCTTCCACCACTTCCTACCTCTTCCACCAGAGCCAGGGCTGCAGCCCCAGGGAGGGAGGGATGGGATGCAACCAGGCTCTGGCAGCAGGAGCCTCAGTGTCCCTGTCCCAGTGATGTGTCCTCAGCATTAGTTGAGATATAGGAGCTGGGGGAACACACCTGGCTCCCAGATGCCCATGTGGGAGGTGGAAGGATTGTGTTAGGTAAGAGGGTTCAGTGCTCTGGTGAAGGCCAAGCAAGAAGTCTCCAGACATTGGGTTTGAAGGACTGTTTTCTAGCACACAGTCACATTTTGACACCAAGGTTAGGTCATCAGACAGCTTTGTGCTCAGAAGCCAAACACTTTGGGCATGCTGCCTTGGGCAGTCAAGAGTGAAACAAGACAGCAGAGTGCACAGAGCTGAAAGCCCTGAGGCAGGACCTGCTCTGAGCCAGCAGTGCAGCTCCCAGCATGGCTCCCTGTGGGGTCCTACTGAGTCCCCAATAGCTTGGAGGGTGGCAGAGCCACACAGGCCCCTGGGTGGGCCCTGTGTGCCATGGTCCCAGCAAGATGGGCTTCCAGGAGAAGACTTGTGTCTAGAGCACAGAGCACATGTTTTGAGGAGCAGCTGAGGGAACTGGGGTTGGTTAGCCTAGAGAAAAGGAGACTCAGAGGAGACCACCTCACTCTCTCCAACTCCCTGAAATAAAAGGAGGTTGGAGCCAGGTGGGGATTGGTCTCTTTTTCCATGAAACAAGTGACAAGACAAGAGGAAACAACCTCAAGTTGCACCATGGGAGGTTCAGGTTGGACATGAGGAGCAACTTCTTCCTGGAAAAGATTGTCAAGAGCAGGACCAGGCTGCCCAGAGCAGTGATGGAGTCACCATCCCTGGAGGGGTTGAAAGGATGTGGAGATGTGGTGCTGAGGAACATGGTTTAGTGGTGACCTGGCAGTGTTAGGTTAATGGTTGGGCTTGATATTCTCAGAGTTCCCATCCAACCAAAATGTTTCTCTGATTCTATGTTAAAAAGTGCTTTCCAGTCAATATTGCCATAATAATTTTGCCCTGAAGAGTCACTGTTATTAATGAAAAGCCTTTGTTACTGAGTTGCTTTAATTACCTTCTCTTTGGTTTCAGCACTGGTTGGAGTTTACCAAGTCAGTTGTGAAGCAGATGAGGGGTGAGTGTCTCTGGCAGCAGGTATCCTGGCCAGACAGTGTGTGCTCCTTCCATTCTAGGTGTGTTCCCATTTTCCACACTCTTTCCCCTCTGGGCTCAGTTCCCAGCACATCACCCAGGATAGAAAGAGCCTTTTTGATAAGCCACAAAGCTGTTCTGCTGGGTCACCAGTGAGATCATCCTCCATTGGTCCCACTGCAGTCAGAGCCAGCCATGAGCCCATGGCCCTGCTGGGGATGAGCCAATGAGATGTGCCTGTGCTGGAGCCCACCAGGCAAGTGAGGACTTCCCAGTGCCTTCACAAGGGACATCTGCTCCCACCATGGGCACCACAGTGGGCAATGACCCTGTGCCCATCTGCTCCTTCCTCCCCAAGGGTAGTTGGATGTTCTTGAGTGTCTCAGGGAGAGACAGCCAGCAGCATCTGGCCATCTCCTCAAGTGGGGCTATTCAGGAGGAGGAAGGGGATGGACCTTGCTGTTGGGTGACTTGTGGTCTCACTGTTATCCCTCCAGCCCAGCCTCCCTTCACCATGTGCTTCCGTGTGAAGTTTTATCCCATGGATCCTGCTGCTCTGAAGGAGGAGATCACCAGGTAAGGATGGGACACCTGAAGTGCTGGGACTGGCTGGCATCAGGCAGTGAAGGGTTGCCAAAGTCAGGAACACAACCTGCTGAGCTTCATGTTATCATCAAGGGAGACCAACAGCCATTCAGATTGCCAAACACACCTGAACATGCCTGGATTGTCCCAGTTTGTGGGGAGGAAAGCATGGAAATCCTCCCCAGTGCTTGGTGAGTGTGTGGAGCTGTTGTGACTGCCTGGGAGCACTGGTCATGAGTTAAAGCCACTGACTCATTGCTGGAGAGCATCCAGAGAAGGGCAATGAAGGTGGTGAAGGGTCTAGAGCACAAATCTTGTGAGGAGCAGCTGAGGGATGTCAGGTTGTTTTCACCCTGGAGCCCAGGTGGCCAACAGCATCCTGGCTTAGATCAGCACTAGTGTGCCTCCTCCTCCTGAACTGGGCACTGGTGAGGCCACAAATTGCAGGGCCCCAAACATCTTGGCCCCCAAACACCCTCAAAGGGTGACCAGTGACCTCTGTCACCCACCCAGAGAGGCTCAATCCCAGCAGCCTGAAGTCAGATGACCCAAAATCCCTCTGCACATCTCTGTGCCTTGCTCCAGGAATCTGCTTTGGGGATGATGCTCTGCCTCTGGCCATTCTATATTCCCAACAGATATCTGGGGGCTGTGCTAAAAGCGTGTGGAGAATTAAGGAGGCTTACTGCTAGAGCCAAATATATCCCAGGGTTTAATTCTGGGGATATTCAGTCTCTTGCTGCAGGCAGGAAATGAGAGGGGATGTCTGGGCTTCTGCAGCCTGGTGGAGGATAGACCTGGGCTCAGCTTTTTGCTTCAGCTTTGCCTCAGTAAACTCTGTTTTCCTGTTGGACTGATCAGTTAGGAGGAACAGAGTATGGAGAAGGGGTTCAGAAAGTCTTCTGGAGTTTGGTTTCCTCATCCTAAGGTAACAACACTGATGGGAGTTTGGCTTTCTTCAGGAAGGTGGGGAGAGAATTTTTAGCAGGACCTTTTGGGCCAGGACAAGGGGTGATGGTTTGAAACTAAAAAAGGAGATTGAGGCTAGACAGAAGGAAGAAATTCCTCACTGCAAGGGTGGTGAGATCCTGGCATAAATTGCCCAGAGAGGTGGTAGATATCCCATGCCTGGAACCATTCCAGCTCAGGTTGTTTGGGGCTGTGAGCAAGCTGCTCTAGTTGCAGATGTCCCTGCTGAGTGCTGGGAGCTGGACTAGATGACCTTGAAAGGTCCCTTCCCACCCAAACCATTCCATGATTGTGTGCATTTTTAGGGAGCTCTATGCAAGGTGCTGAGGAAAGTTTCCTGCTGGGTAAGGGTGCCCAGAGTGCTTGCCAGCTGAGCCTGGGCTCTCCATCCAGGCTGGCCCCACACAAGACTTCCCAGGCAGCACCTGAATTTGTCACCCTGAGCTCTGCAAGCCCTGGCCACCAACCCTTGAGACTGCCACTGCTTCAGAGGTGATGGTGAGGACCAGGAGCAGGAGGCCACGTTCTCCTTCCCACAAATAAAGCATGAACCTGGCTTTAGGGCTGCAGCCAGCTCCTGCCCCTGTTGTGCCCTGCAGCTGATGGGAGTGTGGAGCTGTGCAGCCCAGCCAGGCTCAGGCTGCTTGCCCAGGGGCTGGTGGCCAGCTCTCATGGCCCTACATGGGTTCCCCATGGCACCTTCTCGTGCTCGCTGCCATTGGAAGTGTTCCTGCAACTGCAGCTCAAACCTGGGCTTGAAATTCCCTTTCCCCTGAGCTGAGCACACTGTAATAGCTGGATTTCTCTTTAATTTATTTTTATCTGTGAAAATTAGTGGTTTATCTCATCATAAATAGGGATTTGAGAAATGAGGCATGACTGAGCTGTCGCAGAGTGCACAGCTCTGAGCACTCCAAGAGCTCTTTCACTCTCTGGCTTACATTTCACTACCAAAATCTTTGGTTTTTTTTCCCCCAAAACTAACTCATCACCACATGACTCAGCCCAAACTGTGACTTAGGTTTCAAGCTATGTGTCATTTTCCAACCTCATTTTGCCAAGCTTTGGTGCATGGAGACAGAGCTGGGTGAGGGCAGGAGGTAGGTGGCTCTAGATGATGATGATGTGCTTGCTTTTGATCACTGGTGAGCATGGAAGAGAGGAATNATGGCACCTTCTCGTGCTCGCTGCCATTGGAAGCGTTCCTGCAACTGCAACTCAAACCTGGGCTTGAAATTCCCTTTCCCCTGAGCTGAGCACACTGTAATAGCTGGATTTCTCTTTAATTTATTTTTATCTGTGAAAATTAGTGGTTTATCTCATCATAAATAGGGATTTGAGAAATGAGGCATGACTGAGCTGTTGCAGAGTGCACAGCTCTGAGCACTCCAAGAGCTCTTTCACTCTCTGGCTTACATTTCACTACCAAAATCTTTGGTTTTTTTTCCCCCAAAACTAACTCATCACCACATGACTCAGCCCAAACTGTGACTTAGGTTTCAAGCTATGTGTCATTTTCCAACCTCATTTTGCCAAGCTTTGGTGCATGGAGACAGAGCTGGGTGAGGGCAGGAGGTAGGTGGCTCTAGGTGATGATGTGCTTGCTGTTGATCACTGGTGAGCATGGAAGAGAGGAAGTGGGTGCAGAGACCTGGAAGGATCTGGAAAATTGGGGAAGGAGAAAACCATATTATGGAGCAGCCAGGCAGGGTTGGGAAGCACAGCACTTGCTGGTGGGCTCATCACCATAAGACCCTCTCCAGATCATCATCCCTAGGCACCTCAGCCCCAGTGACCTTGTGATGGGCTGAGATGGTTCCAAGTAGTGGTCAGGCACTGCTGCTCAAATCAGGGTAAAGCATCTGGTGGGCAGAGAGGACCAGTACCACATCCTCTGAGTTTCTTTCTTTTGTGCATTTTCCTGGTGGAAATGGTCATCTGAGTATCTCCATGCCCAAGGGAGCTTTTGGTCTCTGCAGCTCTGCCCTGCTGCAGGTGGATCAGTGGAGCCCCAGGGTCAAGTGCTGGCCCTGGAGCAGGTTCTGTGCCCTGTGGGGTGGAGCAGAGCTAGGACATGTCCATCTGAGCTCCAGTCCTGCTTCTGGCTAGAGGAACTGCCCCATAATCAGCGCTGGTTGGCTCCTAAAGCCTTGGAAATGGGCTGCTGGGAGAGAAAGGCTAGTGCAGGTGTCTGGTGGCAGCTAGTCCACCTCCAAATTGCCTGTTTAGGTTAATCTAAACTCTGCTTAATAAATGGACTCTTCCCTTCTGCCCTCAGGTACTTAGTCTTCCTGCAGATCAAAAGGGATCTCTACCACGGTCGCCTCCTCTGCAAGACATCAGATGCTGCCTTGTTGGCTGCTTATATCCTTCAGGGTAATGCTTTTTGACAAGATCAATTTGCTTCTCCTGCTAAGTACTGGTTCCATTATTTCCCTTACAACAGCTCCCTGCACCTGGAATACAAATGTCATTCCTCCAGCACAGGCCTTCTGCTTCCAAGTTCTCCTTCTGCCATGCAGAGCTGGGCTCCATGGTGGGGTCTTGACCCACAGCAGGAGCATGATGGTGCTGTCTGCTCCTGGAGCTGTCCCACCTGCATTTGGGGCAGCAGCATCTCAAAGAGCATCCCCTTGGATAATCCAATCCCTGCGTCCTCAACCTGAGGCTAAGTTAATGCCTTGCAAACAATCCCTCCTGAAGGGAAGCAGGGCCGGGTCAGAGCAGCATTCCCAGGATGCTGTGCCTGGGCATTACCAGGGATGCTCCTGGGATGGGGATGTACAGCGTGAGCTGGGCTGTGCTGCTGTTCCTGACTGTTTCTGTCTCCTTCCAGCTGAGATTGGGGACTATGACCCAGGGAAGCACCCAGAAGGCTACAGCTCCAAGTTCCAGTTCTTCCCCAAGCACTCAGAGAAACTGGAGAGGAAAATTGCAGAGATCCATAAGTCAGAGCTGAGGTATGCTTGAGGTGGCTCTGGAAGGGATTGGTGGTGCTTGGCTGATTTTTACCCCTCTTGGGGATTTTTCCATCATGCCATGGGATGAGCACTCACAGCTCTGCTCCAGCCAGTCCAGCTGAGAGCCAGCAGTGCTGGTGGCATCAGCAAAGCCACAGAGCAGAGTGAGCTTTGGGAGAGGAGATGCTTTGGTGGCATCTTAACAAATCACCCTGTGAGAGGAGCTGCCATGTCCTCCAGACTTCTGCTCACTGATGGAGCAGCTGAGGACAAGGGGCAGAGAAGTGCAGACAGATCCAGAACTCCACTGGAAAGGTGCCCCTTGGGTCCTGCTGTCAAACCAACCCCAATCCCTCCTGCCCCAGGGAGGGCTGAGGGCTTGCTCCTGCTCCTGGCTCTTGGCTCNCCCCCCCCCCCATAAGCCTCCTCCTGCCTTCACCCCACTCTGGGGACAGGAGGTGTGAGGACCATCAGCAAAACCTCATCCTCCCATGGCACTGGTGGCTGCAGGGCCATTCCCAACCAGACAAGCTCATGCCAGGACAATGGGGTTTGACCTCCTGGGAAGCCGGCAGAGCCATGTCCTCCTGTGCCTTCTGCCACACAAACTCCCCTGAAGAAATGCTTCCAGAATTCAGCCCCGAGTTTTGCAGGTGCTCCAGGATCTTGCTCCTTCCTGGTGCTGTGGGTTCAGCATATCTCCTGCTAGATCCAGCTGGCAGGAGAGGGAAGGTCTGGGCTCAGCTCATTGATTGTGGTGATGAATGTGATGGGAATGTGCCATGACCTCTTGTTAGCAGAGATCCTGTAGCCAAGGGCTGACTTGTGTCTTCCATGGAATAGTCTCTTTTTTTTCCCTTCTGTAGTGGGCAGACACCAGCTACTTCAGAGCTGAATTTCCTCAGGAAAGCCCAGACTTTGGAGACCTACGGGGTGGACCCACACCCTTGCAAGGTAAATCAGCTTTCTGAATGCTATTCCTTGCTCTGGACTTCTCATTCCAGCTGGTACCAAGCTGCAGAGGTACTGGTGACAGGTCCCAAGTGCAGCCACAAGCATTGATGCTGGCAGAGCTGTGGTACCTAGGATGTGCTGGAGCCAGGTGCCCTCCCCAACCCCCAAATTCAGCCCCCACATCCCAGCCCCAACCAGGCATCTGTGTGGGGAGGGAGAGTACCCCAAAATCCTTCCAGAGAGCAGTCAGGGAAGCTGTAAGGAAGGGTTCCTACCTGCAGACAGCTGTAAAAGAGAGTGGCTGATGGTCTTCTGCTGGAGGATGTCATTTGGAGGCAGTAACAAGGTCAGTAATGTGTCTGAGAAACCCACAAGCATTAATCTGCCATAGACAGTCTATTGCTCTGCTCTTCCCTGGCTAGTAATTCAGTTTTCTGTTGGAAATGCTCTTTATTGACTCTGGATGTCATTACATGTGCCTCTCACTGGTCCCTTAGAGTCCAACCACCTGCAGATGGATGTGGGAGGCAAAGCAGGTGGAGAATTGTGCCCTAAGGGCAGTGCCTGCTCTGGAGCTTCTGAGGGAGGAGGAATGCAGGATTGCAGTCTGAGATTCTTGGCCTGGGGCAGGGGGAAGGTCCTCTTCACAGTCTGGGATTGATTGATTGCTCAGGAGGTTGCCAGGCTGGAGGAGCTGAATCACCTGGATTGGGCTGTGCTGCCTTAGGACCAATGCTCAGCACCAGTGCTGGGGGAGCTCTGTGCTTTGCTCTGATTTCCCTACAGGGTCCTGTGCCCCATTGAGCATCCCGAGGATCCCCCACCCTTTCTGGGGGCACCCAGTTCCCCCCTCTAGCCTGAGCAGGGGGAGCTCAGCCCCACTCCTCCCATCCCAAAGCAGCTGCTCCAAAGCCACACAGATTCCAGCCCAATACCAGGATAGCCTCTGAGCTCACTGCCCATAGCCACAGCATCATAGAGGCATGGAACCACAGACTGGTTTGGGTAGGAAAGGACCTTAAAGATCATCTAGTCCAACTCCCTGCAGTCAGCAGGGACATATGCAGCTAGAGCAGCTTGCTCAGAACCCCAAGGTCCAACCTGACCTGGAATGGTTCCAGGGGTGGGACACCTACAACCTCTCTAGGCAACCTGGGCCAGGGTGTCACCACCCTCTCCTTCTATCCAGTCTCAATCTCCTCTTTTAGTTTAAATCCATCACCCCTTATCCTGTCACAGCAGCTCCCCTCTGGCTCTGCTCTTCTCCAGGCTAAGCAGCCCCAGGGCTCTCAGCCTTTCCTCCTGCCACAGATGCTCCAGTGCCCTCAGCATCTTCCTAGCCTCTGCTGGACTCTCTCCAGTAGTTCCTTGTCTCTCTTGAACTGGCACCAGGACTCCAGCTGTGGCCTCACCAGTGCAGTTAATTGTTGCTTTCCTGGAGTCTAGATGTTATGATGAAGTTTTGCTGGTGCCTTTGACTGGTACCTGACACTAATGACTGGTTTTGAAGTGTCTGGATGCCACCCAGCAGCAGTGGCAGTGCAGGGCCCTCAGGGAGCCAAGTGGAAGAGGGTTTCACCATTTCCTGCTGCAGTTAACCAGTGGAAGGCCTGGGGGGCTCCATCTCCACTGTTGGTCCTCACCAGGGAGCAGATGGCACCCCTGGAGCTGGAAGCTGTCTAGTGCTTTCTCCTCATCAGTGTTGCTGGAGCAGGTGCCCCATTCCTGAGAAGCTGGCCATGAGCAAACAGTGCACGCTGGCAGCCCAGAAGGCCAANAACCCTAACCATTCTAGGATTCTATGATTCCTGGATTCTGCTGCTGTGTCCTGGTGAAGCTGCTGGGAGCATCCGGCTGGATTCTGCATCAGCACCATCTTTTAGGGCTGAGGGTCACCAAGGAGAGAAAAGGTTGGCCATCTGAGCCAAGCTTTGGTGAGAGGTTGCTGTTGTCTTGCAGGATGTGTCGGGGAATGCAGCGTTCCTGGCCTTCACCCCCTTTGGCTTTGTGGTCCTGCAGGGAAACAAGAGAGTTCACTTCATCAAATGGTGAGTCCCCGTGGTGTCCTGCTCCCTTGGAGCCATCCCAGCTGGCTTGTGGGGCTGTGAGGCAGTGGCCAGGAGTGTCCCACATTGGCACTCAGGTACTGTGGCACATTCCAGTGCCAGGTGCTCACAGCCAAGATGCCCACATGGGATGGGGGTAAGGGCTGAGCTGGGGTGGCTCTGAGCAGAGGACACAGAGCTCAGTGATGCTGTGGCAGCTGGAAAACCATCTCTGGGCCCCACACACCCTGGCACCAGCACACCAGGAGCTTGCATCTCAGGATCAGGGGAGGGAACAGGTCCTGCCCAGAGCTGTGTGGTGGCTGAGGCCAGCAGGACTCTCCAAAGACAGGGAGGTGTCACTCAGGATGCCAATTCTTGCTTTGTCTCACCCTTGGAGGAGGCCAGGAGCCCAGATGCCTCCTTTGTTGTCACTCCAAGGACTTCTCTAGCCTGGTCCCCAAGCCAGCACACAGCAGGGCTCTCCTCGGTGAGCTCCACACTCTCCCTATTTGCTTTGTTGTCCCAGACCTACTATTTTCCACGTTATTCCACATTAACATCTGCATGTTGGCTGAGTCCCTGGGAGCTCCTCCAGCCCCTCTGAGCCTGGGTCTGTTCTTCCTTGGTCTTTGCTGCCTCTCAGATGTTGGTTGGTGTGTCCCTGGCAGCTGGCATTATTCATGTGACGAGGTCCCAAGGACTCTAGGACACCTCATTGACCATCAGCTTCATCCCAGGGTATCCCCTGTCCTGCTTCTGAGCCAGGACTCCTCTTATGGCCCTGTGGCACCTCCCAGGGATGGAAAACAGGGTTCTGAAGGTGTCACCATCTCCCAGCCTGCTCCACACACAGCCTTTCAGCTGTGCCTGTCCTTGTCCTTCCAGGAATGAGGTTACCAAAATGAAGTTCGAAGGGAAGACTTTCTACTTGTATGTCAGCCAGAAGGAGGTGAGTGCTCTCCCTTCCCGTGGGCATTCCTTCAGACTCTTCATGGTTGCCTAACTTTGGGAACTTCTAGGCTTTTCTGGACACCACCAGTGTGCTGCTCACTGGGCACCACTCCCTCCATTCCCCATTGACTCCTTGTCTTTCTCCTTTAGGAGAAGAAAATTGTTCTCACCTATTTTGCCCCAACCCCAGAAGCCTGCAAACACCTCTGGAAGTGTGGGATAGAGAACCAGGCTTTCTACAAGTAAGTGCCAGGGCACCTGGGTGGATGTGGGGAGGATGTGTCCTGCATCCTCCCACCCAGCACCCACCCGAGGGCTCCAGCCAGGAGCAGGGCACCAGTGCTCATGGCTCTGCTGTCCTGGTGGCCCCCAGAAACCCCAGGGCTGGGGGCCCTGCCCCATGAGGTCCTTCCCATCCCTCTGCAGCAAAGCTTTCATCAGGAGATGAATTATTGGGAGATTAAGCCTTTAATGCTGAGCAACAGGCAGATGTCCCCAGCAGCAGATGGGGGTTAGCTTCTCCTGGTTGGATGGCAGCTGGTTTGGGGCCAGCCCCCACGGGTGGATTTTTGGGATGCTGCACAGATGGACACTGGCAACACCCAGGGAATATTTCTTCTGATCTAACAGTCAAGGATGAACTTGCAAACATGGCTTCACAGGCTCTGCTTGTGCTGAGTCCTGCAGGAAAATCCCCACTGAGGATTTTCTCCAGGGTGCCTCAGAAAAGCCTACCTTTAATGGAGAAGGCTCCAAACTCTTTGCTTCCAGGCTTTTTGGGAACAAATTAATGCCTCATGGGAAATATCCAAGGGAGCAGGAGGAGATGTGCAGCCTGGGCAGCTGAGGATGGTGGCTCCAGGGAGCAGAGACCATCCCAGCTGCCAGGTGCTGGAGGAACATCCAGGCTGAGGCTGTCACAGGAAGGTTTTCTCCTTCTCCAGGAGCTCTGGCCTTCCTGATTTGTGGCCACCAAGGGAGCTTCTCTGCTCCTGGTGGTGTTAATTGTGCTGTCAAACACAAAGGGAGAGCTCACAGCTGGACTGTGCCATGCAAGCAGGGAGGTGCCAGGTGGAAGGGTTTGGTTCCACCACCCTGCTCCTCTTGGGCTGTAAAAATAGCCTGGTTTGTGCTTTGCAATGAGTTCTATTTTAATCAGCAAGCTGGGAGATGAAGCCTGTGATGTCTCCTCCTTGGGAATAGTGCAATCAGCAGCTGCAATCAGCAGGTTTCAGTCCTCATTATGTTAACATGAAATGAAATTGCAATATTGCTTTACAAATCTCCCCATGATTAATCATGTCAGTAAATTACCACTGCATCCTGCACCCTCTGGAGAGGGCTCTGGGCTCCTCCTGGGAAGAGGGACCAGCTCCTATGGGGTGATGGGGCCAGAGTGGTCCCCTCCTGGCAGTTTTACCCACCACTGGCTGGGCTGGTGGCTGGGCTGGGCCAAATCCTGCACCCTGCAATGGTGGAGAAAAGATCACCAAACCCCAGCATAGTGGGAGTTGGAAGGAACCTCTGGGGATCATCCAGTCCAACCCCCCTGCTCCAGCAGGCTCACCCACAGCAGCTTGACCACAATCACCTCCAGCTGCCTTTGGAATCTCTCCACACAAGGAGACTCCACAAGCTCTCTGGGCAGCCTGGGCCAGGGCTCTGCACCCTCACAACAAACAAGTTTCTCCTCCTGTTCAGATGGAACCTCCTGGCTTCCAGTTTGTGCCCATTGCCCCTTGGCCTGGTCCTGGGCACCACTGAGCAGAGTGTGGCCCCAGCCTCTTGCCCCCTGCACCCTTGAGCTCTTGCTCAGCATGGAGCAGCTCCCCTCTGGCTCTGCTCTTCTCCAGGCTAAGCAGCCCCAGGGCTCTCAGCCTTTCCTCCTGCCAGAGCTGCTCCAGTGCCCTCAGCATCTTCCTAGCCTCTGCTGGACTCTCTCCAGTAGTTCCTTGTCTCTCTTGAGCTGTGGAGTCCAGACCTGGCCCCAGGACTCCAGCTGTGGCCTGGCTAGGGCAGAGTAGAGGGGGGAGGAGAAGAGCCACATGCAGTGGGAAACAAAACTGGCTGAAGGCTTTGCCATGAAGGAGTGCTGGAGCTGGACCCTGCCTGGGGGCTCATCACCAGGCTGGTGACACAGGATGCTGACACAGCTCTTGGTGCCATTGCAGGCTGGAGAAGTCAAGTCAGGTCCGGACAGTGTCGAGCAGCAACTTGTTCTTCAAGGGAAGCAGGTTCCGATACAGGTAAAGCAGCAGCTACTGGAGGTATTTTGGGATACTTCTTTGGACACTCTGTGGGAAGCAAGTCAGGGCTGCAGCAGTCAGAGCCTTCCTATGGGTCCTCCTGTCACAAGAGGAGCTGCTGCCTCAGCAAGGCCATCACCACCTCTTTGGGTGTTCCACAGTTGTCATCCCTCTCCCCAGCCCCAGGAGGGCAGGTTTTCAGAGGAACAGGCATGGAGGAGGAGAGAGCCTGAGTGGCTTTGGGATTTTGAGAACAAGAAGTGAAATGAATAATTTCAATTCCTGAATTCCTGGAGGATTCCTGTTGCTCCTCCCTGGCCCTGGAGTGAGACTCTGGACCTGGGACCTTGTATCTCCTTACAGTTGGACTTGATCTTGAAGGTCTTCTCCAACCCAAATGATTCCATCAGTCTATGATCTCTGCAGAATGAGAGACCCCAGCACATCCTGAGGTGCATGATGCTGGCACAGGAGAGCCTGAATGCCCATGGTGTGTCCCACCCAGAGGGGAGGTGACCCCACAGTGTCCAGCATCTCATGCCAGAAGAAACAGCAAGATGTGGTGGCTCTGCTCCTCCCATCCCCTTATTTCCAGCCAGTATTTCTGCTTTCCCCTGCAGCCATGGGGAGAACCCACCAGCAGGGATGTGTGTGCATGGGGGTCAGGCTGTGCCATGGGAAGGGGGCTCAGGTCTCACTGGTGTCACACTCATGGCTGCTGCTCTTGCATCCCCTGCAGTGGTCGTGTGGCAAAGGAGGTGATGGAGTCCAGTGCCAAGATCAAGAGGGAGCCCCCTGAGATCCACAGGTAAGAGCCCAGCATGGGGCACAGGCACCTTCCCCCTCCCATAGGCTGATGGAGGGAGCTGCAGGACCTCAGTGGGATTGCTGCCATGCTCCCAGGCATAGTCCAAAGCTCTGACTCTTGTCCCCATTGTGGTCCCCAGGGCAGGGCTGGTGCCTAGCCGGAGCTGCCCCTCTATCACCCACGGCCCTCGGCTGAGCAGCGTGCCCCGCACCCGCCGGAGAGCCGTCCACATCTCCATCATGGAAGGTAGGACATGGGCTGGCTCTCCCTGCTACTGTGAGAGCTCAGGGACTGCTGGGCACATGCACATGTGTATGCAGACACCCACATTCTGCTAGGCTGTGCAGCCCGTGGTCTATGGCCCAGGACCAGTTTGGCATCAATAGCTGAGCCCAGGCTGGTGGTAGGACAGAGGTTTCCAGTGCAGCACCAGATTGGAGGAGAATTTCTCAGCAATTAATTGATTCTCAGAGGAGAGTTTCTCAGCAGGCTTTGCTCTGTTTTTCTCACCACCACCCTGCTCAGAAAGCAAAGCCTGCAGAGGCATGCCAGCACCTGGCAGGGTCCCAGCAGAGCAGGGTGGTCCTCAGAGCTGAAGGACCAGGGTCTGACCACACACAAGAGCAAAGTGAGCTGCACAAGAACTTGTCACCCACTTGGGAGCTGCTCCTGGCTGGCCAATGGCTGCCACCAATGGCTTAACAGTCTGCCAGGCTGGAGCAGTGTGCCAGGTGATGGTGGGGAAGTTGGTTCCCCCTGCTCATCCTGGGATCAGGATGCAGCTCTGCAGGGGTGGGAATGCACCCAGGAAAGAGTGTTGGCAGAGGGCAAACAGCTGGGAACAGCCCTGGAGCTGCCCCATGAGGCTGGGGACATGTGACAGCAGCATCTGAGTCCTGGTGATGCTGAGGTGACAGAGCAGTGTGTGTGGGGTGGGTGCTGCTGGTGTGTGTCAGGGTCATGTGAAGACACAGAGAAGTTTGGCAAGGCAGGAGGTGGGTGAGGACCTGTCAGGGAGTGTAGTGCCAGGGGTTGGCTGCACCCTTCTGGACAGACTGCAGGGCTAGATCCAGCCCCAGCACAGCCACAGGGATCCTGCTCCCAGGCTAGGTGCCATGGATGTGGTGCAGAAGCACTGCTGCCCAAAGGAACAGGTCACAGGAAAGGATTTATTTCCATCGAGGGAGTCCCTCTGGGCTGGCTTTAGACAGGGTCACCTCTGTCACCCAGTTAAATGTGAGCACCCTCTCCCCCCCACACACCTCCCACGTGCACCATGGCAAAGTAGCAAGAGCATTAAATCACCTCCCCCAACAAATCACCCTGCTCCTGGCACAGACTCCCAGCACCTCCCCTGCCCCAGCACCTGCTTTTCTTCCTTCTCACTTCATACTCTGTCCCGTGGAAGTCTAGGAGCCCTAAAATAGCCCTGGTGCTGTGCCAGCTATGCTGGTGGGTGAGCAGCAGTCCCCGTGCCCCATAGCAGTCCCTGTAGCTACCTTGGGCTGGCTGCTGCCCTGTGCCACCATGGTGAAGTGCCTGATCAAGATCAAAACCAAAGTCAGTGTCCGCTTGAGGTTCATCAACCACTGCTGCCGGGAGGTGAGGGTCCGGGTGCTGGCCCTGGGGCCCCGGCTGCTGGCCCAGGCTCTGGGGGCTTTGCCCCTTCTCCCAGCTCTCCCTAGCCTTGCCTGCAATGCTCCACGGGGCTCCAGGGACTCACCTGTGCCAGGTAATGCTGCACCGGGACTGGGCTCTTCTTCAGCATGGGTGTCCTCCATGGGCTCCCTGCGACCAGAGCCCCAGGGGATACAGGAATATGGGATGCAGGATGCGTGCTGCGGGGGGTGGAAGGGTCTCCCACGCTGGCTGGACCGTGGGTGGTTATCACCGCAAAGCAGCTCCAGTTTTGGGGCCGGATCCAGCTTTTCTAGCGCGTGTGTGTGTGTGTGTGTCAGTGTCAGTGTCAGTCCTATGGAGCAAGCAGGACAGTTTGGGTTTGGGGGGCTCAGCACTGCTCTCACAGCATTGATAAGCAGAGGAACACGCTGGGGAGCCAAGCTGCTGGCCACCCCTGTGAGTGCCATGAGGAGATGTCCACAGGAGCTTGGTGGCATGCAGAAGACGTGGCTGTCAGGGTGAGAACATGTTTATTCCTCTGCTGAGTTTATCCCCAGAGGTGCCGCTGGCGCCCGCTGCAGCACTCGCGTTAAGCTGAGTTGATCCCGGAGGCAGCCAGGGAGCATTCCCAAGCAAGCGGCTGCAAAGCTCCAGGGAATGGAGGCGGGACAGGCTCCAGGCTCTTTGCTTCCCCCTTCGGCAGGACGCCGAGCCATGGTGCTTTGGTGCTCTGTGCCCGGTCCAGCCCCATCCTCCTCCCATCCAGCTGTGGGGTGGCACTTGGGTCCTGGCCACCACCCCTCTCCCTGAGGTATGTTGCAATGGTGAACTTCCTCCCCACTCCTGCTGCTCTTGCTGGAAAACTGCCAGAAACAAGTCCCTCACTTGTGAGGTGTCTTGGAGTTTGAGGATTTTGGGGGGACAGCGTGGTGGGGAGAAGGAGCTTTCCTGGTCCTGCTCGGCCTCGGGGCAAAGGGCAGCATGGCTCTAGCTCAGGCTGAGTGGGCTGGCACAGAGCTCTGCCTGCAGCTCCTCTTACCTTCTTGAGGGAAAACGTTAGATTTTGTGGTGAATCACTAGAAATTTGATCTGTCAGAGGTCGGCTCCAGGCTGCAGGGGTGGGGTAAGGGAAGGCTGTGCTGGCCAGGAGGCAAATCCCTGAGGATAAATCTGTAAGGATAAACCCATAAGGATGACTCCATGAGTTGCAGCAGGCTCAGGCATCTCCAGCAGTGTCAACTTTACCCCAAAATGTCTGTTAGGGAGTTACTAGAGGTCATATTTACCCCCCAGATTTGTGCTCAGAGGTTACTAGAGGTCACCAGTGACCACCTGGAGTTACTGGAGGTAACAGTGAGTGATGAGTCAGGTAGGTGGTGGAGTGTCAGGGGTGCAGTCACTAGCTGCAGGGAAGGGGCTGCTATGGGCTTGGGCCTGTGGCGGCCTGTCCCAAGGGACCAAAAACAACCCAAAAAGCAACCCAAGGCAGCTGTACCCTGTCACCGGAGGGGGACATGGGGCTGGAAACAGCCTGGTGAGGGGAGGGATTTTCCTGCCCTGAAGATAAGGTGATGTTATGTTTTTCCACCTAAACATAAGTAAAGACTTTCCTGTGAGGTGCTGGAGCACTGGCACAGGCTAACCAGAGATGGGGTAGATGTCCCATCCCTGGAAGGAAAAGCTCAGAGCCCTGGAG
The DNA here is from genome assembly GCA_013396975.1 of Bucco capensis. Taxonomy (NCBI): domain Eukaryota; kingdom Metazoa; phylum Chordata; class Aves; order Piciformes; family Bucconidae; genus Bucco; species Bucco capensis. The sequence continues at coordinate 3,629 of VWZO01000914.1, read as the reverse complement.
CTGCTTAGCCTGGAGAAGAGCAGAGCCAGAGGGGAGTTGCTCAATGCTGAGCAAGAGCTCAAGGGTGCAGGGAGCAAGAGGCTGGGGCCAGACTCTGTTCAGTGGTGCCCAGGGCCAGGCCAAGGGGCAATGGGCACACTGGAACCCAGGAGGTTCCATCTGACCAGGAGGAAAAACTCCTTTGCTGTGAGGGTGACAGAGAGGTTATGGAGTCTTGGATTCCAACCCCACCTGGAGGTGATCACGGTTAAGCTGCTGTGGGTGACCCTGCTGGAGCAAAGGGGTTGGAGTGGGTGATCTCCAGAGCTCCCTTCCAACCTCCCCAAGGCCGTGATTCTTTCCACTCCCCTAAGCGTCTCCCATTTTTCCCCTTCCCTCTATCTTCCCCAGGCCTGGAGTCCCTACGTGACAGTGCCCACTCGACCCCGGTGCGCTCAGCGTCCCACGGCGACACCTTCCCAGCTCCCGGGCGGAGCGGCCGCGCCGAGAGCAGCGAGCGGGTTGCCGTCATCGCCGACGAGAACTACAGCCCGGCAGACAGTGTCCTGCCCACGCCGGTGGCCGAGCACAGCCTGGAGCTGATGCTGCTCTCACGGCAGGCGAACGGAGCCCCGTGCAGCATCGAGGAGGAGAAGGAGTCAGAAGCCGGCACGCCGGCGGGCGAGGCGGAGGAGGTCGGTGGGGAGCTGCGTGCCCTCTGTCCTGGCACCGGCGGGCTGGGCTCGGCGCAGGCGGAACAGGTGAATAAGTTTGTTTTAAGTGTCCTCCGTTTGCTCCTTGTGACAGTTGGACTCCTCTTTGTTTTGCTCCTCCTCCTGATCGTCCTTACCGAGTCCGACCTTGACACTGCCTTTTTCCGTGATATCCGCCAGACCCCCGAGTTCGAGCAGTTCCATTACCAATACTTTTGTCCCCTCAGGCGATGGTTTGCCTGCAAAGTCCGCGCTGTGGTAAACCTGCTCATTGACACCTGAAGGCAGGAGTCGCCACGTTCCTAGCCGGGGGGCCAGGGGGAGAGAGAGACCTGCCGCCGTCCCCTCCCCGCACCCGGCGGGACCTTCGGCACACACACACCCCACACACACCCACACACGCTCATCCTCCCTTCCCAACCCAGAGCACGTTGGCAGCCCAGGAGATGGCTTCTCGGGAGAATGAGGAGGGTGTGAGTGCCAGCCCCTTCCCGGGGGAGGGGTCTCCTCCTCCTCCTCCCCCCCGCGCGCTCAGCCGCGCTGCTCCCAACCCCCGGAGCTCGCACAACGCTTGACCGTTTCGATTCTCACCGACGCGCGCATCCGCCTTCGGCAGCACCGAGCAAAGAGAGGGATTGAGCGATCCCCGTTTGCCACCCACCGCTGGAGGGGCACCGGCCGGGAGGCTCCTGATGCTCTGTCCCGCAGGAGCCTGAGCAATGGTGCTACTGAGTATTCATTTCAAACACTCGTGGACTGTTTGGTTATGAAATCCGCCACTGTGCACCCACCGCCACCACCACCACCTCCCGGACATCCTTCCCGGCTAACTGGAGTCATCCACGGTTCCCCTCGAGGGGCAGCATTGCCCAGCCCACGGAGCCCGCACCCTGTGCTGCCCATTTGGCCTTTTTCCTAACCTTTTTTTAAGCCTTGAAGCCTCATGGGTGCTCCCGAGGGTGGGAAGAGCCCCGAGCCAGGGCCCACAGCTGGCAGTGACCGTGTGGGATTTGTTAGGAAGACCCTTTAGCATCCAAAAGTTGTATCTGTTTTGTACAAAAAAACAAAAAAAAGCAAAGAAAAAAGTACCACAGAGACTGTTTCAAGGTCTATTTTAACAACAAAATGCTATTTTGTTATGGAATCTGAGTCTTTTTTCTACTTCATGGATGGGGTGTTGTGCCAAGGTGGAGCAAAGCGGTTTTGGAGGAAAGGCTTTTGGAGCCTGGAAGCCTTCACAGCAGGTCAACCCCTGGCTAGTTTTTGGAACGGAGAAGCTCTGCTTTTTGTGACTTTTCTGAAGATAAAGGGGACAGAAGGACAGGAGTGGAGGTGACCCAATGGACAAGCCAATGGACAACCATTAGACTCTTATCTGTTCTTGAGCAAAAACCACTACACCCAACCCCCATCGTCCTTGTGACCCAACCACCAGGACCTGCCATCACCTGGGAAGGCAGCAGCACACTGGGAGCAATAAAAGCCAGTTCTGTCAGTTTGGGTGGAGAAGTTGGACCTAACTTCAACAAAACCAAGGTGAGAGCCAGTTTTCTTTCATCTCAGGGAGAGATTTTACGTCAGCTGGGGCCATAACTGCAGTTTCACAAAGCCTGATTTCCATCTTCTCGTCTCTTGACCATCCCACCACCGCTCCTCCCCGCACCAGGGCCGGCTCCTGCCCACTCCAGACCCTGGCTGAGGAGCATGACTACCCCACGTTGGTCCATCCAATACCAGACTCGATCGTTTGTCGCTGCAATAATGAGACAGGCCTCCTTTAATGAGTCACATCCAGGGTGGGGATGAAGACCTTGAGTCATTGAAGATCTTGAGCCACCCGCTCCCAGCACAAGGGCCCAGGAGGGTTTGGCCTCCAGACAGAGGATGCATTTGGGACCTAATCAACTCCTCTTTTATGCAACATAGCAGAATTAACTCTTTAGCGTAGTGTTCCTACCTCAGCCCCTAGCTCATGGTGTTTCTATGCAGTGTGTGGTAGTCCCAAACCTGCTGTTTTTCACCCCAGGTTAATGATGTGGTGTCCTCCTCCTCCTCCCTGCTGCTGTATGTGTGATGTCCTAACAGCACAGCCGTTGACGTCAGCGAGGCCCTGGCCCCATGTACCCTCTAAGGGGAGATATCTTCCTCCCCCCAACCAAGCACAGCCTTCCAAGGGCTGCCCTTGGACCCTTTTCTCCATCAGCTTCCTCTAGTGTAGCGCTGACGCCAGACCCTGCACTCCTCACCCAGACTTTTGCTGCAAAACCACCAGAACTGGTGATTTTTCTGTTGTCTCTTTTCCTCCTCTGCGTCCCATCCCATGTCTTGTGTTTTGCCACCTGTTAGTTTTACCTGTCTTTCTATCAAAAATGTTTGTTTCCATAGGTTCTTCTATCAGAAAATAGCTTACTGCAGCAGACAGTAAAACACCTGAAAATGTGAATTTCTTAGTTTTCCTAAGAAAAATAATAATAATAATCTAAGAATTAACCTTTCATGTGCCAAATACTGTAAGTTACGTTTTTTTCCTTCCAAATGTACCTTTTTTCTACATATTCAATATCTTAGTTAGCATAAAAAAAATCATTGGTGCCATGAGAAGTATTTTTAAATTGAAATAAATATTTAAATATCATGAAAAACCTAGAGTCAGGTGGAGATTTGTTCAGTGTTTGTGGTGTCAGTGCATATTTTGGAGTTGAAACTCAGCTCAAACCTCAGGAGGAATTGGGCCTTTTGGCAGCTCACCCACCGAAGTGATGAGGAACCTCAAGCAGGGGAGCTCACAGCCCCAACCAACCTGACTGCAGTGGTGCCAGGGATGGGACATCTACACCTCTCTGGGCAACCTGAGCCAAGGTTCTTCACCCTAAAACATTTCTTCCTTCTCTCTAATCTCAGTCTCCTCATTTAGTTTCAAACCATCACCCTTTGTCC
>VWZO01000913.1:30072-58191 GCA_013396975.1 Bucco capensis | reverse complement strand
TGGATTGGTGCCTGGCAGAGAAGGACCTAGGAGTGCCTGTCAATAGNCAGAGAAGGACCTAGGAGTGCCTGTCAATAGTCAGCTGAATGTGAGCCAGCAGTGTGCCCAGGTGGCCAAGAACACTAACAGTATCTTGGCCTGTATCAAAAATAGTGTGAGAAGCAGGATGAGAGAAGTGATCATCCTCCTGTATTCAGCACTGGTGAGGCCACACCTAGAGTTCTGTGTTCAGTTTTGGGCCCCTCAGTACAAAAAGGAGACAGAGGCATTGGAGTGTGTCCAGAAAACTGCAAGGAGGCTGAATAAGTGTGGTGAGGGAACTGGGGTTGGTTAGTGTGGAGAAGAGGAGGCTGAGGGGAGACCTTCTCTCTCTACAACTCTCTGAAAGGAGGTTGGAGTCAGAGGGGGTAGGTGTCTTCTGCAGTGTTACCAGTGAGAGGACAAGAGGAAATGGCTTCAAGTTGCAGCAGGGGAGGTTTAGATTGGATGTCAGGAGGAATTTCTTCACTGAAAGTACTGTTAAGCATTGGCCCAGGCTGCCCAAGGAGGTGGTGGAGTCACCATCCCTGGAGGTGTTGAAAAAATATCTAGGTCCTTAGGGACGTGGTTTAGTGACATGTTAGTGATAGATAGATGGCTGGATTTGATGATTTTAGAGGTCTCTTCCAACCTTAATGATTCTGTGATTTTGTGATCTTATTACAGCTTAGGCTATTATTGTTATGTAAGGAACATGATAAATCCCAGAATAACAGGAAATCAAGGAAAGAAAAACATTGACTTACTTATATCCATACAACAAAATTATTTGTAAGTATTATGCAAAATATTAAAAGAGTGCTAAATTCAAGACTGTACAGGAATGACTCATGCAAATTAACCTGCTTCTGCAGATTTCTTTAAAGGAAGAAAGCTAATTTGGGCATGTGAAGCACAGTGCAAACAAGCTCTATTACATTAATGCTGATGATGTGTTTATTATCTTATTCAGAACTTCGTTCTATATTTCAGCTTGCAGTTACAATTGTGCAGTTTGTTTTAACTGTATTTATAATAATCTCAGACATGAATACTTGGTTTTATCCTAATTACAACAAGAAAATCCCCTGGAGCACTATGAGGACTAAAATACTATATCCAATATGTGACTACTGTGAATACTGCACACAGCTCAATTCAGAGGTAGCCAGCATCTAGGTCCTGATTTCTAGCTTTGTATTGTCATCTCAAGATGAAAGCGCTCCTGCAATTCACTGTTCCTTCAATTCCCCTTAGATACATGATATGCATCTTTCAGTTTGAGATAAAGATTTCGGCAAATAGCTCACAGGATAAGGAAGACATCCAGCTACAGGTTCAGATATACATTGTCACTCAGAATTAAAAGCCTTGTCCTCAGCAACATCTCCTGAGCACAGAAGCATGGCTGGGAAGTCCTGCACTTGCATGTTGACAGAATCACAGAATCACAGGATATTAGGGGTTAAAGGGAAGATCATCTAGTCAAATCCTCCTGCAAGAGCAGGTTCACCAAGAGCAGGTTGCCCAGGATAATGTCCAGGTGGCTTTGGAATCTCTCTAGAGAAGGAGACTCCACAACGTCCCTGGGCACCTTGTTCTAGTGCTCCACCACCCTCAAAGCAAAGAAATTCTTCCTTATGTTTAGATGGACACTGGGCACCACAGAACAAAGCCTGGCCCCATCCTCCTGACACCTACCTATGAAGTATTGATAAGCATTGGTAAGATCCCCCGTCAGTCTTCTTGAGGCTAAAAAGCCCCAGCTGTCTCAGCCTCTCCACATAAGAGAGGTGCTCAAGTTCCTTAATCATTTCTGCAGCCCTTCTCTGGACCCTCTCCAGAAGTTCCCTGTCCTTCTTAAACAGGGGAAAACAGAACTGGACACAGTACTGAGATGTGGCCTCACCAGGGTAGAGTAGAGGGGTAAGATAATCACCCTCAAAGCCATTTTGTATGGCTTATTTGTTTCTTGGGAAGATCAGAAAGTAGTAGGTCTAGCAGGGCCATCCAACATGTTCTACCATGATCAGGAATTGCATGCTGCTAAGACAACACAGTAAAGAAACTTATATGAAGGAACATGCAAGAAGCTAGTTAAAATTTTACAGATCTATGACATTCTTCATGAAGTTCTCTTTTGGCAACATGAAGTCTTAATCTTTAAATTCATTCTGTCACATTTACAACGATGACACCTGAATCACTGCATGTGTATGTGTGGGACATGAAAAATTATGCCCCTGCCTGTTGTTCAATAAATGGAGGTCACCTACTCACAAAGGCATGATCGGGTAAAAAACACAGGCAATTTTTCATTTCGTTGCTTTCTATTTTCAAATCTTCTTGTGAAATTATGAAAGGCTAGCAAACAGTTGGAATCTTCTTGTCAAGAATAAAATGAATCATTTCTTATATATGCCTATTTCAACCTCCTGTTACTTCATCCAAATACAAACTTCTTGCTTGATACCCCCTGATCTCCTTCAAAAGCAGCCATTCTTGTTGCAAACTTAAATATTAGCTCACCCAGAGGCTGTTTATCCAATGCATGCTTCTGGCTTGGCTCCTGTCAAGGCTAACTTCTGAGAAGTTAGCTTCTATATATAGCAGAATAATCAGTCAGCAGAACATATTTGCTGAAAGGCTACAAACTGAATCAGTTCAAACTGATGTCTCTTTTCTACAAAACTCAATGCCTATCACTAAAAGACTACACCACAGGTTGACTTGATATTCTTTGTAAATCAACTTTCACACTGTTTTCCTACTCTCAAATAGCTGATTGCTTTAGGAGGTAATTAATTTTTGACTCTTTCATTGCCCTTTCTTCTAGTCTTCTACTGTTGAGGATAATTCCCTGACCTGAGCAAGCTTTTACCAATCACAATGTCAAACAACATGACTGGTCACAGAGCAATTCTGGAGTAGTAAAGAAGGTGGAAGAGCAACCTCAGGTTGCTGTTCTAGACAGGACAATGAGAAGAGAATGACAAGCTCTCTGGAAAGATCACAGAGCACTGCCAAAGCAACTGACAATTACCGAAAGCAGAATTGTTCTCGGCTAGCTGTCCTCAGACCATGTTGTTTTCTTGAAAGCCTGGCTAGTGAGGAGTCTAGAGAATAAGTGTGATGAGGAGCAGCTTAGGGAATACCTTATCACTCTCTGCAACTACCTGAGAGGAGGCTGGAGCGAGATGGGGGTAGGTCTCATCTCCAGGGTTACCAGTGAGAGGACAAAAGGAAATGGAGGTTTAGATCAGATTTAAGGAAGAATTTCTTCCCAGAAAGAGTTGTTAGGCATTGGCCCAGGCTGCCCAGGGAGGTGGTGGAGTCATCATTCCTGGAGGGGGTTAAGAAACACCTAGATGTGGTCCTCAGGGACATGATTTAGTGGCATGGTGGTGACAGGTAGATGGTTGGATTTGATGATCTTAGAGGTCTCTACCAACCTTAATGATTCTGTGTTTCTGTGAAACAGAACAGGGATTGAGAGATTTGACTCAAGGGTTCACAGGATAAATCTAGAAGACTAGATAGAATATATGCGCACACACACAAAAAAGAATTAAAAGTAATAAATTAATGTCTTCTATAGTTTTCCAAGAAAATATTTAACCTGTGTACAAACAGATCCTCTTTGCAGTTACCAAGCACAACATTTTTCTCTTAGATACATGTGGTGAAACCCAGCATTGAAACCCTGTTGCCTTGGTGGATTAAAGAAATACTAACATCATCTATCCTGACTTCTCTAGGGCCTTTGACATAGTCCCACACAACATCCTTGTCTTTAAATTGGTGAGATATGGGTTTGATGGATGGACTACTTGATGAATAAGGAATTGTCTGGATGGACACATTCAAAGAACTTCAGGAAATGGCTCAGTTTCCGAGTACAGATCACAAATTCATCAAGGTTGGAAGAGATGTCTAAGATCATTAAGTCCAACCAATCAGTAATATGAGGTGTCCTTCAGGGGACACCATACTGAGACCAGTACTGTACAATATCTTTATTAATAACATAGATAGAGAGATTGAGTGTGCCATCAGCAAGTTTGAGTGGTGATACCAAGCTGAGTGCCATAGTTGACATGCTTAAGTGATGGGATGCTATCCAGAGGGACCACATGAACCTCATGAGGTTCAACAATGCCAAGTAAAAGGTCCTGCACGAGTCAGGACAATCCTCAGTATCAATACAGGATACTGTAGCATGATGAGATTGATGGCATCCAAAGTAGCATAACCAGAAGGTCAAATAAGGTGATTCTGCCCCTCTAACTCTGCACCTGGAGTACAACATGTAGCTCTAGGGTCCTCAGCGCAGAAGAGACATTGACCTGTTGAAGCAAGCCCAGAGGAGGCCACAAAAATTATGAGATGGCTAGAACTCCTCTGCTGAGAGGACAGGTTGTCCAGAAAAATTTGTGGATGTCCCATCTTTGGAAGTGTTCGAGGACGGTGTGAATGGGGCTTTAAGCAATACAAACTAGTGGAAGGTGTTCCTCTCCATGGCAGGGGGGTTGGAGCTAGATGATCTTTAAAGGCCCCTTCCAATCCAAACCATTCTATGATTCTGGATAGTTCAAAATGTGTTTCCTTTACAAGATAAGCTTCAGAGTACTCCAACAATAGGAGAAAATATAGTAATAAACATTTTTGATTCAGTTTTTAACTTAACCACTTGCATATTCTGTTTATTTAAAAAACCCTCATATCCTCACTATAGACTGCAAATTAAGATTAGATTTACTGTTCCTATTCCTAATTAATTTATATTAAAGTTAGTGATAGCATTCCTCGAGAAGACATCAGAAATATGGAACTTCAGAACTACCAGAGCACTGGCCCAGGCTGCTCAGAGAGGTGGTGGAGTCTCCATCTCTGGAGATATTCAAAACCTGGCTGGACACCATCCTGTTCAACCTGCTCTAGGTTCTCCTGCTCTTGCAGGAGGATTGGACTAGATACTCTCCAAAGGTCACTTCCACCCCTAACATTCTGTGATTTTGTGATACTAGCTATAGTTTAAGAGCCTTTTCCTACAATCCATGAAATGACCAAACGAATGCACACTTAGAAGGCAGATAACAAGTTCTTCTTCTTTCATATCTGCATATTCATCACATTTTTCTATTTTATCCTAATATGGAAGCCAGTGACCTTACTATTTTATTTTTATTGACAACATTCAGTAGTGGTTTGCATGAATTACTGCAGAAGCCCCATAGAGTCATCAGCATCACACTGCAATTTTAACTCTCTTCTAACTGAATGACTCTCAGACAGGGAATAAACAGCACTAGTCCAAATATTCACATGCAAATAGGTGTTTGTATGAATATGGATGTAGAAATGATAATTAGGTGTCTATCTAGGCTGCTTTTGCCTTTCTGCAATACTATTTCCTCTCTGGAATTTAAATGAACAGGTGTCCACAATTACTTGTAAAAGCATATTTAGAAATACTATTGTGTATGTTTACAGCTTTCTACACTTGGTATGTTAGAGTTGTTTATAGTGTCTTTCACCTGGAATTTTATTCTTTTTGCTAGTAACTATAACTAATGGAGCAGTTTTCTAAAGCAACAACTTTTTTCTTATTTTTATTTATTCATTTATTATTTTTTCACTACTTACTGCATTGTTTGATGTAGGGAACTCTGGGTACCTAATCCTAGGCTGGAGGCTGGGGAAGCTCTATTTGCTATTGGAATTCGTTATTGTGATTGACTGAACAAGAGGTAGATCAGTATGGGGATGACAGCCAGAGACTGGTTAGAATAAGACACTCAACACAGACAACTGTTGCTTGGTAGGTCACCTTTCCTATGGTTTTGAATGAAACATAAAGAAATCCTGCAATATTCATTGCCATAACAAACAAACAAAAAAACGAAACAGAAAATAATGGGGGTCTGTGCAATTTAAGGAGGCAACACTGCTAAAGGACCTCTCTATCCCATAGGATCTTCTTAGCTTCACTGAAGCAAGAACTTGATGTAATCCAGGACCCTCTCTCTGTTGGAGGAGCAAATCATCATCACACAGCTGACTGCAGGCAATGTAGATTTTATATATATATTATGAAAAATGTCATTTCCCTCAGCATCCCGTGAGGTGGTTGCAATAACAGCACTAAGGCAGGAGCAGGTCCCAGTGTTGGTGAGAATATGGAGTCAGTGGAGTTAACTTTTCCAAAAGAACGTGTCATATGGTAAGATTTGAAGTTTGAAAGTGGGAATAAGCCTTACCACTGCAAACTGACCTTCAAATTGTCCTTAAAACGCAAAATAACCCATAAAAAATCAGATAAAATAATGTAAATATGCTACCACCACCTCAAATTTTGGGAGACTACTATTCATTCAGAAAGTAAGAGGCCTTTAGTTAACAGTGGGTATCATGTTATGTAGTTCTAGGCAACTGGAGATATCATCAGCCTTTTTTTCTGGAGGCTTGCACTATAAACACAACTACACAGAAAGCCCTTGTACAGCTCCATGCATCATAAACCTCAGCACGCAGCTCTTTTCTTCCCTCAAACAGCATCTCTCCAGCTTGCTCCTCATACACTTTCATTTGGACTTGCAAAAGCCCTGTGCTACCCAAACACAAGTTTACCATGCAGGTGCTCGAGTAGTAAAAGTTCCAACCTACCTTAAAAAAGAAAAAAAAAGCTATTACTGATATTTTTTGCTGATTACCTTTCTCCCAGATAGTTTTTTTCTTTTCTTCTGACACCCCAGCATTCTCTATTTCATTTTTTTTTGGACTATACTGGAGAAAGAAAACACCCTGGTGGTTGCTCCAGGCAGTTTCTTTCACATCAGAAAGAAGTGACAACTAAGTGCAACTTAGTTAGTGCAACTAAGGTCTTGAGCATCATACTTGTAAGCTAAGTTTATCAGACCTTATCTAAATTTATATAGCTCTTAGTCAAGCTGACATTTTGTCACTAAGAAAGATATCCATATCTGAAGAGCAGTCCAGATAATAAATACTTACATTCTTATATACAAGTATACATATTTTTCTTATATTCTTATAAATAATTATATATATTTATAAAGACTTGTATTTTATATATAAATATTTTAATTTCCTCATAAAAGGAATATATTTCTATAACCCAAATGTTGAAAAAATAAAAGCAAAAACAGAAACCAAAAAAGCCAAACACCAAAACCCCCATTTCATAATATCACTGCAAATGTATTTGAGCAAGACAGCTACTCTTTATAACTCTGAATAGCTACAAGCACTTGGACTGCTCAATGGAATTTTTTAATAATTCACTGCCCCTTTTAAGTTCAGATGATATTTATTTAATGAATTGGGAAAAAAATATTTAAGATATTATTATTAAGATATTAAGATATTATTTATTATAAAACCTAACTGGCTTCATGCACTCAGAGGGAAAACACACTTTGGTTAAAATCTGGTATCTGCACTCTGATTTTCTTTCTTTGTTGTTGGTTTTTTTTTTCAGAAACACCTTCAAAACAAAAAGAAAACAAAAGAAAACAAAAGAAATATCCTAAGCTTCCTCCTGCTGCAACTTTATTTTGGGAACATTGTTGTCTCTGAAATTGTTCTGACAGAGGAGACCAACCGATATTTCCTGTTTTGCACGAGACAGATCTGCTCTTTCAGGCATGTTCAGCTGTGAGCAGCACTAGGAAGTTTCAAAACATAGGCATTAACTCCAAAGTCTCCAACATGCAGTCCTGCAGATGGCCTGAAACCCACCCAAATTGCTGCAAAACACCACAGCCAGGAGCTGTGTCCATCACCTTGTGGATTAATTCATCATCTCTGCCCCACACATCGGCAACTGCTCTGTTCCCCAGCAGCCCCAGTCCTCCCTGGGACAGGACTTTTTGGTAGCCCAAGACGAAACCAATGTAGTGGCCTTTTGTGGTGGAGTGACTACATTAGTGAAGAAGGGAAGAGCTACAGATGACATCTAGCTGGATTTCCTTAAGGCCTTTGAGTCAGTACCCCACAACATCCTTCTCTCTGTATTAGAAAGAGATGGATTTCACAGGTAGACTACTGGATGGATAAGGAATTGGTTGGATATTTGCATCCAGAGGTCAATGGTTCAATATCCCAATGGAGGACAGTGACAAGGGGTGTCCCTAAGGGGTCCATACTGGGACCAGTGCTATTCAGTATCTTCATCAATGACACAGACAGTGGCACTGAGTGCACACTCAGCAAGTCTGTAGATGACACCAGGTTGAGTGGTGCCATTGACAGGTCTGATGGACAGAATGTCACCCAGAGGGACCTTGACAAGCTCAAGAAGTAGGACCAAATGAAACTCATGAGGTTCAACAAGGCCAAGTGTAAAGTCCTGCACCTGGGTCAAGGAAATCCCCCATATCAATATAGGCTGAGGCATGAAGGAATGGAGAGCAGATCTGCAGAGAATGACCTGAAAGTACTGGTGGATGAGCCCAGAAGCCAAGTGTATCCTAGGCTGTGTCCTCATCAGTGTGGTCAGCAGATCAGGGAGGGGATTGTGTGCCTCTGCTTTGCTCTGGGAACACCTCATTTGCTGTGCTGGGTCCAGCTCTGGAGCCTCAGCACAGGAGAGACAAGGACCTGTTGGAGCAGGTTCAGAGAGGCCACCAAAAATAATGTGAGGGCTGAAACACCTCCCTTGTGAGGACAGGCTGAAAGAGTTGGGTTTGTTCAGCCTGGAGAAGAGAAGGCTCCAGGGAGACGGTCTTGCAGCCTTTCAGTACTTAAAGGGTCTAGAAGAAAGATGAGGACAGAATTTTTAGCAGGGCCTGTTGTGACAGGACAAGGGATGATGGTTTTATACTAAAAGAGGAAGATTCGTACTACATAGAAGGAAGAAATGTTTTACACTGAGGGTAATGAGACCCTGTCCCAGGTTGCCCAGAGAGGTGGTATGTGCCCCATCCCTGGATATATTACAGGTCAGATTGTTTGGGGTTCTAAGCAACCTGATCTAGTTGCAGATGTCCCTGCTAACTGTAGGGAGGTTGGACTAGATGACCTTGAAATATCTCTTCCAATGCAAGCCATTCTGTGATTATAGGACTCAATGAAAACCAGGCATGGGGAGGGGGGANATTCTTATAAATAATTATATATATTTATAAAGACTTGTATTTTATATATAAATATTTTAATTTCCTCATAAAAGGAATATATTTCTATAACCCAAATGTTGAAAAAATAAAAGCAAAAACAGAAACCAAAAAAGCCAAACACCAAAACCCCCATTTCATAATATCACTGCAAATGTATTTGAGCAAGACAGCTACTCTTTATAACTCTGAATAGCTACAAGCACTTGGACTGCTCAATGGAATTTTTTAATAATTCACTGCCCCTTTTAAGTTCAGATGATATTTATTTAATGAATTGGGAAAAAAATATTTAAGATATTATTATTAAGATATTAAGATATTATTTATTATAAAACCTAACTGGCTTCATGCACTCAGAGGGAAAACACACTTTGGTTAAAATCTGGTATCTGCACTCTGATTTTCTTTCTTTGTTGTTGGTTTTTTTTTTCAGAAACACCTTCAAAACAAAAAGAAAACAAAAGAAAACAAAAGAAATATCCTAAGCTTCCTCCTGCTGCAACTTTATTTTGGGAACATTGTTGTCTCTGAAATTGTTCTGACAGAGGAGACCAACCGATATTTCCTGTTTTGCACGAGACAGATCTGCTCTTTCAGGCATGTTCAGCTGTGAGCAGCACTAGGAAGTTTCAAAACATAGGCATTAACTCCAAAGTCTCCAACATGCAGTCCTGCAGATGGCCTGAAACCCACCCAAATTGCTGCAAAACACCACAGCCAGGAGCTGTGTCCATCACCTTGTGGATTAATTCATCATCTCTGCCCCACACATCGGCAACTGCTCTGTTCCCCAGCAGCCCCAGTCCTCCCTGGGACAGGACTTTTTGGTAGCCCAAGACGAAACCAATGTAGTGGCCTTTTGTGGTGGAGTGACTACATTAGTGAAGAAGGGAAGAGCTACAGATGACATCTAGCTGGATTTCCTTAAGGCCTTTGAGTCAGTACCCCACAACATCCTTCTCTCTGTATTAGAAAGAGATGGATTTCACAGGTAGACTACTGGATGGATAAGGAATTGGTTGGATATTTGCATCCAGAGGTCAATGGTTCAATATCCCAATGGAGGACAGTGACAAGGGGTGTCCCTAAGGGGTCCATACTGGGACCAGTGCTATTCAGTATCTTCATCAATGACACAGACAGTGGCACTGAGTGCACACTCAGCAAGTCTGTAGATGACACCAGGTTGAGTGGTGCCATTGACAGGTCTGATGGACAGAATGTCACCCAGAGGGACCTTGACAAGCTCAAGAAGTAGGACCAAATGAAACTCATGAGGTTCAACAAGGCCAAGTGTAAAGTCCTGCACCTGGGTCAAGGAAATCCCCCATATCAATATAGGCTGAGGCATGAAGGAATGGAGAGCAGATCTGCAGAGAATGACCTGAAAGTACTGGTGGATGAGCCCAGAAGCCAAGTGTATCCTAGGCTGTGTCCTCATCAGTGTGGTCAGCAGATCAGGGAGGGGATTGTGTGCCTCTGCTTTGCTCTGGGAACACCTCATTTGCTGTGCTGGGTCCAGCTCTGGAGCCTCAGCACAGGAGAGACAAGGACCTGTTGGAGCAGGTTCAGAGAGGCCACCAAAAATAATGTGAGGGCTGAAACACCTCCCTTGTGAGGACAGGCTGAAAGAGTTGGGTTTGTTCAGCCTGGAGAAGAGAAGGCTCCAGGGAGACGGTCTTGCAGCCTTTCAGTACTTAAAGGGTCTAGAAGAAAGATGAGGACAGAATTTTTAGCAGGGCCTGTTGTGACAGGACAAGGGATGATGGTTTTATACTAAAAGAGGAAGATTCGTACTACATAGAAGGAAGAAATGTTTTACACTGAGGGTAATGAGACCCTGTCCCAGGTTGCCCAGAGAGGTGGTATGTGCCCCATCCCTGGATATATTACAGGTCAGATTGTTTGGGGTTCTAAGCAACCTGATCTAGTTGCAGATGTCCCTGCTAACTGTAGGGAGGTTGGACTAGATGACCTTGAAATATCTCTTCCAATGCAAGCCATTCTGTGATTATAGGACTCAATGAAAACCAGGCATGGGGAGGGGGGACACAGTGCTCCAAGCAGGGTGTTGCTGTGCTTATTGCTATTCTCTTTACTTAACTAGACATAACTACTGATGTTAATTTATTGTTTAAGGTCTAACACATTGTTATCCTCCCAAGACTGTTGAGCATCTGCAGAACTTTCATTATTAAAGTCCTATCACAGACTTCAAAGGGACCACTAGCGTGCTTAATCTTTAACAAGAGCATGAGTGTCTACTGAAGTGCTGTTTCTTGTGGGGTTTCCCGGACTAGTGAGAACAGCCAGCACTGTTCTGAAAGCCAAACTTGTTTGTGTAGGGGCAGCCAGTGAATCCTACCTGCAGCATTTGTTCGTCCTCTGAAAATATCATCGTATGCTTTCCATTGTGGGGTCACCTGGTAGGCATGGATGAATACCACAAAAACCACGACCAAGCACATCAGTGGCACCAGAGCAGCAGTGAAGAGGGCAGCATAGGCATTGGGGATGAAGCACCTGAAGGGAAGGGACGGACAAAAATGCAGTTGATAAACATAGGAGATATCTGCAAAGGTCAAATATATCTCTTTCTGAACAAGGACATGCTCTGCAAACCACAAACTCTTTTAACTCTATTCCCAGAATAATTTTGAGTTCTGCAAGTTCTTACCTTCTCATCAGATCTTGAGGGTTATAACATCTGCACCTTAGAAGTCTGCCTGTTATATTTCATCCTAACCAATGTTGGAGAGATTTGAACTGTTGCAATGGAACAAATTATATTTTGAGGAACTCCATGGATGCTCTGCTAATTTAATATGATCACTCTTAGTCACCAAAGCCTAAAAGGACAGTATGCAATTTTCTATACTTAGCTTCTGAAGCCACAAATTAAATTTTGAGAAAGATATAGTTTTAAAATGAATAAAGAAGTCTTCAAGGCAAGATAACCATTCCTCATTGATTTGTTGGAAATAATCTGTCATTTGCATGTCAAAGCCAAAAGCTCACTCCTTCCCTCCCATGTGCTTAAAAAATTGTCCTGCCTCTCCTTATGCTTTACACTTCTTACAGTTATAATTATTTATAAAGATGTGACAGGAATATGAGTTATTCCTGAAAAAAGCCAAATTATGCATATAAGATGATGTCTTGAAGGATGTGGAGATGATAGTTAAAGAGAGCCCTTGATGGTATGAGAGATCAGGCTTTCCAGTGAACTCCCTGGAGATTAGTATGTGCTCTGCAGCCACTGACCTACTCTAGAGATGACGCACACAGAGCAGCCCAAGGGACAGCTCGGGAGTCAGTGTGTCTAGAGAGCATTTAGTCACTGCTGTCCCTATTAAGAGGGTGTAACTCACCCAGCCCTTCTGCCTGCCAGGTCCGCTCTGCTAAGTAACCTTAGAGTCAATATACATCTGAGAAGAGCTTGGGTACATGTTTCACTGATACATCTGGTGTACCTTCTGGGTTTGCCCCGGTAGACATGGGTACTCTGTCCAGCAAGTCAAGACTGCATTCTATGTCTGCTCTTCCAGAGCATCAGTCAGGCACATTCAGCAAATCCTAAAATGATTTCCAGCAACATCTATATAACTTCCACAACTCTGTAAAGACTGTACAGGCTCAGTCAGATACCAAGATGACATGGCACCTGATAACATCACTAAGCAGGTAAGTGAGAAAAAGTGACGGTAGGAACTCTGCATTGCAACAAAAGGTGTTTGTTTCATAGAGCGGGAAGGGACCCCTGCATGTCATCTTGCCCAAACTCCCTGCTCAAGTAACACTGCAAAAGAAATTAGGACTGCTAAAAGAATTCAGGAAGGTATTCAGTGAAAAGACTGACATATCTTGTTCCCATCTAAGAAAGAAAGATATCAAACAGCTCAATGTGTTAAAGGCAGTTTCGTTCTATTATTGTCATGTCTTGAATTCGAAGGACAATCTCCTTCAAATGAGCCTTGAAAATGATGGAAAGTTAAGTTTGAAAAAAAAAATTGGAAATGTTTTTTATCAAGTACCTGGTGTTCTTATTTAGTTTTTTCAGCAGGCACCTGAGTTGCTCTCTAGAGCTAATCTCCAGACCTAGATTATTTACTATCATTATTACTGTTGTTATTTTTTTATTAATTATGTATTTTAACAGAATCACAGAATTATTAGGGTTGGAAAAGACCTCTAAGATCATCAAGTCCAACCATCTATCTACCTATCATTAACATGCCCCTAAACCATGTCCCTAAATACCACATCCATATGTTTCTTAAACCCCTCCAGGGATGGTGACTCCACCCCCTCCTTGGGCTGCCTGGGCCAATGCCTAACAACCCTTGNCAGCATAGGCATTGGGGATGAAGCACCTGAAGGGAAGGGACGGACAAAAATGCAGTTGATAAACATAGGAGATATCTGCAAAGGTCAAATATATCTCTTTCTGAACAAGGACATGCTCTGCAAACCACAAACTCTTTTAACTCTATTCCCAGAATAATTTTGAGTTCTGCAAGTTCTTACCTTCTCATCAGATCTTGAGGGTTATAACATCTGCACCTTAGAAGTCTGCCTGTTATATTTCATCCTAACCAATGTTGGAGAGATTTGAACTGTTGCAATGGAACAAATTATATTTTGAGGAACTCCATGGATGCTCTGCTAATTTAATATGATCACTCTTAGTCACCAAAGCCTAAAAGGACAGTATGCAATTTTCTATACTTAGCTTCTGAAGCCACAAATTAAATTTTGAGAAAGATATAGTTTTAAAATGAATAAAGAAGTCTTCAAGGCAAGATAACCATTCCTCATTGATTTGTTGGAAATAATCTGTCATTTGCATGTCAAAGCCAAAAGCTCACTCCTTCCCTCCCATGTGCTTAAAAAATTGTCCTGCCTCTCCTTATGCTTTACACTTCTTACAGTTATAATTATTTATAAAGATGTGACAGGAATATGAGTTATTCCTGAAAAAAGCCAAATTATGCATATAAGATGATGTCTTGAAGGATGTGGAGATGATAGTTAAAGAGAGCCCTTGATGGTATGAGAGATCAGGCTTTCCAGTGAACTCCCTGGAGATTAGTATGTGCTCTGCAGCCACTGACCTACTCTAGAGATGACGCACACAGAGCAGCCCAAGGGACAGCTCGGGAGTCAGTGTGTCTAGAGAGCATTTAGTCACTGCTGTCCCTATTAAGAGGGTGTAACTCACCCAGCCCTTCTGCCTGCCAGGTCCGCTCTGCTAAGTAACCTTAGAGTCAATATACATCTGAGAAGAGCTTGGGTACATGTTTCACTGATACATCTGGTGTACCTTCTGGGTTTGCCCCGGTAGACATGGGTACTCTGTCCAGCAAGTCAAGACTGCATTCTATGTCTGCTCTTCCAGAGCATCAGTCAGGCACATTCAGCAAATCCTAAAATGATTTCCAGCAACATCTATATAACTTCCACAACTCTGTAAAGACTGTACAGGCTCAGTCAGATACCAAGATGACATGGCACCTGATAACATCACTAAGCAGGTAAGTGAGAAAAAGTGACGGTAGGAACTCTGCATTGCAACAAAAGGTGTTTGTTTCATAGAGCGGGAAGGGACCCCTGCATGTCATCTTGCCCAAACTCCCTGCTCAAGTAACACTGCAAAAGAAATTAGGACTGCTAAAAGAATTCAGGAAGGTATTCAGTGAAAAGACTGACATATCTTGTTCCCATCTAAGAAAGAAAGATATCAAACAGCTCAATGTGTTAAAGGCAGTTTCGTTCTATTATTGTCATGTCTTGAATTCGAAGGACAATCTCCTTCAAATGAGCCTTGAAAATGATGGAAAGTTAAGTTTGAAAAAAAAAATTGGAAATGTTTTTTATCAAGTACCTGGTGTTCTTATTTAGTTTTTTCAGCAGGCACCTGAGTTGCTCTCTAGAGCTAATCTCCAGACCTAGATTATTTACTATCATTATTACTGTTGTTATTTTTTTATTAATTATGTATTTTAACAGAATCACAGAATTATTAGGGTTGGAAAAGACCTCTAAGATCATCAAGTCCAACCATCTATCTACCTATCATTAACATGCCCCTAAACCATGTCCCTAAATACCACATCCATATGTTTCTTAAACCCCTCCAGGGATGGTGACTCCACCACCTCCTTGGGCTGCCTGGGCCAATGCCTAACAACCCTTGCAGGGAAGAAATTCCTCCTGACATCCAATCTAAACCTCCCCTGCTGCAACTTGAGGCCATTTCCTCTTGTCCTCTCACAGCTAACCCTGGAGAAGAGACCTATCCCCCCTCACTCCAACTTCTTTTCAGGGAGTTGTAGAGAGCAACATTTTTTTCATTATTATTAATGTCATTGTTATTATTTAATCCTGAACACAAAGCTCAACGACTCTGGATCTTCTCCCTTGCTTTAGGCATAGCTGGTGGGTGGTCAGCCTGGTACAGAGAACACGAGTAATGGCACCAGGTCAGTTTGCTCACATTGTACACCTTACATCAGGAGAGTAAAAGGCAAAGGTAAGACACGTGAATTTGAACTTGTGTTTGTATTTCATCACCTCCATTTAGAGAATGAAATCTGTGTACCCAAAATAACCTAACAAAATACAAAGCTTGAATCACTTATTCATGCTTACTCAGCAAATTCTTCATCAAGTAGGTGTGGCAATGCTACACAATGAAAATAGGCAAGTTGGGCAATGAGCTACACACAGTTTGAGATGTTCACACATTCTGATCTTAACTATAAAAGGCATTTGCTCTGTTCCAGATCTTGGTTTTGTTGTTCTAGTTGGAACTTCATATTTCTTTTTGGGACGTGATCAACAATTTTCTACCATGTTCAGAGCACGCCAGATAATGGAAATAGTTTTTTTTCTTTTGCAAATACCTCCTTGCTAAAAACTTGCTAATCTGGCAAATTATCTGCAGCAAATTGTGTCTGACCTGTATCTAAACAACATAACAAAACCTAAAATGTCTTTCCTTTAGAACTCATCCTAGATGATGATATTTATTGTCTGCTTCTGATGTTTTGAGAAGCTTCATGGCTTGATAACCAACCCTCTTCTGAAAACATTATAGGTTTTTAATAGGTGGAAGGTCTGGGCTTTTAATTTCAACACAGTTGTTAAGTATAATCCTCTGAGAAGATCTGATCTATTGCATTACCTCTCAGAATCACCAACAAACTCAGTTATCTGCTACATTCATTTGAAATTTCAGCTGACAACTTGCCTACATCTAGTGCAATAATTCTTAGAGGTATTTATGTTGAATTCTATGGTCCTTTCTCTCAACTTCCTGCTTGTTTTGAGATTCTGCTGTGCTTTATATCAAACACCTTTGCACCTTTAGGCAGTGAGGCACAAACCCAAAGCAGTAAGAATCAAGGTAAAGTGGTTGTATTTTACTTCCCTTGAGCATCAGGATTGCTGATGTTTTATCCACATGGACATCTACCAAGATGGTAGAATCAAGGCAGTTAATCAATGTAGAGCAGCTCAGGAGCTTTAAAGCAGACCATTTTAAAGCAAACAAAGAATAACACTCATTTACTTTCAAACTGCATGCAGGAAAATGCCACTTTTAACAGCTGTTTGAGACCAAACCAGAGGTGGACATATCCTCAGAACAGATAACCATGTCAAAGCCTCCTCAACCTGACAAATTCTCAGTCTGAGAAGATTATACAGTTCCTTTCTTATATTGTTTTGTATTGTAATAGTCATTTTCCATAAATACTTTAAGAAACAAGATTAATTTTTGTGCTTTGTTCTGTTTTCCACTTCCCTGACAGGGAAAGGAAAACACTGATAATTTTGTTGTATGTGGTGTTCTTTTATAAAACAAACAAACAAAAAAGCTTATGTTTCTATGAAGTGAAGAAAAGCAGGCAGAAAGGGTATGATAAGCTTCAAATGAGAAACACTTGTGATTTGAGTCAGTAGTTCCTGAGGAAACTGAAGCCACATTCACACCAGAGAAATTTCTCTCAAGTAGACAGATTCTACAAATTTCTACAAGATTACACAAAAGTTCACAGTGCCAAAGGCACACAGGTTTAGACCCTGAAAATACTGATTTGACAATATTTAAACCCCTGAAACACAGAGAGTGGACCAATTGGATGTGCTTTATGGCTACCTTGGGCAATGGAAGGAAATTCCATCTAAACATAAGGAGGAACTTCTTTACTCTGAGGATGGTGGAGCACTAGACCAGGCATTCAAAACCCAATGGGACACCATCCTGTGCGACCTGTTCTAGGTTACCCTGCTCTTGCAGAAGGGTTGGACTAGATCATCTCCAGAGGTCCCTTCCAACCCCTAACATTCTGTGATTTTGTGAAGGTGGTGTAGCATTTATCTGGAGGGTTTTTTGAGCTTTATAGCATAGATAGGAAGTTTGCAATCCAGCCAAAAACTAGCTGAGCGTATATAACAGATGACACTTTGCTACTTCACATGGCAGTTAGTGTTGGCTTGCGATGGTATCATGGATGCAGCTATGGGATGGTTTAACACGAGTGAGAATCTTAAACTATGTTTAAAGTACCATCAGAAATGGTTCTGTCTACATGAACCTTTCACTGAAGGAAGTTGTACTGCAACTGAGAACTAAAAAGCCTTTTTTCCCATTAAACAGCTTTTCTCTACAGAATCACACAGAACTATTAAGGTTGGAAGAGGCCTCTAAGATGATCAAGTTCAACCATCTACCTATCACCTCCATGCCACTAAATCATGTCCCTGAGGAACACATCTAGATATTTCTTAAACCACTCCAGAATGGCGACTCTACCACCTCCCTGAGCAGCCTGGGCCAATGCGTAACAACCCTTGCAGAGAAGAAATTCCTCCTGACTTCCAATCTAAACCTCCCCATTTCCTCACCCTCTCACTGTTAACCCAGGAGAAGAGACCTACCCCCATCTCACTCCAACCTCCTTTCAGGTAAGTGTTGATGATCCTAGGTCATCACTGCCTGATGTCTCTCTAAGCTTGATAAAGAACACACAACCTCTCCAAAAAACCTGTTTCAGTGCTTATCTCTAGAGATCATTTCCCAGTGTTAAACTTCCCCCTTTCTTGGTGTGGTCTATACCATGCACTTCACAGCTTGGCTTAGCCAACACAGAAATGGGAAAATGATTTTTTCTTTTCCCCTATTTGCTGCAACATTTCCTTACGTACTTGTAAATTGATACAGCTATAGATGTCCTACTTAGGGACATAGTTTAGTGGCATATTAGTGATAGGTAAATGGTTGGATTTGATGATCTAAGAGGTCTCTTCCAACCTTAATGATTCTGTAATTCTGTAATTTCTCCCTCCAGTCATCTTTTAACCAAACAGTCCTAGATCTTTCTCAGCATATATTTAAGATCTTCGCCATTCTCACTGATTACGCCACTTTGCTAATGTTTCTTTACTTAGAGGTACCAACACTTCTGGCAGTATTTCATCTCAGTACATGCCTACAGCAGAAAAACTTTATGTGTCCTTAAGATTAAGTTGTTTTATGTAAAGGACAATACCTTGTATGCCTTTTGTTGTTGACTCTTGTTCAGTTTACCATGCACAACATACACAAGATCTTTTTTGTGAAGAATTGGTAAACAGCCAGTTATTCCCCACCGTATTTTTGCTTAGCTAATTATTCCTGGCAAGACACAATTCTTTCCACATGTCTCCACTGAATACCATACTACTTTTTCAGAACCCATCTCAGATGTCAATAACATTATGAATTATAACTGTCATTCAATATACTTTCTTTCCCCAGCCTTGTGCTGTGGTAAATTGGAATGGAAATTCCTTTGTCCTAAGATTGTATTACATGAGGCAAATGTACAGTTTTCCAGTCCATTTAGTAACCAAGAAAGATGTTGAACAACATTTGAAGGATATTTTAAAGGCATGATTTCTTGAAAATTTTCATCTAAGGAGTCTGATACTTGAGAAGTTAGTCTGTTGATAGTCTTTCTCAATATACAATTAACCAACAAGTACGAAAAAACCAGGGCATCAGGCCTAGTCAGCATGGGTTTATGAAGGGAAGGTCCTGCCTTACCAACTTGATCTCATTCTATGACTGGGTGACCCGCCTGGTGGATCAAGGGACAGCTGTGGATGTGATCTACCTAGACTTCAGTAAAGCCTTTGACACAGTCTCCCATAGCATCCTAATGAAAAAGTTAGTAGCTCATGGCTTGGACAGGTTCACTCTTCGCTGGGTTAAAAACTGGCTGGATGATGGAGCACAGAGAGTGGTTGTGAATGGTGCCACTTCCAGCTGGTGTCCAGTGACCAGTGGTGTCCCCCAGGGTTCAGTCCTGGGCCCAGTCCTGTTCAACATCTTTATTGATGATCTGGATGAGGGGATCGAGTCTACCATCAGTAAATTTGCGGATGACACCAAGTTGGGAGGCAGTGTCCATCTCTTGGAAGGAAGGAAGGCTCTGCAGAGGGACCTGGACAGGCTAGGCGAATGGGCAATGACCAACGGTATGAAATTCAACCAGGCCAAGTGCAGAGTCTTACACTTTGGCCACAACAACCCCATGCAGCGCTACAGGCTGGGAGATGAGTGGCTGGAGAGTGGCTCAGCGGAGAGGGACCTAGGAGTATTGGTTGATAGCCGGCTGAACATGAGCCAGCAGTGTGCTCAGGCAGCACGGAAGGCCAATGGCATCTTGGCCTGGATCAAGAATAGTGTGACCAGCAGGACTAGGGATGTGATTCTCCCCCTGTACTCTGCACTGGTGAGGCCTCACCTTGAGTACTGTGTCCAGTTCTGGGCCCCTCACTTCAAGAAGGATGTTGAGGTGCTGGAGAGGGTCCAGAGGAGAGTGACGAGACTGGTGAAGGGGCTGGAGGGGAAGCCATATGAGGAAAGGCTGAGGGAACTGGGACTGTTCAGCCTGAAGAAGAGGAGACTCAGAGGTGACCTTATTGCCCTCTACAACTACCTGAAGGGAAGTTGTAGTCCGGTAGGGGTTGGGCTCTTCTCCATGGCAGCTAGTGACAGGACAAGAGGCCATGGCTTGAAGTTGCAGCAGGGGAGGGTTAGACTGGACATTAGGAAGCACTTCCTCACGCAGAGGGTGATTGGGCTCTGGAGTGGGCTGCCCGGGGAGGTGGTGGAGTTGCCATCCCTGGAGGTGTTTAAAAAAAGATTGGATGTGGCACTGAGTGGCATGGTTTAGATGTTGGGTGTATAGGGTCATAGGCTGGACTTGGTGATCCTGGGGGTCTTTTCTAGTCTTCGTGATTCTGTGATTCTGTAATATGGTTTGGAATATATAAGGAAATTTGAGATAAAAACTAACATTGCTCCAAAGGCAGATGAGACATGATAAAGCACTCAGGTCATGAGGAATTTTAAAGTAAAATTCAAGATTTTTTTTGGACAACAGACTACATTAGATGATAAACTTGATACCATTCTTTCACAAGGGTACAGCTTGGGTTTATAAATGCACTTGGAAACTTCTGACACTATTTGAATTATACAGTGAGATGCAGTATAAGGAAAGAAAATATAAAACCTACTGCACACCAACCACATTCACTAGCTATTAACTCTGCAGAATATAATCTGGAAACTACTGGGGATCACATGAAGCAGGACTTTATGCTGTTCCAAAGACGTAAATGTCATATTTGGGTGTATGAACAGCAGCATATACTGCAACACATATGAAGTAAACAACCTGCTCTAGTCAACATGACAAACACCTCAGTGGCAAGATCTGTCTGGTTTTGGCATGTTTCAGAAACATGAATTACAATGAAGGAAGATCACAGTGGAGCTGTAAAGGCTA
Organism: Bucco capensis; assembly: GCA_013396975.1. Taxonomy (NCBI): domain Eukaryota; kingdom Metazoa; phylum Chordata; class Aves; order Piciformes; family Bucconidae; genus Bucco; species Bucco capensis. The sequence goes on along the minus strand of VWZO01000913.1, from coordinate 37,190 downwards.
GCAGAGGTCCTGTAAATATAGTCCAGTCTGAACAGACAGAAAATTAATAGTTTTCATCTTGTTTTGTTTTGAACTAAAAAAGAAGGGATATGCGTTGGCAAACTACATTTAGGCAAAGCAAAAGCAGAATACTTTCTCCATGTTGTAACACATTTTACTTGATAGAAAACAGAGGTCAAGGGTCTTTAACTATATCAAGACTAGCTGATGGCTATCAGAATAGTCACAGAAGGGATTAGCTGTATTTAGTAGATCTACAAGGATTAGGGTTAGGTCCCCTAAAAAAAGATCCAGACACAAATTAGCAAAGTAATTTCTAGCCCAGAACTTAATGCTTGGGGAAAAAAAAATGTAAAAATACTTAAAACACAAGTCTTAAGTGAAAGATGTTAGGCAACTCTTATTTCTGTCTTTGAGCTATTCTTTCCAATGAAGCCCCTGAGGTTCAGATCTAATGTAGGTCACACATCACAGGATCATTAAGGCTGGAAGACACCTCTACGATTATCAAGACCAACCATCTACCTATCACCTCCACGGCACTAAACCATGGCCTTAAGGATCACATCTAGATGGTTATTAAATCCCTCTAGGGATGGTGACTCCACCACCTGCCTGGGCAGCCTGGGCCAATGCCTAACAACCCTTGCAGGGAAGAAAGTCCTCCTGACATCCAATCTAAACCTCCCATGGTGCAACTTGAGGCCATTTTCTCTTGTCCTCTCACTGCTAACCTGGGAGAAGAGATCTACCCCATCTCACTCCAACCTCCTTTCAGGTAGTTGTAGAGAGTGAGAAGGTCTCCTCTGAGCTTCCTCTTCTCCAGACTAACCAACCCCAGTTCCCTCAGCTGCTCCTCCTCAGACTTATCCTCCAGACCCCTCACTAGACTCGCTGCCCTTCTCTTCTGGTGAACACTTGTTAAACACTCCCTAGGCAATCCACAGAGTCAAGACCTAAAAAGGAAACAAAGAAGAGCCACGAGGGATACAAGTTGCTCCTGGGGAGATTCCAATCGGACACAAGAGGAAAAATTTTCCAAAGAACAATCAGTCATTGGAATAATCTCCCTGGGGAAGTGGTGGATTCCCCAACATTGGACACTTCTAGATTCAGCAGGACATGGGCTGGGCCATCTTATCTAGGCCACACTTTTGCCAGGCAAGGTTGGATCAGATGATCTTTGAGGTTCCTTCTGACCTGGGGGTCTATGATTCTATGATTTTCTTAAACAGAGTTAAAGTTCAACATTATAAAAAAGCTCAAATTCTGGTTTTATTAGAAAAATAATGACATTATTAGAAAAATTAGAAAAACAAAAATCTTGGAAATGTCTTCATTTCACACTGAAAATTTCTAACGAGAAAGTTTAATATTTTAAAGTGATATTTACCTATGTACCCACTCTTACTAGAAATATTTTGCATATTTCTTTCCATTAAAAATGTAGGCAGCTGTGAGGATTGCATTCTAAACACAAGCAACTGAGTCCTAAATAGTGGATGCAATGCAATTAAAGGTTATATGATGATTATAGAAGATCTTTTAAAACTGAGACTCTGTAACTGGAGTTAATTTTTATGAAGCAGAAAGTTTTCTACTGTCTGTGGATTCCAGCCCTTATGAAGAATCTGTTTAGGTGCAAAGCAGATCTGAAATTCAAGATGACAGAACATTTGTAAACATTACACTTCTCTCTGCATGACCTGAATCTGAAACTACTTAAATGTCAATTCCTGTTGCTTCTGGCTCTGAAAAAAATCCTTTTTGTAATTTAGAAAGTAATTTTGCTATGAATAATCAGGCTTTTTACCAATAAATAACGATAGTTAGGAAAGCTAAGAAAATGACAGGTAAAACAAATTAATAATGCAGTAAAAATGCAGAAGCATTTATAAAGATTTAGCTCCTCTTTTAACTTGAACAGCACAGTGTTTGCTGAACTTCTACCATAAGCTCATGTCAGTGCTGTTGCTGATAAGCTGAAGAACACTCATACAAATAAATGTTCTTGCTGATAAGGAAACCACAGGCAATCCTTCTTGATACCAGCAAGGTTGTTCTAAAACCTTCTCTCAGTTCTCACTCCAAAACGACGCAGCCAGAGAACCTCCAGTTCTGGATGTTAACAGAAACTTTTGCAAGACATGAAAAAGTTTTGTTTGTTTGGGGTTTTCATGGTGGGTGGTGTTTTTGTCCCCTGCTTTACAAACAGATGCAGCTCTCGGTACAGCATGTGCAGTACATAGCACAGAGCGGAAACTCGCAGCCTTGCTGCTGTGGAGGAAGTACCAGCCTCTCTCCTCATCAGTAGCCTGAAAAAAATCCTTAATTTGTGAGCCTGCAGAGTGGTGAGTCTGCACCCTCATGTCTCTTATCGAAAGCACAGCTTCTGCCTTCCCTTCCCAGATGGTGAAATGGCAGATATGTTCCCAGCAGCAAGCTGCTGCGGAGCAAACACTGAGGGCAACGCCTGAGGAGCTCAGGTCACAGACTCTCAGTATGGTGGGGGTTGGAAGGGACCTGTGGAGATCATCAAGTCCAACCACCCTGCTGCAGCAGGGTCACCCACAGCAGGCTGCCCAGGATCACCTCATGGTGTGTTTGGAATCTCTGCACAGAAGGAGATTCCACAACCTCTCTGGGCAGCCTGGGCCAGGGTTCTGCCACCCTCACAGCAAAGAAGTTTCTCCTCCTGTTCAAATGGAACCTTCTGGGTTCCAGTTTGTGCCCCTTGCCCCCTGGCCTGTGACCTGTTCACCAGGACTCCCAGGTCCTTCTCTGCAGAGCTCACTTCCAGGAGTTCAACATCTGACTTGCCCTTGTGCATGGGGTTATTCATTCCTGGGCGCAGGACTCTGCACTTGCCCTTGTCGAGATTTATGAAGCTCCTCACCCCCAACTCTCAACCTATCCATATCTCACTGAATGGCAGCACAACCTGTCAGGGTGTCAGCTACTCCTCCCAGTTTGATATCACTGGCAAACTTGCTGAGGGGTCTTTCTATTCCTTCATCCAAGTCACAGAATCACAGAATGCTAGAAATAGGAAGGGACCTCTGGAGATCATCTAGTCCAACACCCCTGCAAGAGCAGCGGAACCCAGAGCAGGTTGCACAGGATGGTATCCAGTGGGGTTTTTAATATCTCCAGAGATGGAGACTCCACCACCTCCCTGGGCAGCCTGGGCCAGTGCTCCACCACCCTCAGAATAGAAAAGTTCCCCCTCATTGGTGAAGATGTTGAACAAGACTGGACCCAGGACTGACTCCTGGGGAAAAAATTCGGCAGTGGTCATACAACTGCCACCCAACTGCAGGCACGGTTGGCATCACTTCCACATCTGTTAGCCCCTGGCTGATAGCTAATGGTCCCACCAGCTGTTCACTAAAACGGTTTCAGAAGCCTCTGCTTTGCTTGCCAGCCTCAGCAATGCTCTGTAAACAGGCTTTGAGATAAGCTGCTTCTTACAGGTGGGCTTCTCAAAACCATTGCAGCTCCCTGGGAGAGACGGGGCACCAGGCTCAACACAGGTCCTACACAATGACCCTCTGCTCCAAAGCCACCTCTCTGCTTGGACTACTACACAAAACTAAAAAGATTCCTGGTTCAATCTGCCCAGCTGACCTGCAAGAACTGGAATCAGGGAAAAATACTTCTTACCTGATTATTTCAGCAAAACATTTGATTGAGAAAGGTTGTGTACACCTTAGGAATTATATAGGGAAAAAAAATTAAACAGACAAGTGCTTTCCCTACAGCTGCAGCTCAAAGGTTACACCACGACATCACTCTTTTGCTTTTGTTTAACCACTTTTCCTCAAAATGAGATGGGGTTTTCTCTGGAACATCAAACATCTTCTGTTTATGGGTCAAAGAAAGCAAATCCCAGATGAACCATAAAAGTTGCCCAGGAGGGTCCAGTACAGCTATGAAACAAGTCTTGTACATTTTGAGACTCCTGTGATCAAATTCTACTGCCCAAAGCAGAACACAGATAGACTCAGTACTGTGCTTGGCCTCCATCACCTCATTGGGGTGATGTGAGAAGGAACAACCCAAGACATCTTTTCTTGCTCAAACTACTGCTGTGGATGTTGTTTGGAAGGAATGAAAATGATGCATTTGATGAAATTAAATCAGTTTATATCTTATGCAGATTGCCTCAGAGACAGGTCTGTACCTCAAAGGTTACACCATAGTGTTACTTTTGAGTTTGTTTAATCATTTTTCCTCAAAATGAGACACGGGGTTTTCTCTGGAACATCAAACATCTTCTGTTTATGGGTCAAAGAAAGCAGATCCCAGATGAACCATAAAAGCTGCCCTAAAAGGGTCCAGTATAGCTATGAAACAAGTCTTGTACATCGGCATTATTCAGTTTTCATTTAGTGTCTTTCCTCCATGCAGCAAAACAAAGAGGAGAGTGAGACAAAGTGGAGAAGAAGGAGAGAAAAAAGGTAAAGAACACAGTTAGACCACTTTGGTTAAGAAATGTAAACTCAGAAAGAGTTGGAACTTACAACTGCAAGAAATCAAGCCAAGGCTTGCTCATTGCTGTCTACATTTGGACAGATGTCCCAACAGTTTTTTGAAAAACAACTCCACACCAGTGGGAATTGCTGCTAGAAACCTGACCCAATCTTCTTTACTCAGATGTCAAAATTAATTATCAATAGTACCATCTTCATTAATGGAGGTACTCACAGAGTAACTACAAACAATAGGAAACAGTGAGAGAAAGCCAGCCCACCAAGAACAAAGAATGAAGAATTGCCAAGACATTGTTTTGAAAAAGCAAAGAACAGGATCTTCAGAAGATTCAGTTTGAGTCAGTGTGTGAGACTGTCAATAAAGCAGACCTATTGCATAATAAGCGAAAAAAACCCTATTTCCTTGTTTTTCTCTACTGCTGCTGTTACTGTAGAGCTAAACAGTTGGGAAAAGGAGAAAAATAAAATGCCTAAGCAATGTTGTTCTGTAATGAGAGCCCACAATGTCATCTGCTGTTGTTTTAGAACATGGCCCACTGAGGTTCAGTGTTCTCATTATGCCATCCTCTAGAAATTTCTCTGAAAAAAATTTATACCTGTTTTTGGTTTTATTTTTTACTTTTTTTTTCCCCTCCTGTGAAAGTAAACACTAAGGAAGCACCAGTTACTGAAGGACAAGCACTAAGGACCTAGCAAAAGGCCTGCATTAATACATTTTAGGCTTCCAAGGCACTGGAAGCCCTGGAGTCCCCCAGGCAGATCATCCCAGAAGATGTGTAGCCTTCAGCATTTGACCAGGAAAATAATCTGGTAGAAACCTGTTTGAAATCTCTTAGAGCAGAGTTGTTGCTAACACAGCAATTTTAAAATTATAAAAGGTTTCATATGTGTCTGCTTTCCGTTAATTACCTCGCTCCTGTTTATACCTAAGGCTTCTTCCTCTTGTGTATTAGCCATTATGGCTTTGAAACAATGATCTATTACTATTGTTATTCTTCGGGGGTTTTTTTTACCTCAAAGAGTGTGCAAGAAAATGTTTCCCTTGTACTGGTTCTTAGGGCAGACACTCTTATTTATCTTACTTTTTCTATGCATTCTTTAAACCATTTTAATACAAATGTAGATGAAAAAGATGTTTCCCTATGCAAACTGTCAAACATAAATGATGTTCATGTTCACAGGCTTATCTTTTGACATGAAGAATAACAAAACATCCTTGAAAAGTTTTTTTTTTTCCCACTTGGAAACATTATTTATTACCTACACCTCTTTTCATGTGCATTTTTTGGTGGTATCATAATAAATGCCCGGGAAAAGCACACAATACACCCGTGTCTCTTGAAGCCTCTCTACTGGACATCCTGGTTCGGTGTAAACCATATTGGCAGTTAAATTTGATGCTACTAACACAGATCAACCTGATAAAGATGAACTCGTTTTTATCAGATGTCCCTCAGCACAGTTTGGTGAGGTACACTCATAATTACTGGTGCTGTTACAAGAGTTTGCCTTCCAAAGCACAGCTCACTGCACTGACACAGTCAATGTTCATCTACAAGTGATGTCCCTCAAGGGTCTTTATTGGGACCAGTGCTGTTCAGTATCTTCATCAATGACACAGACAGTGGCACTGAGTGCACACTCAGCAAGTCTGTAGATGACACCAGGTTGCGTGGTGCCATTGACATGACTGATGGACAGAATGTCACCCAGAGGGACCTCGACAAGCTCAAGAAGTGGGACCACTTGAACCTCATGAGGTTCAACAAGGCCAAGTGTAAAGTCCTGCACATGGGTCAAGGAAATCCCCCATATCAATATAGGCTGAGGCATGAAGGAATGGAGAGGAGAGAGAGACCTGGAAGTACTGGCGGATGAAAATATGACATAAGATGGTAATGTGTGCTCACAGCCCTGAAGCCAAGTGTATCCTAGGCTGCATCCTCAGCAGCGTGGTCAGCAGATCATGAAGGAGATTGTATGCCTCTGCTCTGCTCTGGGAACACCTCATTTGCTGTGCTGGGTCCAGCTCTGGAGTCCTTAGAACAGGAGAGAAAGGGACCTGGTTGAGCAGACCCAGAGGCAGCCACAAAAATGATATGAGGGCTGAAACACCTCCCCTGTGAGGACAGGCTGAGAGAGTTGGGTTTGTTCAGCCTGGAGAAGAGAAGGCTCCAGGGAGACCTTCTTGCAGCCTTCCAGTACTTAAAGGGCCTAGAAGAAAGATGGGGACAGACATTTTAGCAGGGCCTGTTGTGACAGGATAATGGGTGTTAGTTTGAAACTAAAAGAGATTTAGACTTCATAGAAGGAAGAAATGCTTTACACCAAGGGTAGTGAGACCCTGTCCCCAGATTGGCTAGAGAGGTGTTACATGCCTCATCCATGCAACCATTCCGGATCATGTTTTTTGGGGCTGTCTGAGCAACCTGATCTAGTTGCAGATGTCCCTGCTGACTTCAGGGTGTGTTGCACTAGATTACCTTGAAAGGTCCCTCCCAACCCAAACCATTCAACAACTCCACACAACTAAACATGTTAGCACAAAATTGACTTACTGCAGAACAGTTCTGTGGTGAAGTTATTTAAAAAAAAAAAAAAAAAAGATTTTTTTTTGCTTTTTTT
>VWZO01000913.1:0-30049 GCA_013396975.1 Bucco capensis | reverse complement strand
GCTCTTTTTAGGAAGATCAAATTTTATATATATATATATATATATACACACTATATATATAATAAATACATAGACTTATTATTAACAGCCTTTCATTGTCAATGAAGCAGCTGAAGCCAGTTGCTAGTATTGATCTCACTAGTGCTTATTTTAGCATTTCCTGCTTCATTCTAGTATATCAGTTGAGGCCATTTCTAAACTGTTGGAGAACAGATTAATTGAGAATGAGCTTTTTTAGTAGCAGTAAGTGGTATTCTGCTAATTAAGGATCATATAATAGGAGGGACTATCCTGCTAATGTTACAGAACGTGAAAGAAAATACAAAGCTGTCAAAAGCCTTCATCCAGCAAATGTTCTCTTGTACTCTTGCCATAGTACCATGCTAGCTTCAGAGAAATCTCTGGAGCTGTTCTTGGGCACAGAAATCTCATCATCTGAGCCTGCATGGACGGCAGGATGATCATGAGGCAGCAGTGTGCCCTTGGGGCCAAGAAGGCCAATGGCATCCTGGGATACATCAACAAAAGTGTGGCCAGCAGGTGAACGGTGGTTCTCCTCCCCCTCTACTCTGTCCTGGGGAGGCCAGAGCTGGAGTTCTGGGTCCAGTTCTGGTCTCCCCTGTTAAAGTACAGGGAACTTCTGCAGAGCATCCAGAGAAGGACTACTAAAATGATTAGAGGACTTGAACACATCTGTTCTGTAGAGAGGCTGAGAGAGCTGGGGCTGGTTAGCCTAGAGAAGAGCAGACTGAGGAGGGATCTGATCAATACTTAAAAGGTGGGTATCAGGAGGATGGGGCCAGGCTTTGTTCTGTGGTGCTCAGTGACAGGACTAGAGGCAATGGGCACAAACTAGCACCCAGGAAGTTCCATCTGAACAGGAAAAGGAAATTTTTGCTTTGAGAGTGGTGGAGCACTGGCCCAGGCTGCCCAGGGAGGTGGTGGAGTCTCCATCTCTGAAGAAATTCAAAACACAACTGGACATCATCCTGTTCAACCTGCTATAGGTTCTGCCACTCTTGCAGGGGGGTTGGACTAGATGATCTCCAGAGGTCCCTTCCAACTCCTAACATTCTGTGATTCTGTGATTCTGTGAGTTTGTTTGAAGGATCAGCCCCAAAGTAATTTGTAGGTTTGACTGCCACCTAACAACCCCTTCTCACAACCCTTTAAATCTACCTTGATTTGTCAGAACTTAACAGTGGCTGGGAATTTTACCTTATTAACAGCTACTTTTCTCTGCTCACTTTTCAAAATTCCATCACTTAAATCAGCCAGAACTTATCTTTGTTTCTTTGAATGTTTTAAAAGCATGTCACAATGATTATGTTTGTTTCTGATGTGCTAGCATTTGCTTAACATTAACAGTAAATATTTGCCAAGATATAAAAAGCACAAAATACCCTGCCCCCACCTTCAACTCTTCTCCTCCACCAAAAGAAAACATATGTTGGTAATGAGGGATAAATAAAAGGTAATTAAAGCCATCACATTTAGCAGTGAAATATTTGAAAATAATCCTTAGCAGTGGGTAGCACATCAGGCAGCCTCACTAGAAATAATGGAGTTTAGAGAATAAAGCACAAGAAAAAGGATACAAAAAGGACAAACTTGGTACTAACTATTGCTGTGGGTCTGGGACATGGGCTAATTTGCCACACATACATATACACGCATATATGGGAATGTGTATTTTTTGGTGCAGTGTAGCTATAACCCAAGCAGTTCTGGTTCATCAGAAACATTTCTTCTACAGTAGCACAGAGCTCAGCATGGGCTAATTTACCCTGCTGAGAACGGCAAAGCAGTGAATTGTGAGAAATCAGCCAGTGAAAAATGCTTTTTTCCCCTCCACTGCTTCAGCTGAGCTGTTCATGCAGCATTCAGCCTCCTCTCATCAAGATATCCAAGCACCATTCTGTTGAGCTCCAGCAACACCAGTCTGCAAAAAGCTTTGAAATCCTAGATGATGTACTAGTGAACTGAGGGAGAAAGGAGGTGGGAAAATTGGGATAACAGGAAGCATAAGATGGAGAGAGAGGACTAGGCAGGGAGACACTTCTAAGTCCAAGCAGAATATGAAGCAAAGCTCAGGGTTTAGGAGATGGGAATTCTACATCCATTTGTCATACAAACATCTTCCTCTTAGCACGTCTGATACTTCAGTTAAAATTCCTGAATGCTTTTTCCAGCGATTCTTGGATATTTTCTTAGCCTGTAAAAGTTTGCTGTTTCAAGCATGTTGTTCTAAGACTCAGGACTATATTCAGCACTTTTGAAGTGATAAGGGAAGGAGGACATGAGACTTAATCCAAATACTTGGACAGAAATTAGCCTGCTTAAGCCCAAAAATTCCTGTTACTCGTACAAGTCCTTGGGTTTAAGAAAGCAGCGTGTCATAGGGTGACTAAAATTGAAGAGAGAGGGGTCCTTTGGTATTTGCATGTCTTTTCCCTTTAAGAGAGAGGGAGGAACTGATTGGCTAGTCTTCCCCCCCCCCCCTTCCCTTGCCTGCAAGAATAATTTATGGAAAAAAAAAACAAACCAAAACTGATAAGGACCGATGCTGTGCCCTGAATGAGCAAAGACTGTAACCTGAAGGATTTATTGAGAAAATTGATAAGAAAAAGTGAAAGGTTGGAGCTGCGTCCCAGGGGGGGGAGTGGGGGGCAGGGGGTGTCAAGGGCCCTGAGACATCATTCAAGAGAGACGAATCAGTGAAACGGCTGGACTGTCACGTGGATCTTCCTTCTAGTCTCTTCTCTTCCTTCCGTCTCCTTACAGCTCGGCTGGCTTCTCTAAATTGCTGCAAGTTGTAAATATACTTCATAACTATCTTTTTTTCTTTAATCTTGTAGCTGACCGGGTTAACTCCTATTTCCCCTCCCCGGGAAGGGGAGCGAGAGGCTTGCCTCTTGATAAGGAGCAGGAAGAGGGGGGGTTCTAGTGGTGATTCATAGGCCTGGAGGCCTGTTCCCCTTCCCGGGCCTGTATGACTCAGCAATTTATAGGAGCCTGAAGCTACTCCCAGCTAACAAACCCTCCCTTTCCTATCATTTCTCTTTTCATATTGTAGTAGTATTTAAATATAGATAAAGCTATTCTTAAAATTCACTATCTGTGTGCCTGGTGCTTTTATTTTATTTTCTGTCCCCATTTGCGGAGAGGGGGCATCTTGGAGGCCCTCTCAAAGAGGTTGTTCTTTTGACCCGAACAAATTCTTAGTTCTTCTGGTCAAACCAGGACACAGGGCTACATTTTAGGGATCAGCTAGCAATCCAGGGATCTGTGACCAGAACCTGTCCCAACAGTAGAACAGTCATGCAAGTTGGTAAGACCCAAAGCAGCAGGCTGGGTTAAGTGTCAGTGCACCAGCACAGATAATGCATGGCTCCCTCTGAAACAAGTAATTGAAGTTCATGGGGTTCTTGAAAGTGGAGGCAGCAAACCATCAGAGCCTGTGGGGCTGTAGCCTGGAAATCTGCTTCCAGAAGATTTTATCCTTACAGCAGTATCAAAGTAAATGAACCCTGGAGAAGTATTTAAAAAATACATCAGAAAATATTATGTCTTATGGTTTGTTCAGGGTGAACCCCGAGCCCAAGTTGCTTTCATGCTCCAACCCATGCCCTTGAGTTAAAACTTCTTTGGGTCTCACCAAACTGCATGACTGTTCTACTGCTGGGACAGGTTCTGGGCACAGATCCCTGGATTACAAGCAGAGCATAACCATTTACAAGGTTTCTGCTTCTTGGAAGCCTTCCACTTCTTTACTACACCCAGGAGTGATGCAAACCCTGCTACCCTGACAGCATTTTGCTTCACTACACAAGAATACCCTGGAAGTGCAGACTGTGTTTTCCATTGTACAGCTATCAGCATACAGCTGTTAAAAAAACCAACACTTCCAACAATATCTCAAGAGCATTAGTTGTTGCTTCTCTTATCATTTGCGATCTTATCAGTTGTTTAGGTTACATCCCAGGCGGGCATGACATGCTCAAGGAAACAGCATTCACTGCACTGCTTGTGTTGTCTCACATCTAACAGGGAGGGGATTCTGCCCCTCTATTTCACTCTGAGGAGACCTCACCTGCAGTGCTGGGTTCAGCTCTGGAATCCTCACCACAGCAGAGACCGAGATCTCTTGGAGCAGGTCCAGAGGAGGCCACAAACATGATGTGAGGGCTGGAAGGACAGGCTCAGACAGTTGGGGTTGTTCAACCTGGAGGAGAGAAGGCTCCAGGGAGACCTTGCAGCCTTTCAGTACTTAAAGGATACTTAAAAATACTTTTCAGTACTTAAAGTATCCAGATCTGTCAAGTACGGATGCAGAAAGCGCCCCTGACCCATTGCTCTGTGCCTGGTTCTAGAACACACTTTCTGTGAAGTTTCTTTTCCAAATGGTATTGGCCATGGCTCCTAGACATTGATTTCTGCCCTCTGCTGTGCCCATGTCTAAGAGCTTGATTCAGAGAAGCTGCATCGTGAGTAACAGGAAGAGCTGTAATTCTTAGTCACAGAAAAATGTTCATCATTTCCAGCTTTCTGTAGCCTTCTGTTCTTCTGTCCCCTCAATGTGGCTGCATAGTCAGAGCTCCAGTGACTTTGCTGGAAAAAACCTCTGCCTTGGGCTAAATTGCAGAGGAGATGAAAGTGGTTTGGTTTTTCTAGAAAGGAATTTTGCTGGACAATCTTTTTTCCTTATTTCTCATAGATATGATTGCAGCAGATGATATGATACAAAGAAGACATTTGTCAGAACATTTAGCTTAGCCTTTTTCTGCTGCCAGATGTTATCACGTCACTATCACCAAAACCAAATGCATGGATACTTCTCCAGTTTTAAAGTATTGTAATGGTAAATGTGCTTCTTCTGTGTTGTTTGCTACACAGGATTTTAAAGAGGAAAGTGAATGAATCAGGTGGGACCTCCTGAGAGGAGAGGTCATTCTTCACTTGGGCAAATCAATGATCCTGCTAAGGTTACTTGTTTTAGTTTATACTCCAATGAAAACAGTCCTTTGGCCTTATTTGGGGAGTTCAGTTTCAAGCAGAATGACCAGTCAGACTCAAAGCTTAAAGCTGCAACAAGAGAACTTCTCAAGTTTATAAAAAACATACTTTAATGCCAGTGTATATATGAGTTTTCAAGCCACCCAAGTGAGTTAAAAGTTCAAGCTCCTCTGAGCTATGATTCCAGCCAATTTTAGAGAAGTGCTTTTTTTTCATCTATTATAGCTCTGGACAATCTCTTGGATACAAGTCCAGTGTTATGTAGCATAATTAACCTTAAAACTCATGATCTGATACTTGTAATTAAATAATTCAGGACTCTGATGTAAGGAATAGATGAGTTAAGGCAAAAACTCTTAAAGGGGGTGTGGTGCCACTGACTTCAAGGGTGTTGAAATGTTTACTGGTAGGCAAGTATGGACAACTAAATTTTCAGGGTTATATAGGAAATAGAAAAGCTACCTGCTGTCAAGGGTTCACATTTCAGAAGCTCTTTTGCTTGCTTCTTTGTTTGGTAAGTGTAAGAGAGTTATGAAGTGTCATGAACCCAACACTTTTCATCTGTAACAGATGACTGAATTGTTCCTACTCTCAAGTCTTTCACCAGTTCGAGGTTTTACATCTAAACCACCTGCATTGCTTTCCAAAACTGTCCAGTCTGTAAATCTCCTGTCTGCAATTGCTCTAAAGATATATGGAAAACATACATTCATGACATTCTTCTTCATAGTAACCACCAATGAAACCAGGATCAAACTGGTGGGAGCAAGATTTAATGTAATTCTTCACATTCCTCTCTTTCTCTCTCCTTTGCACTTTACCCTTTGCCAATAACTACAGCTGCAATTTGCCTCCATATGCTTTCCACCATGCCAGGTGAACTGTGTCTTTGTACTTTATGAGATCAAGTAGAAATATACTCCTCAGTTTAAATATACTGCTAAGATTCAACTCACTTTGAGAACATCAGCCAAAAGACCTTCAGAAATGAGGCCATGACTAGTTAGCCATGGATCTCAGGATAAAAGCAAATGTTGAACTGTCTGAAGCTTAGGAATCATGGTCAGCTTTGGAATTTGATTTTAATTTGGTTTTAACTTGTCATGTTGTGAATTCATCTGTTCATGAGTTTTTCTTATTCAACAAGAAAAAACCTTCTCAAAAAGGTGAAGGGTGTAAAGAAACAGAAATAATGGGTTTGGTTTATAACCCTGAAAGAGACAATCAGGAGATAAGGAAAGAAAACAAATAAACAAATGGAAAAGAAATGTTACCCTGAAGTCTTATCTCACAACACAATGTCATGGTGATGTCCAACGCAATAAGAAATGACAGAAGGAAATATTTTTTTAAAACAGCATGTACCTACATGGTAGAATTCACTTCCTTTAAAGATATATTAGACAAAGATTGCAGCAAATTCAAACAGGGGTTGGAAAGTTGTCTGCATGTCACAAAAAATTAGAAATATAGAAGGATAATGCATTTTCAAGCTATTTTATAACATCCCATTCAGACGTTAACTCAAATCTCAGCTTGATCCAAATTCCATTTATTAGCCAGTTGAAAGGAGCTGACACACGCCTCTTATCACTGAAAACCACTAATGACTCAGCCATCATGGCAATTCTTAAGCATGGATATACATTTTAGAGCATGATTATTAGAGACTAGGGTATGCAACATACCTGAATGTAGAAACACATTAGAGATTTCATTTGCAAACACTGACAAACCTACATGGAAGACTTTTACTGGGACAGAATAAGTAAAAATGTCCATCTAAGCTTTTTCTACCAGTCAGTTGCACAGAGAGAAGTTTCATGATTTAGCCAATGGTTATCAAATACAGAAATGCAGCAGAGGTGCAGTTATAGACACCTGCATCTGAAATAACTTGTTATTCTTTTTTAAAAGAAGACATAAGAACTAAGGCATATTTTTAAGAAGGAACAAACCTTAGTACTTTTCTTAGTAAAGGTATTGTATCCACATTTCTCTTTACAGCTAACCAGTTAGACGACTCTCCCTCCACTCAAACCCATCTTTGCCAACATCCATCTTGTGACTTCTTTCACTCAAGTTATGCAATATGCCTTTCACCAGCAACTATTCTGGTCCTATTCAGATCTCCTCTTACCTCTTCAGCTGAGCAACAGGGGAATCAGGAAAGAGAGGAGTAAAAGAGCTGTTTTCTGGCAGTTAGCTGTTTTACACATCCGTTGAGCTATGATCTGAAAAAGTGGTAACCTGCTAGGTGGCATGAGCCAGCAGTGTGTCTAGGTGGCCAAGAAAGCCAACAGGATCAGAAATGGTGTGACCAGTAGGAGCAGAGAATGGATCATCCCCCTGTACTCAGCGCTGGTGAGGCCACACCTAAAGTCCTGACTGGAGAAAAAGGAGGCTCAGGGGATACCTTCTCACTCTCTACAACTCCCTGGAAGGAGGTTGGAGTGAGATGGGGGTAGGTCTCTTCTCCAGGGTTACCAGTGTGGGGACAAGAGGAAATGGCCTCAAGTTGCACCATGGGAGGTTTAGATTGGGTATAAAGAGGAATTTCTTCCCTGCAAGGGTTGTTCAGTCTTGGAATAGGCTGCCCAATGAGGTGGTGGAGTCACCATCCCTGGAGTGGTTTAAGAAACATCTAGATGTGGTACTTAGGAACATGGCTTAGTGGCATGGGGGTGACAGGTAGATGGTGGTACTTGATGATCTTAGAGGTCTCTTCCAACCTCAATCATTCTGTGATTGATTATCATCAAAAACTTCACATAATGCCAAAGAGTGCACTGATCAAGCCATAAATAAACTCCTCTACTAATCATGAAAACAATTACCAATATGTACACTACTGCTATCACCACAGCAGCCTGTCAGGTTTATACTGTGACAACTCATGGGTGTTACTGTACAAAATCTGTTATTTCTGAAGGTACATCCCATCATAATACTTCTCCTGATGCACCAAATCCAACCCAGCTCAACTTATTTTTTTCTGTTCAATACAAGCAAAAAATGACACTCCTTCAGCTATTAATTGTACCTGTGGCATTCTGATGAGGAACAAAACAGCTAGCCAGACACCACAGCAATGCAAAAAACCAAGTTGACTGAAGGAGTGACCACTTAGGGGAGAGGTAAGAGGATTCACTGCTGTTATTACTTGATTTCAGTTCCCACATGAAGTGAGCTCCTTAGCAGCACAGCATTGTTCTCCAAGCTGTTTCTGAGGCTGATTCTGACGTTAGCTATGCAATGACCTTGACTTGGGAAATCTCCCTGTTACTTTTTTCCACCACTACATCCTGATATGGGGAAAACAAACCAAGTGATGCAGTTCAGCCTGCCCTCTTTCCTATATTCTGGCTTTGAAAGCTCTCTTTGTATAACTGAGAGCAACTTTTAAAGTGCTCTTCAAAATTAGGAATTAGCACTGAAGTTACTTATAAATATCCTTGCAGATATCTCCTTATAGTGCTCACATTTACTTGAGCTGGAATAAGCTGCACACTCCCTAAGCTTGGGATGATTTTTGGCACTTGACCACTTTAGTAATGACAGACAAGTTTCCTGTTTAATTTGGGCAAAGGAATTGAACTGAATCATTTCCATCTACTTAATTTTATCAGAATTCATGGATTTTTTCCCTGTATTTGACAGAACAAGACATGGACATCAAAAGGAAACAACTGAAACTGTGATTCCTGGCATAATGATACCATAAGCCCACTGCCTGATTGCAATCGGAAGACTTGATTATGCTACACACATTTCTTGTGTTTATTATGCACAGAGATGCATTTTACCATGAAGGAAAATACAATACTCTTGTGAAAAATATCTATGTGTATGGGATGCTGCAGAGCTATGCAGCACTGCCTGATGCAGCTTGAATATCAGACATGATTTGCTATTATGGACCTCAGACAGTCTTCTGAGCTGAAAACAGGTGTCTATTAAGGTGGTAATACCCACTATAGCTCATTTAGATTGAAATCAGGTATCCCTGTATACATATATCTACACATAGTTAATATTTATAAATGCACATGTATGTGTGCATGCACACACTCAAACACACTGATCCTGAATTCCAGTGTATACTTCTCACAATAATTCCATTTGTATGACAAAAAAACACTGTTCTGATATTTGTTCTGTTCTAATGAAATGATGCACACTGTATCTTCCTCTTTAATAAAAGACAGATGGATATTCTCCTGTTTTGAGTCTAATCTGCAATCATCCTCATGAGAAGCTTTCATAAGAAGAATTTGTACATCCTCTTCTTATTTTAAAAGTTTTTTGTTTACTCTTTCCTGCATATGAAGCATGTAATTATGATAAAAATTGAATAAGCCTAATAGGCTCATATCCTAGAATACCTATTCTCCTAGATCAGCTTTGCCAGAAAATGGGCCAGAGTAAAAGAAAAAATTAGGAAAGGAAAACAAAAATATCTATGTATCTTTCCACTTAAACATCTTAAATAAAGTTCTGTGAAGATGTCTTGTGGAATCTTCATCTATGAAGATGTCTTGTGTATTGTAACACAGCTCTGAAAGGGCTCTGCTAATTATTGGCGTTAGAGTAATGTTCAAGTTTGGAACAGTTTGGAGTATAACATCATCAATATTCCAAGAGAGTTACTTCAAGAAATATATTTGACATGTTAATGTGGCATCACTGTTCAGCAAAGAATATAATAAGTGATCACAGAATCACAGAATGTTAGGGATTGGAAGTGACCTCTGGGGACCATCAAGTCCTCACCCCCTGCAAGAGCAGCAGAACCTAGAGCAGGTTGCACAGGAGGGTGTCCAGTTGCGTTCTGAATCTCTGCAGAGATGGAGACTTCACCACCTCCCTGGGCAGCCTGGGCCAGTGCTCCACCAACCTCGAAGAAAAGAAGTTCCTCCTCATGTTCAGATGGAACTTCCTGGGTGCTAGTTTTTTCCCATTACCACTAGTCCTGTCACTGAGCACCACAGAACAAAGCCTGGCCCCATCCTCCTGACACCCACCCTTTAAGTACTGATAAGTATTGATCAGATCCCCCCTCGGTCTGCTCTTCTCCAGGCTAACCAGCCCCAGCTCTCTCAGCCTCTCTACAGAACAGAGGTGTTCAAGTCCTCTAATCATTTTAGTAGCCTTCTCTAGACCCTCTGCAGAAGATCCCTGTCCTTCTTTAACAGGGGATACCAGAATTGGACCCAGAACTCCAGCTTATGGCCTCCCCAGGACAGAGTAGAGGGGGAGGAGAACCTCCATTCACCTGCTGGCCACACTCTTCTTGCTGTACCCAGGATGCCTTTGGCCTTCTTGGCCACAAGGGCACACTGCTGCCTCATGGTCATCCTGCTGTCCACCCAGACACTCAGCGCTTTTTCCACTGAGCTGCTCTCCAGGAGATCAGCCCCTAACCTGTGCTGGTACATGGGGTTATTCTTCCTCAGGTGCATTACCCTACATTTGCCCAGTTGGGGGTTTAAGGCTTGGTTTGATGTTATTTTCAACACAGAAATAAAATAAAGTTAAACATGTTTTTCTGCTCACTTCTGCAGCAGTAGCCACTTCTATCGTTTACCCTGGAATTGCAGAGTCTTAGAAAAGGATAAATAATATGCTCACAAAACAAACATGCTTGAGCTGGTTCTGCCAGTGCTTAGGCCAGGATGGAACTGTGGAGAAACTGGACCAAAGCCCAAATGCAGGGAGAGTGCTGCATGGCATAGGGGTGACACACTTGCTTCATTTCCACCAAAGGAAGCATCCCCCTGCCCTTTACTTCATTTCATGAGTGTTTGATCTGATATTCCCTTCTCCATGTGCAAGCAAATTAAACATGAAACAACAGAGCAAGTTCAATGGCTAGCTCATGCTCTTTGAAACAAGAACTTACAGATCACTGTGGACAAGGCCATAAATCTGAGCTGTGTTGTGGTGGTAGATTCCTCTCAGGATGATTAAAAGCAGGATCACAACAAAAGCTGGAAGTCCCCAACTCAAAAGGAAGTACAGGAGATAGCGCCGCTCTGTGTGCTCATCACTCATCACCAGGACGTACCAGAAATTAACACCCTAAAGAATAATGCAAAGTATTCATCAGGAGACTCAGCAGATTATCAGCTCTCCCCAGAAAACCCCAAATCACTCTCAAAGTGATGATACAGCATATTTCTGTCCTGGAGTTTGTGTGTATATAGACATTTTTCAACATAAATATTTTGTTCTCATTTTTTTCCCTTAAGTAATCAAAAGAGAATGACTATACAAGAAGCATGTTTATTTTCTTAACTGTGAGATTTGGCTTTAGACTTTCAGAGAGGAAGGGACACCCCGTTTAGTAAAAAACACTTTTTTTTTTTCAGTGCAGAAATAGCTTTGTGGTGCAGAAGTAGCTTTCTTCTTGGAGTTCTATACCTTCACAGAAAAAAACTCTGACATATAATGTTGCTAAATCTGATCTGCATTAAATCTTTTTACATTATTTTTCAGCTCTAAGTATCTTCTTGTAGGAAATGCACTAACCTCCTTCAATGGTTCTGACTGTGGTCCAGTTCTGGTCTCACCAGTACAATAAAAACATGGAGATAGTCCAGCAAAGTACCATGAATCATGAAAGTGTAGAATCATAGAATGGTTTAGGTTGGAAAGGACCTTAAAGATCATCTAGTTCTAAACCCCCTGCAAGGACACCTTCCACAAGACCAGGTTGCTCAAGTCTTCATCCAGCCTGGCCTTGAACACTGCCAGGGATGAAGTGTTCATGAATCATCCATGAAGGTGATTAATAGACTGGAACATCAATCCTATGAGGAGAGGCTGAGAGAGCTGGGACTGTTCAGCCTGGAGAAGAGGAGGTTCATGGAGGGATTTTATCAACATATGCAAGTATCTGAAAGGGAGGAATGATGAAGACAGAGCCAGAATCTCCTC
Organism: Bucco capensis; assembly: GCA_013396975.1. Lineage (NCBI taxonomy): Eukaryota > Metazoa > Chordata > Aves > Piciformes > Bucconidae > Bucco > Bucco capensis. The sequence continues at coordinate 18,094 of VWZO01000913.1, read as the reverse complement.
AGAGGTTCCAGTGGCAGGGCAAGTGCCAATGGGCACAAATTAATATACATGAAATTCCATCTGAACATAAGATAAAGCTTTTTTATTGTGGGAGTGGTCAAACAAGAGGCAAAACAGTTCAGAGAGGCTGTGGAGTCTCTATCCTTAGAGATAATCAAAACCAAACTGAGCATGATCCTGAGCAACCTGCCCTAGCTTGAGCTTGAGACTGGGCAGTCTCAAGATGCCTGTGCAGCTTAAATGGTTCCTGTGATTTATATAGCTCGGATATACAATACTTTCTATTATGAAATAAAATGCACATTGCATGAGCTAATAACTTGTATTAAAAAAAAATTAGTTTAGTAAGCATTTTTAATGTGCCCCTGGAGTAAGACATTTTATAAGCATGTCCAGTGTATGTAATTATGTTAATTATATAGTAATTATTATGGCTATTTTTATTTTCATCTGCTGATGTGAACAAAGGCAAAGTTTGTTTTCCTTAAAAGAACACAGGAAAATCCTACTATCTAATTGCAACTGTCCTGTGTAGGCTGAAAGAACACAGAAAAACTACTAATTCTATTGTTTGACATCCACAGGAAAACAAGCAAACAAACACAAATTAAAAAAAAACAACAAAAAACCCAAAACATTACACATACGTAAATGGTATTTGGGAAAAAAAAACAAAAAAACCCCAGAGTTTGTAGAAAGATTTGGTTGTTCTCTTATAATGTCCTTTTCTCTCAACTTTAACATGGGGTTATAGCATTGCGTTCAGTTCTGGTCTCCGCTGTTCAAGGACAGGGAACCTCTGGAGAGGGTCCAGAGAAGGGCTACTGAAATGGTTAGGGAACTTGAACACCTCTGTAATGGGGAGAGGCTGAGAGAGCTGGGGCTGGTTAGTCTGGAGAAGAGCAGACTGAAGGGGATCTTATCAATGCTTTCAGTCCTTAAAGGGTGCGGGTCAGGAGGATGGGGCCAGGCTTTGTTCTGTGGTGCTCAGTGACAGGACTACTGGTAATGGGAAAAAACTAGCACCCAGGAAGTTCCGTCTTAACATGAGGAGGAACTTTTTTCCTTTGAGGGTGGTGGAGCACTGGCCCAGGCTGCCCAGGGAAGTGGTAGAGTCTCCATCTCTGCAGAGATTCAAAACCCAACTAGACACCATCCTGTGCAACCTGCCCTAGGTTCTGCTGCTCTTTCAGGGGTGTTGAACTAGATGATCCCCAGAGGTCCCTTCCAACTCCTAACAATCTGTGATTCTGTGATTGAAAACCTGTTCAAGATTCTGTCACCTTATGTCAGTGAATATTTTGTCCTTTCAGCTCTGACTAGACTCTGGCTCCCTGTGAGCACTTCCAGACAGCAAAATCCTGGAATTGATTTACACTCAGGGATTGTTGGTTCTGCTAATTCTGACAACCTGGTGGACATTGTTCTCAGTCACCCAAGGAATTGTACCTCATGTCCTTGTTCTCTGTTCGTTGAGTCATGTTTAGCTATTTCACTTCATTTAGCCCAGAATAACACTTCCACACCAGTGCTACTGCAAAGGTGGAAGCGGATTGGGATAGTTGACCACTTCCTGCACAGTGACATTTCTACCTTGGTAATTACAAGTTCTTGTCTTCAGCCTCTTTTGATGTTCCAAAGTTTAATCAACGAAAGACAAAGAGTGGAGCTAATTTTAGCAAAGCCTTTCCTGTTGCCATGCTGCAACAATAAGCAGTTCTGCAGAGGGATAAAACATACAGTACATTTACCAGCTGGTCAGGTGGAAGAACAAATCTACAAGTTCTGACTGTCCTGATGACAAAAGAAAAACAATTACAAATTCAAATAACACTCCAATGTGGCAATGTGAACTTCAGTGAGGATTTTTTTCTTTAGAATGAGGCAATTAATTGAAATTACCCCCCTAAAACTGTTTCTTCTGTTTACCTCTTTATTTATCTATTCAGTTTTCGTTAGTGATAATCTGTGGATATCTGGTAAGTATTAGCTGCAAAATCTTTCATTTCCCCTTTTTCTTTCTTTTTGGGAATGGCCACAGCTTTCATTTTCAGAATGCTTGCATGCTTTCGTGTAATGTCTTTTTCAATGCTGTTAAGCTGTCCATAAATCATTCTTAAAATTAAGAACAAGCTTATTGCAAGGTTACTAGTCTACAAGTGTCCAATAAATTTATAGACAAAGGAGGATATAGGTATGGGTGACAGCAAACCCATGACATTCACTCATTTTCCTTATTGAACTGCCACTTTTGCTGTTGATATACTCCACTTCAGCAACGGTTTAAAAAAAGCACAAAGAGTCCACCTTTTCCCATAATTTTATTCTGTGCCAGAGTTGGCAGTTGAGAAAACTAAATTTTATTTTTTTACTCCAAAAATGGCTTTTAACTTTTTTTTTTTTTTACTTTTTCTGGAGGGCAATAAGTTAGGAAATGCTAAAGGAATAAAAATGTTTTTCCTGGTAAATGGTTGTTGTGCTACAGATTTGTCATGGGAAGGACAGCAGGATGCAGAAAGGCATCCTTACAGTGTGTTCCTAAGATAACAACAGAGAGTGCATTTGAAAACACAGGCTTGTGCTATAGCAATGCACACGTGCATGAGCAGGAATTTGTCAGGATGAAGACTTCTGAATTTCAGACATTAGTAAGAGGCAAATATCTCAGGTAAAGCTCACTCTGTGGCACAAAGTCTCTTCCACTTTACTCACTCCTTTCCTTCTGCAGTCAAGAAAGTCTCATCCTTAAAAATTGGTTAATGTTATCAACATGAAAATCTCCCTATAAAAGAAAAGAAGAGAATGCAATACAGAGGGACAGAGACAATCAGGCAAGTAAGGATCATTTGATGTGGCCTTTGTTCTGACTCTCAAAGTGGACCAGGTGATCTCTGAGGTCCTTTCCATGCCTGCATTTCAGTCAATATGTGAGTGGTAGCTATGCGTGTTGTACAAACACTGATATCAGATGTAAGCCTGCAGATACAAGAAGCTAAAAATGGCAAAGAATTAGATTATGAAGCTATAGATTTCGTTGTTGTAACTACAGTTAAAACATGATAAAATGCTAAGCGTAATTACTATACCTAGCAATATGGAGATGATGAAAAGATTAGAACAAAAAGGTAAGAAATTTTTCCTAGAGTCTATAAAGTGAAGATCTTTGATCTGGACTACAGAATTGCATCTGTATAGGTCAAACTGTACTGTTAAGTCTGTGTTTTCCTACAGACTCATGTTGCCTGGAAAGGTTGCTCTGCCACCTTTTGATCACTTAAAATTGTCTGGATTTTCTGAGTATTTCAGTTGCACATAATCTGCACATATCACAGGTTCAACAAGGCCAAATGCTGGGTTCTACACTTGGGTCATAACAACCCCATGCAATGCTAGAAGCCTGGGGCAGAGTGCCTAGAAAGCTGCCCAGTGGAAAACGACTTGGAGGTGTTGGTCGAGAATGGCTGAGGACAAGCCAGCAGTGTGCCCAGGTGGCCAAGAAGGCCAACAGCATCCTGGCTTGGATCAGCAATAATGTGACCAGCAGGTCTAGGGGCAATGATCATTCCTCTATACTGATCACTGATGAGGCCACAGCTCAAATCTTGGGTTCAGTTTTGAGTCCCTCACTCCAAGAAGGACATTGAGGTGCTGGAGTCTGTTCAAAGAAAAGCAACAAAGGTGGTGAAGGGTCTAGAGCACAAGTGTTGAGAGAAGTAGCTGAGGGAACTGGGCTTGGCTAGTCTGAAGAACGCAGGGGAGACCTTCTCACTCTCTCCAACTCCCTGAAAGAAGGCTGGAGTGAGGTTGGTCTCTTCTCCCAAGGAACAAGCAACAGGACAAGAGGAAATAGCCTCAGGTTGTGCCTGGGCAGGTTTAGGTTGAACATTAGGAATAATCTCTCCCCAAAAAAGTTGTCAAGTCCTGCCACATGCTGCCCAGGGCAGTGGCGGAGTCACCAACCCTGGAGGGATTGGAAAGACATGTAGGTGCGGTGCTGAGGGACATGGTTTAGTGGTGACTTGGCAGTGCTGAGTTAATGGTTACATTTGGTGATCTTAAAGATCTCTTCCAACCAAATCAGTTCTATGATCCTGTGATCTCCACAATGCTTGCACTTGATTACCCCTTTCACCCTCTGCTGTATGTAATGATGGAGACTGACACTAGCATATCTGTACAAAATCAGTTACTAATCAAGGACCTGCACTCTGCAACAGCCTTACAGAGGGCAGAGTGACTGCATGAGCAATGCAGAATCTGTTTGCATATTTCTGAAGTTTCCCAGACACAGGTGATCCATGTGTCAGATTATTTCTTTCCTCTGAGATCTTTCAAACTTCAGGAATTATCCACAGCTGAAGACCTGTACCTACAAAAAGGGGCATTCCCCCTTGCTCTAAGTTTTACTCCTGACAGCTCTTGTCAGTGCATCACTCATCAGGCTATAAAGGATTCCCTCTGAGCATCTTTGTCTACTCAGATTTGCATGAAGAGTCCTTATGATTGACACAAATCTGAGGTTCCACTAAATGCAACAGCACATGCAAATTCTTAGGAGCTAGTCAAAGTCTACCCCAACAAAAATAAAAATGGATTTCAACTAGAGCTCTAAAAACGACCAGCTGTTAATAGGCAGATTTTTTTTGTCATTATTATAAGTAATTGATCCTTGGAAAAGCAAGCATTCCAAATGGAAATCCTTTTGCCACTTGGTGTAATCTAACATGCATAGGGTGTTAAGATGAAAGACAATCAAGCACTGAGCAGCCAAAACATGAAAGAGCTCAGTAAAATGACAAAAGTATTGCTTTCTTCTCTCAAAAATTGTAAATATTCACAGGATCTGAAGCTTCAAGAGATCTGAGGAGACTTAGGAATGAAGTGAGTGAGCAGCTGTGAAGAAGAAAATTTACAGCGCACAAAATAAGTTAGGTTAATTAACCTAGGAGGATCAGAATCACAGAATCATTAAGGTTGGAAGAGACCTCTAAGATCATCAAATCCAACTACCAACCTATCACCCCCATGCCACTAAACCATGGCCCTAAATAGAACATCTATATGTTTCTTAAACACCTTATGACTTAAGTCATAAGCCAAGCTAGGTTAGAGAAGTAGAGCAGAAAAAATTCTGTATTGAGGCAGTGGAAACTAAGATGCATGAGTGAGAATATTTCATCTTGCTAACCTTACAAATTCAGGAAAAAAAGCAATAATAAAAAGTACTAGTAGCACTAGAGACAGAGCAGGTTAGATCTCTCTGCTCCCTTTTTACAAGTGTTTGTAGCAGCAGTGTACATGACACACCATTTGCATGTAGCTGAGACTAACACAGTGGAGCTGTTAAGACAGGGTTCTCAGTGACAGTGAGCCTGACGTAATCCCAGGAAAATGCCAGATACCACATGCCATGTCACTGAGAGAGAAATCTGTATGTAGATTCAGCCTAATTTGCAATTCTTGGTTTGGTCTGACAACTTGCCTATTGGAGTATCTGTATATTAATGTATGGAGCTGTATCTATAAAGCTGTATGTTATTAAAAATGCTTTATGGACAAATCCTATTAAAATAGCAGACAAATATGTAGCATAATTGACACATTAGTGCTAAATGTGCATTTTGAGATGAAGGCATAATAGATTATCCAAATAATCTCACAGTTTGCTACTTTAACTTACAACCGGCAATCTTCCATAACAAATTTGATTGTTTGTTGTTTCCCACATTAGTTCAACTGATTTTTACACCATTTACTCTCCTATTACATGGCCTAAGAAGAGCCATAAAGCTGGTGAAGGGTCTGAAGCACAAGTCTTGTGAGGAGCACATGAGTTGGTTGGTCTGGAGAAGAGGAGGCTCAGGGGAGACCTTCTCACTCTATACAACTCCCTGAAAGAAGGCTGGAGGAAGGTGGGGGTAGGTCTATTCTCCCAAGCAACATGCGACATAACAAGAGGAAATGGCTTCAATTTTGCATCAGGTGAGGTTCAGACTGGACATCAGGAAAAATTCCTTCCCCAAAAGTGTTTTCAAGCCTTGGCCCAGGGTGCCCAAGTCAGTGGTGTAGTCACCATCCCTGGAGGGGTTTGAAAAACGTGTAGATGTGGTGCTGAGGGACATGGTTTAGTGGTGACCTAGCAGTGCTGGGTCAACAGTTGGACTCAATGTTCTTAGATGTCTCTTCCAACCAAAACTGTTCTCTGATTATATAATTCTTTGAAAATTCTAGCAATATTTATGAATGCATATAATCCTTATTTTAATGCAAAATTATGAAGGTATGTTTGTCACAGTATATGAGTCTAGTAACTAAAATATTACTGGCAAATCTTGCAGTGTAGCTTATACTTATATTTTCACCTCTAAGAAACTGTTTCACAAGACCAAATAAGAGATGCTTGAAAAGCTGTTAACTCTAATAAAATACAATTCTTTTGTTCTGAGACAGCGGCTTCTACATGATGAAGTGAGATGGGGAAATTCTTAGACATTTGTAATGGATATTAGTGGAGAAAATCTTCATAGGGTTTGAATATTTGCCCTTGGAGCTGTGACACTGTAGATTTAATAAAGACTATCTGTCTCGTGTTGCCTCTCTAGTGGCATTGAATTGCAGAGATACATCTGCTACAATATAACAGAAACATATTCTGAGTATCAGTTTCGTTTACAGAGGTTCTGGGAAGGGTGAAAAAGACTAAGAGACCAACCTGAATAAGGATCCAGCTGAACTGGCAGAGGTAGAGGTAATGGGTAGCAGATGCAAGTGCAGAGCAGCTTTCCTCTGAGAGATGCTGGCTCATGTAAGCAGAGGCCAGAAATGAAATCTGCAGTGAAAAATATGAATACATGGATGTTAAACAAAGATAATTTAATAATAATCATAATGAAGAAAAAAGTCATCTTCCATTTGGAAGTAAAATATACACACAGTTACCATTCTAGTGACTCAGGAGTGATACCTTGGACATTCAATCTTCACCCCAAAGAAGTGACTCTTTACCACAAAACTAGCTTTAAACTTTTTGGGGACAGTCTTTATCTGAAAAGACCACAGAGAGACACTATTTTTTGTTTAATTTTTTCCCTAGACTAATTGCCATGCAATGTTAGACACAAGTTTTGTAACTGAGGTGGCTTTTCACCAAAAAAATAATAATAACAACAATAATAATAACAACATCATTATCCTCTAGTTTCAGTAAAGCCACACATTTTATCAAGTGAACAAACAAACTCAAGAGGTATTTACTGCCTTCAGACTGCCAGATGTCGAGCAATACCATACTCCGTAAAATAGCAATACTGGACAAAAAGGAGAGGATTTCTTCTGTTGCCTAAGACCTGACCAGGATTTCACACTCAAGGAAGATAGTTTTTTCCCACAAAAAAAAACAAATGGCAAAGGATTGTATGTTGGCCAGAGTAACTAGATGATTTTTCCTTTCCTTCACAAGGAATAAATACTATTTTGACTAACATCCCATCGACTTGTTAGCAACAGCAATTCATGGACTGTATAAAAAAATATGTATATAAAAATATATGTATATAAAATCAGAAGATGGGGAAGGTAGATAAAGTATACCAAGTGATCAGAGAAGTGATCATCATTCTGTCCTCAGCACTGGTGAGGCCACACCTAGAGTCCTGGGTTCAGTTACTTCAGGTGTTCAGTAGGCAGATTGAGCCTTTCTTTGTGTGAACATTTTAATTCTTTAATTCTGCTTGCTGAATTATTTCTTCTGTAAAAAAATTCATAATGGCAGTACTAACATTTCTTAGTTGTGTTTTAACGTCCCTGGAGGTGTTTAAAAAACCTCTAGATGTGGTACTTAAGGACATGGTTTAGTGGCATGGTGGTGATAGGTAGATGGTTGGACTTGATGATCTCAGAGGTCTCTTCCAACCTTAATGATTCTGTGATTCTGTGTTATTAAATGCTATATTGAAATTATTTAGCAGCATTCATTGATGTTGGAGTTGAAACACCTTTGTTCCTTGGACAAAGCATTGGTTACTGATCTGGCCAACATACAATCCTTTGCCATTTGTTTTTTTTTTTTTTGTGGGAAAAAACTATCTTCCTTGAGTGTGAAATCTTGGTCAGGTCTTAGGCAACAGAAGAAATCCTAGGGGAGACATTCTCATTCTCTACTACTCCCTGAAAGAAGGTTGGAGTAAGATGGGGTAGGTCTCTTCTCCAGGGTTACCAGTGAGAGGACAAGAGGAAATGGCTTCAAGTTGCACCAGCGGAGGTTTAGATTAGATATAAGGAGAAATTTCTTTACTGAAAGGCTTGTTAAGTCTTGGAATAAGCTGCCCAGGAGGTGGTGGAGTCACCTCCTTTTTGCTTTTTTAAGAAACATATAGATGCTCTGCTTAGGGACATGGTTTAGCTGCATGGGGTTGATAGGTAGATGGTTGGACTTGATAATCTTAGAGGTATCTTCCAACCTTAATGATTCTGTGATTCTGTGATTTGGCATAGACCTAGAGATTGTATTCACAACAAAAATACATGCATAGTATTGGGTAACTATTACGCAGTCTCTTTACAACAAAAATATCCTTGTGAAGTCAGGGTCTCTATTTTGACAGAAAGACACTGTCATCTCACCATCAAATGGTAGAATGAGTAACTGGACAACAACCAGACTAAAAGCAATTATAAAATGTTTTTCATCATCTAAAGGAAAAAAAAAAATTGTACTTTTAGCAGATGATATGGGGTTTATCAGTCTTCTGCTGGGAACTGGCATCCAACCATGGCCACATAAACATTCAGTTATTAAGAGCTTAGCACACAGCTGAATATAAATTGCTCTTTGCCAAATTCTGTCACTGCTAAATTCTTCCAACAAACAAAATACAGTACATATCTGGGTGGGGAGGCTTTACCACCTTTTGTTCTCTGAGGGCTTGTGCCTGTGTCAAGGGCAGACTGCTAGGTTAGAGACAGAGACAGAGAAGGGATGAATGCACAAATACAGACTGATAAAGAGTCCTGGAAACATGTTTTTAGCACCTTCTGTAATGAATGTTTGTATGAAAGCATTTTACACCTGTAATTAAATAAACTACCATTTCTAGGCTTCTCCTCTGTTTCTAAGGAAAGTAATTTTTTATATATTAAGGAGGTATTTTAACAGTTTTCCAACAAAAACTATGTGAAGAGTCCAAATATTTGCTAAAAATGCATACCTTACATGGATACTGATTTTTGTTGAAGAAGTAAAACAGCAATATGCCTTAAATGATCAGTCAGCTAAGAATTTATTTTAATTACTGGCANCTGCTGTCGGCACAGTTATTGCACCAGGGGCCACAGGAGACCCCAAGTGATTTTCAGACTGTGCCTGAAGTGGCATTACAGTGCTTTAGATAAAAACGAACAAGCAAAGGGCTAAAAAGGTAAAAGAGGCAAAGAATTTGTCCATTAATTTCATATCATTTCTGTCTTGCGTCTTGGGCAGAAGGTACAAATGAGAATTGGATTCTAACACAAAAAACAAATGGTAGACAAAACAAATAATGAAAGGCTGGAAGAAGAGACAGCAGCTTGGTGATGCTGTTCTGACAAATGATGGCTACTTTGGAATTACAGCTGAAAACATAAGGCACCACGACTTAGCAGAAACACAAGTGGCTCATAATATCCCATAATATCTCCCATAATATCTGAGAAGGTTAGAGAAATGTCCAAAAAGGAGTATTTGCAAATTTGCTGAGGCTGTACTTGATCCCACTGTCTGTGTCATAGACAAAGATATGAAACAGCACTGGTCACACTATGGACCTCTGAGGGACACCACTTGTCACTATCTGTCTGTACATAAAGCCATTGACATAGCCCTCTGGATATGACCATCCAACCAATTCCTTATCTAAATCAGTATCTCTCCAATTAGACAGAAGGATGTTGTGAAGACCGAGTCAAAGGCTTTGCAGAAGTCCAGATGGACTTTCTGCTGGGCATATTATTTTCTGTTCCACAAACTAGTCCTTTAGGATCCATGAAATACCTCTCTCTACTCACCACTCTGTCATGGCTTTCTTTTCCCACTAGTCTGTCTCTTCCCACATCCAAGTGCTTGAGATAATCCTCGTCCACTATTATTTTATGTGACATATCATGTATTTTACTGCATTTACCTCTCAAAAAAACTCCTATCAATTAGTCTGGCATGATCTAAGTCTATCACAGTATCACAGTATGTCAGGGGTTGGAAGGGACCTAGAAAGATCATCTAGTCCAACCCCCCTGCCAGAGCAGGATCACCTAGACGAGCTCACACAGGAATGTGCCCAGGCAGCTCTTGAATGTCTCCAGAGAAGGAGATTCCACAGCCCTCCTGGGCAGCCTGTTCCAGTGTTCCGTCACCCTCACTGTAAAGAAGTTCCTCCTCAAGTCTAAATAAACAGGAGTCATATTTTTCCCTTCATTTCTCACTGTGTCTTTTGATATATCTTTTTCTAAACTCTTACATGCTTCTGAGAATGAATGAATGGTTCTGTGGTTGCCAAGATTATATTTTACTAGATATTATATTCCATATATTATTTTCCAGTCACATAGTAGACTCTGAAGTGAAGGACATGTTAAAAACACTTGATGAGAGAACCTGCCAAGTATCATCTTCAAAGTTACGAATGGGGACTTTTTTTGTTACAACCTATGAATGCACATATCCTCTTGGGTTCTTTTTCTGCCTCAGTAGCCATAACTTTCTGGAGAAGAGGAGGCTCAGGGGAGACCTTATTACTCTCTACAACTACCTGAAAGGAAGCTGGAGTGAGATGGGGGTAGGCCTCTTCTCCAGGGTTAACAGTGAGAGGACAAGAGGAAATGGCCTCAAGTTGCACCACAAGAGGTTTAGATTGCATGTCAGGAGGATTTTCTTCACTGAAAGGGTTGTTAGGCATTGGTCCAGGCAGCCCAGTGAGGTGGTGGAGTCACCATCCCTGGAGGGGTTGAAGAAACGTCTAGATATGGTACTTAGGGACATGATTTAATAGCATGGGGGTGATAGGTAGATGGTTAGACTTGATGATCTTAGAGGTCTCTTCCAACCTTAAAGATTCTGTGATTCACTCCAATCTACTAATTCTATTCACCATCTTGCTTTTATCCTAGTGGTGATCTTTAACATCACTACCTTCTCTGAAAATGTGAAGATTTTCATTTTCTTTGTTTGGATACACACTTAATACATTTTCCTATCTCACTGCAAATTTTTTTACCAGAATTATGACATTATTCTCTCTTAATTTACATAACAAAAAAAAATTGACAATAAGTCCAATACAAGAAGATTATGTTATTGTCAACCAAACCAACTGTACATGGCATAGTTATTAATGCCCAACCACTGTGACAATCAAACGCACAAGGTGCAATCATTGATGCCAACCATATATGATAAATGGAAATCAGTTAACTTTCTAGTCATAGAAGAATTGATGGAAGGTTGGCTGAAACCCAAATAAGAAGCATGTGTAAAGAATAAACAAGTGGAATCCAGACTAGCAGTGGTTACAACTTGCCAAGGTAAGTGCTGAAATAGTATCATATGATGGACTTCAAAATGAGGATAAAGCTTGTGACACATGGAAATGAATCTTATCTACACTTTGAACCAATATGTGGAAGGACTAAATGCCTTCTTTGCCTCAGACTTTTCTAGCAAGACCAGCCTTTTAGTAGTAGCCAAAATGCTGGTGTAATATCAGCATGGTTTTAGATAAAAATACATAGTAGGGCTGCTACAAGGAAAGTTATTTCTATCTAGGCCCGGACCAAGCACACAAGGAACTACAAACATTTGCAGTGATAACCGTTACAAACTGCCCAAATAGACATCCAAACCATCAGCACTTCCAATTACTTCTGGATTTCAGACTGCATCTTATCTTCCACCAACTGCTTTGAACCTGTTTTTGACAACCCTTCAGGACCATTCTAAAATGGAACTGATGAATTTGAAATACTTTGATACTCTGATGAAAGAATATTAAAGAATATTGCTTTTTGTTGTGCTTGGGTGTGCTTTGGTTGTTGGGGTTTTTTTTGTACTTCAATAAGATTTTTTTCCTTGCATTTTATGGCAAACCATAACATATAATCTACTCCTCGTCAGAGAATATGGAACACCAAATGAGGGGGACAGAAATCCATAGGTAATTGATTTACCACATTCCCTTCAAATTGAACCAGTGTGTCCTAAGATTCTATCCCATTCTTTCAGCCTGACAAAGCAGTAAATAATGAAAAAAAGAAATTTTACAATGATCTAACTATATCTGATGAAATATTAGCTACACAGCTCCTCCAAAAACACTAGAAAAGGGATACTTTCCACACTAATATTGTAAATGTTAAAATCCCTATTTAACAGCTGAAGTAGAGGGTAAAAGTGAAATAACAATGCAGTAAAGTGTAATGAAAACTTGATTTATAATTTCAAGACTTGAAAAAATATTTTCACAAGGGAGAATAAATCTGAGGGTAATAATCTTTCCCTGTTGCAAGAAGTGTTGAAAAGGGAGCATGTTGATGCTGGGCGAAGAAAAAAAGAAAGAGAGCACCTTGCTATGCTCCAGAGAAAAAGCTGTGGAGAAGGCTAACCCCAGCATATGTAAAAGCATCAATCAGCAGAACCACAAACATTTAGCCCTGGAAGAATGCTCTGAGCTGAGCTCTGCCACATCTGCTCAAAATTTCTTAACTTTCTTATCCAAGCAGGAAGCATCCCTGCCTCCTGGAGCTCAGAAAAAGATCATCCCCCATGGGGAGAAACCTCCTGACGAAGCAGATGACCCCTTTAGGACATTTTGCAGTCCACTTCTGACATGGTTTTTTTCATTCCTGTAAATTTCTGTTTCACAGGATGAGCTCACAAAGCTTTGGACATTGTCATCTTCTAGGCAGAAATGTATTAATGTGTACATCTTACAGAAATGGATCCTATGAGTTTCTTCTCACATTAAATCTGTATTTTTTCCTCTTTCATCAGTTTTGTTATTCTCTTTTAATAATTCAATATGTATTTGTTTGTTCCACATAGGAGAAGATTGTGTTCCTTACAGACCTTGTTTAGATGCACTTCTGTTAAAAGAGAAAACAAAACAAAGAGCCCAACCACATGCTATCTGTCTTGTCTTAAAAGAGGAATAGTATCAAAGGCATAATTGCGGTGCTGTTCCTTTTGTTGAAAATTGCAATGAACAATAAGATAGGAAAACAAGGACCACCAAACTGCTCTTTTCTGCTTTGAGTTTACTTTATATGGGTATAAAAAAAAGGAGTTCCCTCCTTGAAGACAGGTATGCTGCTTAGTAATAGTGTAGATGAATCATACTTTTTGTTACTGCTTGGTAGGTCAGGACAGTACTGATCTAAACCCAGTGTTCTTATGTTTTGATATTAAATGCCAGGACAAAAATACCAACAAAGGATATACAAAAAAATCGCAGAGATTTATGGAGACTAGAAAAAAAAAAATCTAAGTTGCTCTTCCTGGAAAAAGTAACAGTACAACACACAGTGTTTCGGAACACAGAGGAAAAGGTGATATGCTTTAGAGGATTCAAAACACAGTGTTCAACTGGACCAAAACAAAAGTTCAACAGCTAACTTTCTGTTTGATACATATTCTGTGTTAATGATGCTAAAACAATCTGTGTTCCTCTGTGAATTTACATGAATACTAAATTATTTCACTGGGTCACTAAATTGTTTCAGAAATTGGCATTAATTTAGGGAGGAACTGACACCAGAAAAAACAACAGCAAACAACGTGTGGGGGTTTAGCTCTAGTTACTGCCTTCGGTTACACTAGAGAACACATTAAAAATAAGTGCCTTGTGAACAGTAACTCCAAAGTCTTACTGTAAAATTTGCATGCATTTTGTATTTTAGAGAAATTTCTTTGTTTATGAATTATTTCCTTCATCTTGATCACTATAAACTGGCACTTTAAGAAAGGCCAAACAGCTAATAAAAATAAAACCACTCAGAATACTGATGGCATGCTCACAACAGTGATCCATGGTGCTTTTGTGTAAAGATATTTACACTTTATTAAGCAGCAGCAAAACTGGCAACCATTTGAAGTGGTGATTAGACATCAGCAACCATATGTTACTCATTCCCTTCCCCTGGCTGAGCAGGATGGCAGTTGGCTTCATGCTGGGTTGGTAGCTGACAGGAAAAGGTTGGGGTAGCTCACACCCTCTGCAATGCAAGTCTGACACAGAAGTATCCAACTGCATGGTTTCCTCCAACACTGTTATCCTCTGTTCCAATCATTCTGCCCCTTTACAAAGAATTTGTTGGGTGATACTCAAGTTATACTTGATTATTTTCTTTTTAAAAAAGGAAAAATGAGGACTAAGAGACTCTTCACAGGTCCTATAGTTTTACAGGCATAGTACTCTATCAAGACAGATCCTATTATCATCTTCATTTAGACCTTGGACACAGATGTACATTGCTTTGTCACTCAATACAGAACATGAGCCTGACCTGCTGAGTTCCACTGCAAAATCCTCAGTAACAAAACACATTTGCTATAATGATGCGAACAGAAGCTTGAAAAATTTCCTTTTTAAAACCTTAAAAACATATCTACAGTCTTTTTCCAGTTTCAAGCACCAGATACAGGTCAGGGCAGTCTGAACACACTGATCTGGCAGGTCCAAAACAAGCTCTTCTGACAGATGCTGACAGTCTACGGTAGGATCTGCCTCTTCTTGTTTTTTATCTAGAAGCTCATATTAGACCTTGAGTAGATCTGTCAGGACAGGTTAACTGGTTCTAGAAGCTTCTCAGGTGGGAACTATGTACACTTAGGGAGTATCTTATCAATATCTAAAAGGTGAGTGCCAAGAGGATGGGGCCAGATTCCTGTCAGTGGTGCCCAGGGACAGGCCAAGGGGCAATGGGCACAAACTGGAACCCAGAAGGTTCCATCTAAACAGGAGGAGAAACTTCTTTGCTGTGAGGGTGGCAGAACCCTGGCCCAGACTGCCCAGATAGGTTGTGGTGTCTCCTTTAGTGAAGAGACTCCAAACCCCCTGGATGTGATCCTGGGCAACCTGCTGTGGATGATCCTGCTTTAGCAGGGTGGTTGGACTAAGTGATTCCCAGAGGTCCTCTTCAACCCCCAACACACTGATATTCCAGAATATCAGCAAGAACTGTGAATAATGTGACTTTTCATTCCCTTCATTTCTGGATATGATATTTCTTAAAGTTCAGGTGTAAGTTTCCCACAATTTGTGCACACAAATTTGACAGCATGACCATTTATTACCTCTAAACTGAATTTAGAACTCTATCCAGGGCTGGTGATATGTCATGTTGGGTAAGTAAAATTAGTGCAAGGGAAACTCATCTGTTAACTCATTATGCTTTATGTAAAATAGATAGAAATGGTCAATTCCTCAAGTCCCTTGGTTGATCCAAGCCTGTCACTGTTTAAGAGGCATTTGAACACTGCCCTTAAAAATATGCTTTAACTGTCAGCCCTGAAGTCATCAGGCAGCTGGACTAGATGTAACCACTCCATATTTTTCTATTCTATTCTAAAAATAAACTGAAGATGAGAAAGACAAAATTACTCCCCAGAGTTTAGATGTTGACTGGTATAACAGAGAGATCCCTTTCCATCTACATGCCAACAGCAATCCTCTGCCTTGAGACTAGCTCCCTATACTAATCTGGAGGGCATTTTGAGGTGTTTTTCCTTTTCTTCTTCAGTTAAAACACACTAGGTTAAGCAAAGACCTCCTAGTTAAGCTGTTAATGGTCATCTGAGTCATGTTTAAATAATTAATGGCTGCATAAGCAGCTCAAAAAGCAGGTGCACTGAAAATGTAACCTGTAGCAGAAGGCTGGTGATGGTCAAAGGTCATGCTTCCCACCACTACCTCTGTGGGCAGAGGGCATCCTGTCTACAGTCTCAAGAAAAACAGGCTTACATATCAAAGGCAAGATCTCCAAGATCTGCCCAATTTATGGCCTGTATCAGAAACGGTGTTGTCAGCACGAGCAGGGAGGTGANGGTGTTTAAGAGACGGCTGGATGTTGTGTTGGGGAGCATCATTTAGTGGGGTGATAGGGCTAGGAAAAGGGCTGGACTAGATGATCTTCAAGGTCTCTTCCAGCTGTAACTGTTCTATGATTCTATGGGTTGGAAGAGCTACTCCTAAGATGAAAACCTGTGTAACATGAAAGAGTACTTAATTGAAACAATTCAGGTTTTGCCAGAAGCTTTTGCCACATAAAAATTTACTTGACACAAACCAAGCACCTGTGCATCCTGCTCTAGGTTCTCCTGCTCTTGCAGGGGAGTTGGACTAGATGATCTCCAGAGGTCCTTTCCAACTCCTAACATTCTGTGATTCTTCAACAAGGGCTAACAGGTCAGTTCCTTAGTTCTATTAGGAACCTCTTTAAAGAAATTCTGGCCTTATTTAAATATTTGTGACAATCCTGATCCAGATAGCCTAGGGAATGATCAGTTCTGTGATCATCGGTGGTGATAAAAGTATCTTTAACTGCTGCCTTCTCTGTCAGAAAGGCTCCAAGGTGGCTTCCCTTCCTAAGCAAAGGAGAACAAAAAACCTTTGGATTTTGTTTTGTTAATGGGAAGATTGACTTTTGAACCCACAATAATCAATGTGAATTAGTAAACAGCATAGGCTAGAACAAGCAGTAAAGATTTCAGACGATTTGACTTTTCAGACACCCTATCATAAAGTCACCAGCAGCACTCCTGCTGACGTGGATTATTAAACAGCATTAAATAATCTCTGAGCGGTCATAGTTTATCTGTTCTGTACATACTCAACTCTAAATATCTATAAACAAGCATGAGAAGGAACTGGGTCACTGGTGCTCTGAGCAATAACTTAGATTAAAAGCAGACAAAGAAACATATGCCAAAAAGATAAGGATCCTAGAACTGTGACTAACTCAAAGCAATAACATTGATCAGGGATTTTAGCATGCAAAGAGTACAGCAAAAACAAGTTCCAGAGTGTGGTTGAAGTGTTTATAGAAGTTGCATCCTGCTGCCATGGACTTTGTTCAGGGATCCAGGCTGAATTGTTTTTTCAAACTCAAACATAGGAACTTCCTTATCCAGCTAGAATCTGTGTTCTGTGGTTTCTGCCAACATGTAGAAACAAAGTGCAGAGAAAATAAGTTAATCCTACAATAACTGCTAGCCCAATTGACTTCATGCAAATAAGATGATTCAAAATAAATTGATGTTTATCCTGGAACAGAGGTTCTGCAATATCAAACTGCTCTGAAAAATGACTCTGCAATGCCTATTTCACTATTTTAATATTTAGTGACTAGAAGTTCTAGTGAGCACTAGAGAATAGAATGTTTTCTGTAATATTAGGTATTATCTGTATTTTTATCTAATACCTTGGCCCTGTCCAAGGCTCTGCTATGCAGGTCCATGCGGTCCAATTCTTGTTTCTTGGTCAGGATATCCCATGAAATGCTGAAGGAATTTGAGCACACAGTTCCTTACTAAGAGGCCAGTTTTTCTTTTACATTTTAAATCCACCTGCTATATTTCCCATCAATACATGTTACACAGTATCACAGTATGTCAGGGGGTGGAAGGGACCTAGAAAGATCTAGTCCAACCCAACTGAAAGAGCAGGATCACCTAGACAAAGTCACACAGGAATGCATCCAGGCGGCTCTTGAATGTTTCCAGAGAAGGAGACTCCACAGCCCTCCTGGGCAGCCTGTTCCAGTGCTCCATCACCCTTACTGGAAAGAAGTTCCTCCTCGTGTTAATACTAAACCTCCTGTGGTCCAGCTTGCTCCCATTCCCTCTTGTCCTAACATTGGATGACATTGAGAAGAACCTGGCCCCCTCCTCCTGACATTCACCCTTAACATATTTATAAACATTAATGAGGTCCCCTCTCAGNATTTATAAACATTAATGAGGTCCCCTCTCAGTCTCCTCTTCTCCAGGCTGAAGAGACCCAGTTCTCTCAGCCTGTCCTCATAAGGCAGATCCTCCATTCCTTTAGTAATCTTGGTGGCCCTGTGCTGG
>VWZO01000912.1:49791-63726 GCA_013396975.1 Bucco capensis | reverse complement strand
CATTGGGACAGGCTGCCCAGGGAGGTGGTTGAGTCACCATCCCTGGAGGGGTTCAGGAGACGGGTGGATGTTGCGTTGTGGGGCATCATTTAGCAGGTTGATAGAGCTGGGACAAAGGCTGGGCTCAGTGATCTTCAAGGTCTCTTCCAGCTGTAACTGTTCCATGGTTGTATGATTCTGTGATTTTACATGAAACTTAATTGTTTGTTTTTCTCCATTTCAGCAAGCTACATCGAGCGACCTCAGCTGATTCGAGCAAAAGTGCCAATACTGAAGTTCAGGGACAAAGTCAGGCAAGTATTCTGTTCAACATAATTTTTTAGACTCTGGCACAGAAAAATAATCTATGTATTGCCCATATGAGAAGTCCCATTGAAGTCATGCATTATTTGTGTGGTACTGTAGGTGTTTTGCAGATTCATACAGCTGGCATGCAGTGACAGTTGGCTTAATTCCTTGATGTCCTGAAACACAATCTCATGGTTGAGATGCTGTTTAGTTTCGCTGATGTGAATTATTAACAGTACCTCGCATACTTCTATGGGTTGTTTAAACATAGTGGACTCCTCTTGACAAATGATTCATGACAGAAAAACAACAGTGGGAAGAAAACTGTTGTAAAGATAGTTTTACTTGTTGTGCAAACATCTCTTGAGCTGCCTAAGTACTCATTCAGAGTGTTTACACTATACAAACAGAACTAAAACAAACTTTAGTTTCTTGTGATGACTTTTCTGACAATACATTTTTTTGTTCATTTCACAATAGCATGTTCTGCTGTCTTCTAGAGAGTTCTTCTGTGTTTAACAAAGTAGTATGCAAGTTGTGTTCACAGTGTCAGATACTAATTTTATAGTCTTTTATTTAGAATGCAGAAGTGATTTGGGAAAAGTGGATGTGTTTTATCATAGAATCATAAAATGGTTTGGGTTGGAAGGGACCTCTGGAGGTCATCTAGTCCAAACACCCTGCAGTGGGCAGGGACATCCCCAACTAGATCAGGTTGCCCAGAGACCTGGCAAGCCTTGCCTTGAATGCCTCCAGGGATGGGGCCCCAAACACCTCCCTGGGCAACCTGTTCCAGTATTCCACCACCTTGTGGCACAGAACTTCTTTCTAACGTCCAGTTTAAACCTACTCTTCTCCAATTTAAAACCATTGCCCCTTGTCCTTTCACTACAGGCCTTTGTAAACAGGCCCTCTCCAGCCTTCTTGGAAGTTCCCTTTAGGTACTGGAAAGTCACTATTAGGTCCCCCCGAAGTATTCTCTTCTCCAGGCTGAACAATCCCAGCTCCTTCAACCTGTCCTCGTAGGAGAGGTATTCCGGCCCCCTGTTGATTCTTGTGGCCCTTCTCTGGACCTGCTCCATCAGGTCCATGTCCTTTCTGTATTGAGGGCTCCAGAACTGGACACGGTATTCCAGATGAGGTCTCAGCAGAGCAGAGTAAAGTGGCAGAATCACCTCTCTTGATCTGCTGGTCACGCTTCTTTTGATGCAGCCCAGGATGCCATTGGCCTTCTGGGCTGCCAGTGTGCAGTGTTTGCTGATGTCCAGCTTCTCATCCACCAGCACTCCCAAGTCCTTTTTTTCCAGGTTCACCTGGTCCCACCTCTCCAGCTTGTCCAGGTCCCTCTGGATGACATCTCGCCCCTCCAACTTATCAACAGCACCCCGTAACTTGGTGTCATCTGGAAACTTGCTGATGGTGCACTCAATGCTGTTGTCCATATTGTTTATAAAAATATTAAACAGTAGAGGCCCCAGTACAGAGCCCTGAGGGACACCACTTGTTGCTGATCTCCAGCTGGACTTCGAACCATTGACCACTACCCTCTGGATGTGGTCAGCCAGCCAGTTCCTTATCCACTGGACAGTCTACCCATCAAATCCATAGCTTTCTAACTTGGCCAGTAGAATGTTGTGGGGGACCGTGTCAAAGTCCAGATATATCACATCCACAGATTGTCCCTTGTCCACTGAGGTAGTCACACTATCCTAGAAAGCCACTAGGTTTGTCAGACAGGATCTACCCTTAGTGAAGCCATGCTGACTGTCTCTGATCACCTCCCTCTCCTCCATGTGCCTTAGCAGACCTTCTAGGAGAATCTGCTCCATGATTTTCCCAGGCACAGAGGTGAGGCTAACAGGTCGGTAGTTCCCAGGGTCTTCCTTTCCACCCTTTTTGAAAATGGGTGTAACATGCCCCTTCTTCCAGTCACTAGGGACTTCACCTGACTGCCAGGACTTCTCTTATGCCACTGTGTTTATTTTATCTTCATTATGAAGACATGAATTGAATAATCAAGGGATGTACCAGGATAGAGAACAGTGTATTCTTACTGTTTGGGGTAGGAGTATCTGTCAGAGGAAAAAATTGTGACCAAACACTCAAATTGGTTGAGTTTGAGTAATGTTCAAATCTTCCTATATTTATGGTGTTAGTTTTCTTGATGCCCATCTGCTGGGAGAAGATGGTAGAATTCAATAGATGGTATTTCTACATCTGGATTCTAGTGTGTTTCCAGTGGTCCATATATATCTGAAAATTGCCATTTCCCACTTACTTTGATTAGGTGAATGAGAAAGTTTATTCTCCTTTTTCATCTTATAGTGCTAAAAAAAAACCCTTTAACAGTAAGGGAAGATCCATTGCATTTAAAGACTTACTATTCATTTTTTGTAGTCTTTCCCAGGAAATAATTCCAGTGCTGGCTCTGCTACCACACAAAGCTTTGATTAATTGACAAGATTTTCGTACTACGGAGGATGCAAAAGCTGCTGCTTCTGCTACATTTGATGTGCACTGTTCTCCTTTAGTGCTTTTAGTAGACTTGAGTGCCAGCAGTATAAAAACTTTTTCAATTGCCATAGTTGCAGTATCTGTTAAATGTGCCTATTAAAATGCCAAATAACTGCAACAGAACTTGCTTCATCAGCATCTGGTAAATAGTAACCATGTCAATAGGGGTTAATTGGAATTACACATGCATCCTGACATTTCATTATTATACTTGCATACGCAAGTGATATCCATACTGATGTTTATGCTTATTTTTACAACTGTCAAGCAGTAGCTCAAGGTTGTTTATTTTCTTCACTGTTATATAGTAGGTTCTTTAAACATCTAAGGAGTCATGGTCAGTATTAATTCAGGTTTAAAATTATACTTTTATGCAAATAATGTGTTAATGTAGTTAATTATGTAAAAAAACATTTTGTAGGCATCAAATTATGTGTTTTATCCAATTTCAGATCCATGTTTCTCTTAGAAAAATCCAAACATTTGTCAGACAGACAAATGCTATGTGAATGAGACTTGTATATATAAAACATAAATAGCTGTACATTGCAGATAGCTGTTTCTTTGTCAATTATAGGCTTTTCTTGTTGTGAGTAACACTATTGCTATAGCTTATTGACCCATTTCTTGGGTACTGTGAGTAGTTAAGCTCTATATGCTGTATGAAATTAAAACTTTTGACGGGGTATGATCTAAATAAACAGGTAGTGCTTGTTCTTATTTGCTCTTAACAGCATGAAACAGTTATTAATACTGTATTTATCTCTGACTATCATTGCAGAAAAGAGATTCTTACCTTTTGACTTCTTCGTGTTCCTTCTCAGTTCATTGGCATGATTTCCTAAACTAATACCTCAGAGAATCCTTCCTGGTATCAGAAAATGTCCATAGTAGATCACATAGTGCTTGTCTAGTTGGGAGAAAGATTTGTTTAAAAAATAAAAAAAAAAAATTTAATATAATAAGTAGTCCTAAGGTCTAAATTTGGATGTACATGTATTCTTTATGTAAAAAAACTACTTTTTTAGAGCAATGGAATTAAAGTCAAGCACTTCATGTATTATAAACAAAACCAGAGTAGAAATCAGAGCTCTGAAGAAAGTTTCTAGAATATTATCTTAAAGTTACATTTCATCACCGCTATCACTATGTAGATACTAAGTATTCTGAAATTGAAGATCATGATGCTTGATTCTTTCCTCCTCCCCAATAGCTGTGTGGAGTTTGACTTGAATGTGAACAATGTTGTGGGAATAAGAAATACATTCCTTCTGAGAACCTATGCATTCAGTAAGTTTTTCGTGTATTTTCTTATTTTTATAAGCTTTGCTTTTTGAATTTGTGTTAGAATATGAATGGATTATTAACATTCAGTTGAATATATTAGATTACTATATACGTATAATTACTCCTTTATCTGCATTAGATAGCTTTAAGGTAAGTTCTTGTTGCTCCCTCTAAATATATGGAGAAAAATGATGTACAAGCTAGGTATGTTTTAAATGGAATATTACAATATTCATAAGATAAGAAAGATTCTTCATATTAAGGTTCACAAATCTACTACAAGGGCAGCTTCACTATTCTGCAGATAACGAGATCATTATAGTAATTATTATCTAGTGGTATAATCTCTAATTTCTGTTGTTTCCTTACACCCACTGATAGGGTGTGTGGCTGATAGCTAGCTGTGGCTGTATGCTGTTACACAAAGTCTCTCCTTGGAAAATGCAAAGTACTGCTTCAGTTCATATGCTAACCTGAAAACAAAACAGGTTTATGTCTCCTCAGCAGTTTGCATTTTAAGGGAGAGACTGTGAAACAGGCTTCTGAAGGGGAAGTAATAAGAATGGTGCTCTTGGTGCTAAACTAACATTTTTCTTACTTAGCATCACAATGGGGTCATTTGGCAGATAAATACATAAGGAGTTGACCTCAGACTAATTCTTCTAGACCATTTATGATTCTTCCTTTACTACGTTTTCCAGTTCTTGCATACAGGAATTCCTTTATATTTTGGGTAGGAAGTTATCAGTAGAAGTTACCATAACTGGTTAAATCCTACAGATATTTCAGTGTAGCGTTCCATATTCATGTTACTAGGAGAGTCTACAGCTTGTGCTCAATCCATTGGTTAACTGTGTTTTCTGAATATATCCAGGAAGGTGTATTACTGGAGAAGGATGTCTTTCCAAGCTTAAAAAGATTAGGGAAATAATCTTTGTCATTCACAACTAGAGGCGAGAGGTCACTTCACCATGTCTAATGTTGATACAGTTGTTCCTAGCCTCTGCCATGGATTTCCCTTATTCCTCTCAGCAAGTCACTATAGGGCAGACAAGGGTCCAGACATGAAAAAAGATGTGGAAGAGGTCCTCTAGTATCTCATCTTTTCTTCTGATTCTGCCTTGGTGCCCACTTGTATAAGACCAGCAAAATTAACTTTGACACCTTACAAAAGATAAATACTGTTAGTTTCTTGAGGTCAACAAGTGAGTTAGTAGCTAAGAGAGACTTGTGATTGAAAAGAACATCTCCTCTGTGTGCTAGACCTTCCTAAATAGGCAAACATTGTCTTGCCTTTACACCAGAAAATGCCCAGGTGAACACTTAAGAATGAGCTCTGTGTCCTCCATCCAGGAGAATTTTTTTCCCTGCCCTCAAAGTTTATGTAACCTAAATTTAAAAACAAACAAACAAGAAACAAAAAAGCCCACAACAAAACCCCGCAAACTAACAAAAAATCCAACAAAACAGAAAACAAACAAAAACCCAACAAAAAAAACCAAACAAAAAATAAAACAAAACTTGGATGTGGTATGTCCTGGCAGCAAGTTCACTGAGGTAAAATTAGTACAATGGACTGGAGAGAACTTAAAAGTGGAATGTGACATTGCTACATTGACTGATGCATCCAGATTTCTCTTACCTGTGTATATCTGACATACCCTTTGTAATGTGTCTGTGGATCTTACTATTCAAAAGACTGTTTTCAAATGCAATTTTTTTTCTGATTTGTGTAAGATGGGTAGTAGTTGTAGAATAACCAAGTAATTTCTGTAAAATTGCTGCAAAAGGTAATCGTAGAGAAAAAGTGTCATGTTGGTAAGTAGGAAGAAATGTTGATTGCTGTCTATTTATCAGTGGATGTGTTTATTTTACTTGCAGTTGAGAATCGAGTTCGTCCGTTAGTACTTGTTGTTAAGAAGTGGGCGAGTTTTCATGACATAAATGATGCCAGTCGTGGTACTTTAAGCAGCTATAGTCTTGTATTGATGGTTTTGCACTATTTACAGAGTAAGTATTTTGTGTTTTAAGTGTCCTTTTTAAGTTCATGTTTGTGTAGTTATCCTCTTTAATAAAACTAAACACCAGCAGGAGTCATATTCCACACAGAAAAATCTGAAAATCTGTGTTTTCAAAGTCAGTTTACTCTGTTGCCTTAGTGTTCTATTTTTCCTTAAGTGGATCTCTTCTCTGGAGGCAGAGTTACCAGCTTTAAAAAGGTGAAGAAAAAAAGACAACAAACAATGTACTTGCAAGACACTGTGTAACTATAAAATAAACTCAAGCACCAGTTAACAAAGTTATGGCTTTTAACGAAGGGAAAAGAAACTCAAGCACTAGTTAACTGAAATCTGCCATTTTATGAAGGGAAAAACCTGAACATAACGATTTCAGTGGGTTTTGGCTTGGAGTTTTGTAGGTGTTGGGGGTTTTGTGTGTTTTGTTTTGGTTGTGTTTTGTTTTATTTTAATTTACGAACTTCTAAGACAATTTGAAGGGAAAACAAATACTGTAGGATCATTTTTCTGTCGTCTGATGAGCAAAGGCCTGAACATGGGGGATACGCTCCATGTGATTAGATTTCCACTGATCACTGTCCTCTATAAGGTGACAGATGTCAGGCTATGAGAAGTTGGGATATTTGACTAGCAGTGACATTTCTTGTGGCTTCAATATGAACATCTTTATGGAACTGGAGAGCTTTTCCTGAGAAGCTAAGGATCCTTTTTGAGAATTCAGGAAACCCATGCAGTCCAGATGTTTTTGAGGAATATATTACAATGAGCTTATTCTCCTATTTCTTTTTTTTGTTAGAGGAAGCCTGTGTTTGTGATTTTTGCAGTTCACAATTCTTGCTTGAGTGTTAAGAAATCATTTAGCTCAGTATGAATTTCTAGATTGTTTGTTGGGAGATGCAGCTTCAGAAAGGAACACAAAGAGCCCCTGAAGTGTACATCTTGTGGAATAAGATTCTCATAGAAGTATTTTCTTAATACCTGTCAGTTCATCTGTATACTGTGTATTTTGATGTTTGTAGTCACTCTACATCTTTGTTTTAATTTTTTTGTAACCTGCTTATTATTCTTATTCACATTATTTTAATGACAACTGGCTCTTAAGATTTTATGAGCATATCTGTGGACAAACTGCGTAGGCCCTCATTTGAGACTTTTGCTCTATGTCAGTTTGTGTAGGGGGTTTTTTTTTGGTTGGTTTTTTTTTTTAATCAGGTAGAAACAGTATTTAGTTCCTCTGACAGCTCGTTCTGCCTGGAATGTAGATAGTTGCTGCAGAGTGGATAGCCAACTATTTGTTTCAAGCTCGCACTACACCCACTCTGTACCAGGGTGGACAGCTTTTTATGGTAGTTTACTCAAGCTGGTGGCTTGCTTTCTGCTTAACAGTATGTGTAGTAGAGGGCCTAGGAGAGCATTTTGTGTACTGGACCCAAATGACTTGTTTACTTCTGAATTCTCTGATGCCCATACTGTGTGCTTATTGTTGATGTACTAATGAGGACATTATGGCATAGGCTAGTCGATCCATTGACTGTGGTGGCTTTTTTCCTCCTCTACATCTACTATGATGGGATTCCATAGATTCCTTCGTTTCTGTGGAAAGAAAAGAAAATGTAGCCCAGTCTGTTGTCACAGCTCTGAAACCAATACTGTGCATGACTGAGTACTTCAATGTAGATCCTTCATATATATTAGGATAAAAATATCAAAACAAAAATATTGATTTGGAAGAGATGAAATAACAACGAATTAAAAAAATACCAAAGTGATTGTTAGATACAAGATTTAAAATGTTGGGAACTACCGGATGTGAAGATTGCTATTCAAAGATGAAATACAAGTAGGAAATAAGAAAAATGTTTCTTTATATGGTCTAACAATTAATGACCTTTTTAAGAGTTACTAGATAAGCATTTGATAGTCTTACACTTTCAATGGAAACAGGCCTTTTTTTTCACTTGGAAATTTATTCTTCAAATCTTTTTTGATCGTATTTCAGTTACTCTAGTGACATGTGCGGGTGCTGTGTGCAGTCGTGGGTAGCCAATTACTGAGCTGTGCATAATGCACAAAAGAGAAGGGAGTAGAAATTACAAGAAAGTATAAATGCATAGGCTTGCCAGAATTTTAACAGCCCCGTGAACATCAGGGCATTTCCTGAAGTCGTGTGCAGCAGCCACAGGTGTCTAGGGAAGGGGAAAAAAGTTGAAATAATCCTTTTCATGCAAAACTGTGATCAGGCAGCTACCTGGGAAGGATCTGCAGTCTACAAACCAAAGAGAAGCCTTTTACCTGTGCTTCATGAGCTTTACCTGGTAAAAAAGGCTGAAATATGCTTCTGGACATGCACCTAGATAGCTGGCTAGATTCTGATGTTTTGTTCATACAGATTTGAAGCTCTTTTGAGTGGTGGGTTTTTTTGTGTGTGTGAGGGTTTTTGTTGGGTTTTGTTTGTTTGTTTGTGGTGGTTTTATTTTGTTGTTGGTTTTCCCCCTCCCCCATTTCTGCTGCGTGTATACAATGCTACTAAAAGTAGCTTGTGTCCTAGTCATAGCTAAAAGAGCTTTTGTTGATGTTACTGGGTAGGGAAAAAATAAAAATAAATGTCTTGTTTTGCAGTAAATAGTGTCCCTGTCTTCACTAGGCAAATTTCTTTACTACTTGATCTGTTTCCATATTCTTATACTCATGTGGATGTATTTGGGCCTAAGGTTAGTGTGGCTTGAGTTTGTTTTGTAGATACATCAGTGTCTTCTACATGAACTTTCCTCCAGGTAACAGGTCCAACTATCTTGTACAGTAAGAAAATGAAAACTCAGGTGGCAAATGCTAATGGTAAGTGGTAACTTTTCCTCTAAACTCCATCCTCATAGTACAGCAGATAAAATATCTTGATTGATTGTATTGCTTAGATTTTGTTGCCTTTTGTTATGACGGAGAACTGGAAATTATCCAGGATGTTGCAGAAATAAGATACTCTTGCATATTTCTAAACACCCACAAACAAGATAGAAATATTGAAGCAGCTGTGATCATATTCTTAGCAGTCTTGGAAGAGTATAGTGTACTCTTTCAAGGTATCCCAAGCATGTTCTGAGAATTCTGCTGTTCTGATTCTTAGTCCTTATGGAAGATGGATTCTGTAATATCTCTTCCCCTGTGAGACCTTGTCTGAAGGGTAAATTAAGTCCCAAGTCAAAGACTTATGTGCTGAACTTGTTTAAAAATCTTTAAAAAGACACACTGACTCTTAAGAGTTTTGTATCTGCTTTAAGGCATAAGTGGTAAGTACTGTGGGATTTTCTTTCTATCTATCTGTAGGACCACCTAACCTAGGAGATAAGGTTTTTTGCCTGTTATGTGTATTGTGAAATAGATGCTCTTCCCATCCGTGATTTTCATAAAAGTTACAGTTGTTTAGTTCATTTTGTGTTTGTTACTGTTGTTAATGTCTGCATAATCTTTATAACCTGTTCATCATTCAGTAGAGCAGTGAACAGCATTAGGCTGTATTTACATTTTTTATGGGGATTTTGCTAGCAATGTCTACTAAGTGTGTTGGGCATTTTATCTGTAAGTTATTTTTGGAGAGTCAGTATGTAATGCTTTGCAGCTGAAGAATGTGTACTCCTGCAGTATCTGGAGACTTCCTATGCTATGATAGAATCATATTGCATTAGATGTAGTTAAAAACAAATGAAGCTCTGATTTTTCCTTTAGGGAATCTAGATAAGTTTCTTACAGCTGTGAATGTACATGAATTTTAAAAGTGAAGTTGTACCCAGCTACTCTATAATTTTTCATGTCTTCTGCAAGTAGCAGTATCTTAGTAACAACTTCCCTTAGCTGAATTAACTCCATGTGCTACTATATACAAAATGAAAGGTTTGATAAATAACTTCTATTTTACAAAGTGCATTAAAATGAAATTCTTGGTAGGTGTTTTTAAGATGGAATTCTAGTGCAACCCTTTGGTGTAGTTTATGTGATGTTGTTTCCTGTGAATTACATGAATCACAGCAACTTTAAAACTTTTTTTTTATAGCCCTACCTGAACCCATCCTTCCATCCCTCCAAAAAAATTACCCAGTAAGTGTTTCTTATGAATTTATTACATATATATATATGTAGCTGCTTATCTAAAATATATGAACTCTTAAATATCTCTAATGGATTAAGTTAAACACTGTTTGTAAGCTTGGTCACTGATAGACTAAACAAGTGTGAAAAGAGTTATTTGCTACTTCTGATCATTTCTTCAGTGGAAATAGGCTGTTATATATGAGAAGATTTCACACACAGTTGTAAAGAAGTGCTAATGTGAGCTGCTGACCTAATTCCCTTACGCTGGCCTGAAGATATCCCTATGTCATCTGTAACTTTCTGGTTCTTATTTGTTCATACGTTAAGTACTGAGTTTTCCATCCAGATGTGTATTTTAGAATTCCATACATTTGCACAGCTGTTGATTTGCCTGGTATTTCTAAGTGCAGAGAGTGAATGATAAATACTCACAAAGGAGACTTTTGAGATCTTGCAGAATTGGGCTTCAGTCCAACACTGACTGCACTATGGAAGAAATAACCCCACGCACTAGTACAGGTCAGGGATTGACCTTCAGGAGCACAAATCTGCAGAGAAAGACCTGGAAGCGGACAAGTTAAGCATGAGCCAGCAATATGGTTTTGTGGCCAAGAAGGCAAATGTTATTGTGGGGTGCATTAAGAAGACTATTACCTGCAGGTTAAAAGATATTATCCTCCCTCTCTGTTCTGCCCTAGTGAGGCCACATCTGGAGTATTGTGTCCAGTTCTGGGCTCCTCATTCAAGAGAGACAAGGAGCTACTGGAGAGAGTTCAGGAGAGGGCTACAAAGATGATTAAGGGACTGGAGCATCATCTCTCTTTAAGAGGAGAGGCTTAGAGACCTGGGGCTCTCTAGCCTGGAGAAGAGAAGACTGAGAGGGGATCTTATCAATGCTTATAAATATCTAAAGGGCAGGTGTCAAGAGGATAGGTCCTCAGTGGTGTCCAATCACATGACAAGAGGCAGTGGACATAAAGTGGAACACAGGAAGTTCCATGTAAACAAGGGGAAATCTTCTTTCCTTTGAGGGTGATGGAACTGACTGGCCAGAGAGGTTGTGAAGTCTCCTCCTCTGGAGACTCTGAAAACCTTCCTGGACGTGTTCCTGTGTGACCTGATCGAGGTGAATCTGCAGGGGATTGGGCTAGATGATCCCTAGAGGTCCCTTCCAACTCTTAGTGTTCTGTGATTCTGTGATCCTCTGTAGGATTGGGACTGTGATGAGTGAGACTGAATCTAAGGAAGATTACCTAGAAATAGGAGTTACCCTATTGCTGAATAATTCCATAACTTTTTACAGAAATTCCTCAGTTATTTCATCATCTTTCCTCTTACATGTCACTTTTAAAATTCTCTTTTTTTTCTATAAAATAGAATAGTTGCCATAGTTCAGTGTCCCTATTGTTTTTACTGTTGCTGATAATTGTGCTAAGTTCATATGAGAAAGTCATTCTTTCTTTTGCATGTATTTCCTATATATGCATTTCCTATAATTTTGAAATGGGAATACTTGATAACACTAAATATCAGGGATAAAATACTGTGATGTTAGCCATTTGGGGTAATTAGGGTAATCAAGATGCAGAAGAAAGTGCATTTATGAGGTATAGTACACAGCAGTTTTATTTCTCTTTTGTAAGCATGCATAGACATAACTGCTCATTTTTTTTTTTACTATACTGTATGTATCTTCTAATTTTCTCATTGTTAGTACTCAAAAGCATTTGAAGCTGGTTTTCATTTCTTGTATAGTTAGCTTTATCTGAACGGCTTTTTGAGTTGCTAAATATGTTAATTACGTTTGCTTAAAGTTCATATTCTGTAGTGTTTTAAATTTTGTGTAGCATGGATTTAAAGAGAACTGCAAGAATTGGTAACTTTTTCAATATTAAAAGAAATCTTTTTTTCTTGTGGTTGTAACTGGTGACAGCTGTTTTTCCATCTGATTACTGCGTATAAACACTACTTTTCCCCTTCCAAAAGAAACCACCCTACCTACAATTTTTCAAAATATGATTTGCAGCTCTTGCTGCAGTATGACAATAGTTCCATGCTTTGAAGGAACTGCTTGTTTTAAATTGGAGATGCCGAGTAAAAGCAAGAAACAAAAGGCAGGTTCTATGACTCACTATATCCCTACTGTGGATGTGAAGGATGAGAAATCCTGGAAGGCCACCAGATCTGCCCACCTGTGCATTCTGCTGCTATGAGAGAGTCTCCAGGTGGCACTGAGCCGAGTTACTTTGCAACTACTCTTTTAGAGGAGTACTGAACCATATCAGATGTGGGATTGTGTTCTGGAGCTTCCTGCCCCTCCAGACAGATGATAGTAACGCACAACATGTTTTGATTGGTTCTGAAGTATTTATAGGACTTGCCGCCAAGTCAGGACTTCTACAGATGAGTTCTGGAGAACTTTGATAGCCTTTGCCTGTGTGTTTGCCAGAGGTGAACATTTCTGCAGTGGGATTCAGAAGGGAATGTGTGCCTTAGTCTCCAGTGTCCCAGGGCAGCCTGTATCAACAGCTTATGTATGTATGGAGGTGGCTCTACATTAGTGCTCTGGTTTGTGAAATTCATGTACTGTAGCATGAGCACATTTTTGTTTCTGTTGCCTTAGCTTCATGAACTGTCATATCTTAAAAAAGGTGGGCAGAAGATGGATGGTGCCTACTGTAGCTCCTTCATGCATGGGAGTGAGTTCTTGGACAGACAAAAGTTGGTTTATTTTTTGAGTTGCACTCTTTAGAAATACAAATATGAGTTAGATGTTCATCTGTAAGACTGGGGAAGGATGTTTTATGTGTGTGAATATAGAGGCCTATCAAAAATGGTAAGATACTGATGTATCTGATGTTACTACTGTAAACTTTTTTGGAAGGAAGGATCTTGCACAGTCAGATTTGAACTCATTATGCAACAAGATATTAAAATGTAAAGATCTTTTGTTGTACACTTGAGTTCCTTTCTGATGTGCAAGGTGAAATGGGAATATGTGTTAGCATTATGTAGCTTGAACATGAAGCGTGTTGCTGAATGCTCTGATAGTGTTTTCTTGGGAAATTAGCTGAGCATTGTAAAGATTAGAGGTGTAGCAAAAAAGGAGAAAAGACTCAGAGGTCTCTTTTTCTGGAATCTTTTGAAATAATGGAATTATTTTAGATAATGATCTGAATCTCAATCAGATCCTGACTTTTTCCATTTCTTAAGACAACACGAGTCAATGGCACAGTAAGCAAACTGGTTTTAAAAGAAGCTGAATTTTCTGCATTTTAGAGCAAGTTAAGAAGGGAAAGCTTACAGGGGAGGCCCTATTGAAACTGAGGTAGTCACTTACAGGAGGAGAAGTACTGCTATCCTTGTTTTACAGTAGGTGAGTAGAGGTGGGTTGAGGTTGTGTTGTCTATGTAAAAGCAGAAAAATGAACCTACCTGTGCTGTGACTTGTCTGACGTCTTGTTCACTGGACACTGAGTGATTGGTTTGTTAAGAAATAATCTTAAACAGATTACATTATTAGTTATTTGTTAATGCATTGACTATTCATTGAATATTAATGTAACATTCCGCCCTGAAGAGCAAGAATGGAGAACTAATAACAACAGATGAGGAGAAGGCTGAGATTCTCAACAACCTTTTTTTTCCATCTTCACTGGCAACATCTCTCCCAACACCTCCCAAGTTAAAAAACCACAAGGTGGGGACCAGGGCAGTGAAGAATCCTCCCACTGTACATGAAAATC
>VWZO01000912.1:30375-49463 GCA_013396975.1 Bucco capensis | reverse complement strand
GCCAATGGCATCCTGGGCTGCATCAAAAGAAACGTGGCCAGCAGATCGAGAGAGGTGATTCTGCCACTTTC
Organism: Bucco capensis; assembly: GCA_013396975.1. NCBI lineage: Eukaryota > Metazoa > Chordata > Aves > Piciformes > Bucconidae > Bucco > Bucco capensis. Next base: position 49,392 of record VWZO01000912.1, on the reverse strand, counting down.
CTTTGCTCTGGTGAGACCTCATCTGGAATCCTGTGTCCAGTTCTGGAGCCCTCAATACAGAAAGGACATGGATCTGATGGAGCAGGTCCAGAGGAGAGCCAAGAAAATGATCAGGGATCTGGAACACCTCTCCTACGAGGACAGGCTGAGGAGCTGGGATTGTTCATCCTGGCGAAGAAAAGACTTCGGAGGGACCTACTAGTGAGTTTCCAGTACCTAAAGGGAACTTCCAAGAAGGCTGGAGAGGGCCTGTTTGCAAAGGCCTGGAGTGAAAGGACAAGAGGCAATGGTTTTAAATTGGAGAGGAGTAGATTTAAACTGGACATTAGAAAGAAGTTCATCACCACAAGGGTAGTGAAACACTGAAACAGGTTGCCCAGGGAGGTGTTTGGGGCCCCATCCCTGGATGCATTCAAGGCGAGGCTTGACAGGGCTCTGGGCAACCTGATCTAGTTAGGGATGTCCCTGCCCACTGCAGGGTGGTTGGACTAGATGACCTCCAGAGGTCCCTTCCAACCCAAACCATTCTATGATCCTATGACAGATGTTTTCATTTAATCTTCCCCATACCCAATTTTTAATTTCATTTTACCTCTAAAACTTTCTAAACTGGTATATCAATTTCTTCCATAACATATTTACTGTATTTCAGAAAGATTAAATACTTTTTTCCTCTACTTGTGGTGGTCAGCAAGTCTTAGTGTTTAAAAACATAAGTTGACTAACAGTATCAGAAACGTAACAGCTTTAGTTAGTGGAAAAAAGCCCAACCCTTCTTTTCTTCCAGAAGAGCAGTTTCAGTAACTTATTTTGTAAAATTTAGTTATCTTTTTAAGAGTAATTTTCATGGTGATATAACCACTAAAGCAAATGGAGTTGGGAATTTCTATACATGTGTCTCTTAAACTAGATGGTTTATTTTTTTAAATTAGCAGTGACTTGCATTTTTGCTAGAGCACTTGTATAGACTAATATGCATTTATTTTTTGAAGGCAAATGCCTTCAAAACTTTGATTTGCCTGGGCTTTGTTAGCCAAATGGACCTGCAAGTTTCATGAAACTGAACTTGCTTTTGAAAATAAAATAATTTTGGGTTGCAGAATTGAAGAGTTTTAATCCTAATTACTATGTGAAGATTTAGAAAATAGTGTTCTAAATGCACATTAGGAGTTTAAAACCTTCTGCCATGGGTGGGTATCTTTGGAATGTGCTGTGTTTGCTGCTGCTCAGATGAGTCATCTTTCAGTTTTATCACTGCTGCTTACATGACTTTTGGTCAGTTGCAAACTCCAGAAAGAAACTAAATATCCTGAAATATGTCTTTATCTGGACTATGCTTCTATCATATCCTTTTGCAAATACAGATTTGTAATTTTAAAGCTCTGCTAGGTTTTGTAATTTCCTATTTCATTAACTGCTATCAGATCTTATAAAAAAAATTTCTTCAGATAAATTTGTATTTGATATCTCTTTAATTTTTTTTTGTGAATTTAAGCATACTAGAGGCACACATGTATTTTCCTTTTTTTGCCATATATTGTATTACAACTATATTTGATATACTGTCTTTTTCTGCTATTAATATAACCTTTTTTTAATCCCAATTATGTACAAACACTAAAAAAAATGTGATAAATATATAAAATATAAGTAAAAGTATACTTAAGGTCAAGATTAATATGAAAAATCAACATCCTTTCTAAGCTTGTAATAGTGCTAAAGAAAATAGCACATTTATTATTCTGAAAAATAATGTCCTAGAGCTTAACTTTTTAGCTGCTCAGGGATGCCATCCTCGCTGTAGGGGAAGATTTTTCTTACAGTTGAGAATTTCTCAGATATTCAAACATTCAAAGCATTAAAAAAGCCAAAACCAACTTATTTTCAAAAATCTCTGCTGCTTCCAGACATTTACTTCTTAGTCTTACTATGAGAGATGTCTACTAATTTTGTTGCATTTCTGTTTTGTATTGTTTGGAGCTTAGCATTTTGTATTGTTTGGAGGTTAGCAGCCCTTGTTCTTGTTTCTTTGTTTTACCCCCTCTGTCCATTTCATCATGAGCTGTTATACTGCTAATACTAATTTGTTGGTGGGAATGGGCAAAGAGTGACTTTCTTTCTAGTACCTGTCTCATTAACTTTAGGATTAAAACTGTATATACTGTACAACACAGGAAGAGCTGTTCCCCTTTTAGATATTTATTTGCTGCATATCTGCTTTTTATGTCTGTCTGTCTCCGTGGTTTTGGTGTATTCTGTTGGATTGTAAGCTATTAAATTCTGAACTCTGCTAACTATAATATTGCATATGCAAAGTTATATTGTGTGAGAGCAAGTCTTGAAATTTTTCATAGTTGGAAGAATGGCCTTTTTTTCCTAGAAGGTGTTGTGCAAGGTTTCAGTAAGTTTTACTAAAACAGAGAAAACAGGATGAGAGTCCTAAACTTTCCAGTACTACTGCTTTGATTGTTAACACACTTTCTCAAAGGAAGCACTGCCAGCTGTGAACCTGGAAATAGTAGTATAGTGTATAGTGCTTCCAGAGATTTTCTAGTACTGTAAAGTTTGAGTTGTGCCCGATACAAGTCTGTACATAATACAAAGGAGTGGAAGGGGAGATACAATAATGACTGAATAGGTCCCTAATTTTACATAGATATATTTTTTTTATGTGAATATAAAGCTTGCTCTTGTGTACGTTTGGTTCATTTTCCTTAAAATACACAACACTGCTGTAAAATTTAGTACCCTGACATTACCACATTTTAAAATTGTTTCTCTAGCAAGAGAAGATGTTCCCTATATACTTCAGTCTCTCAGAAGAACCTAAAGGATGCAAAGGACAAAACAGAATAGAAGATCAAAAACTGTTACATTCATCTCGCATAGATTCCTTGTTAAGCTGGCAATAGTGACTTTTGTTTATAGCAAACTTGACTTTTCTACAGCCACACCATCCACCTGAAGAAAAGCATATTCCAGTTCAAATGCTGTGTTCAGTGTATTCAGTTTTTTTTTATTACTTGTTTTTTATTCTTTCAGATAGATTGGCTAGAGGAGATGCTTCTGCAGTCTTTGAACTCATTATGTGGGAGGATGCAGGTTTATATTAGAGCTAGTGGGTTTCGTATGCAATTTTAGCTCTGTGCTGTGGGGAACATAATTCAGGCTTTCCTTTTGGACTGTGTCTGTACCACAGTTAAGGGAACTTTGCGACAGGGTGGGTGAAGCCAGTGCACTACCGATTTAGCTACAGCCAGCTCAGTACAGGCTGCTTTACAATGCTACTGCTTATGTGGTTTTAGTAGCATGTAAATGCAAGTCCAATTCAAATTCCAAGATTCTTCCATATCCTTTAGCAAACAGTAGGCAAGGGATGGTCTCGGATGCTCATGTGCAAGGTGATTCCGTGTGAATTCAAGTGAAGTAACTAGTATCAAACAGAGTGCAAGGAAAATAGAGGCCTTTGCTTCTAAGTTGTCCTTGACTTCTAGTTAGCAAATGATAGGCAGCTTTTTTGTTGTGGAAAATATATGCATCTAGATTAAGGCTCTGTGTGTGTGTGTGTGTGTGTGTGTGTGTGTGTATATACACACATACTCTCTGATTTTATTTTGACAGGAATCTTTTGATCCTACTATTCAGTTGCATCTTGTTCATCAAGCTCCACATACCATTCCTCCTTACATCTCAAAGAATGGATCAAGTCTTGGAGATTTGCTAATAGGCTTCCTCAAATATTATGCCACAGAATTTGAGTAAGTATAAGCTAACCTTATTGTTTTAGAATATGCAAAACTTTGATTCCTTCTATTCAATATATCATCACTTTATTGAAGAGAAAGAATAGCAGTAATGCAGAAGTAGAGAGAAAATGGGTGAAAAGACTACAGGACAACACAAATGCTGATAAAGTGTTGGACCTTTTTTTGCTTAGACAAGGATTCTGTCCTGTAAAATCACTGCTGTAACTTTCTGAGGGAAACAACATTATAGAGGTTAAATACACACAACGGGACTCTGCTAGTTCTGCGTTTCGTAGAGGAACTAGTATTTTACTCTGGAATGTGTTATTTTCATTGCCTTAATCAATATGTTTTTCAGTGCTTGCTTTCCCTGTAGGACATTTACTAGTATTTTATGCAGAGAGATTTTAAGATTATATTTTAGATACTGTGACTATTAAGTTAGGTCAAATTTAAATGATGTGTACTGTGCCGGGGAACTTTCACTGCTGAACTGTAATGTGTTTGTTGAAAAGATTACTAAAGAGAATAATACTTAAGTTTTCATTAAAGTGACTTTTGTAGGTTTCTATCTATGGAGCAGGACACAACACTACCAAGTTTGATACACAGGATCTGTTTTGCTGAAAACCAGTATACAGTCAAGAATGATAGATCATGTGTGAAGATCATAATTTTGGACAGAATGACTCATTGATACCATCTGCTTGGAATGCTTATCTGATCAACTATTTTACATGTGTTGGTCAGGAAGAAGGAAGGAAGATAGAGCTATATTGTTTTAAACTTGTCCTTCAATATAGCAGTGGCCAGTAGGTATTTCAGTTAAAATCTGTTTTATTTAACTTGATGTAATGAATAATATTTACGGGCAGGATAGGCCAGAAAAGTAGGATACAAAGGAAGATACAGGAGTAGCACTAAAAAAGAAACTGTGCAGCTATGAGTAGTTAATCTCCTTCTGCTTAGTGTGGGGTTTTTTTCGCTTGGTTTGGCCTGGGTTTTTTTGTTTCTTTGTTTGTTTTTTCCTTAGGCTTTATAACTGCTTGCTTTATTTGGCCTATAAGCTTTTTCAGGAAATTGCTGATTACCATGTGTACAGTGCCTGTATCTGGGATTTGTGGTGTGCCCATAAGAAGTAATTTTTAGCCCCTTAAGTTACCGGAAGTGGGATTTGGAAGTTGCTGCATCTGTTGGACTTACACACTACATATAAGAAAGCTTGATTTGCCAGCATGGTTTTATAATTAGTTTGCCATAAGAGTTCAAGTCTGCATAATGTTTCTTATGATACAGCTGGCTAGAAGTATGCTTATAATTAAATTTTAAGTATTTTCAACTATAAAAGGTCCAATGATCATACAGTAAATGAACAAGTGAAAAACATATGGAGGTGTTCTCAAAAGAAAGTATCTGGAAACTAGGCCATGTTTACCAGGCCCTCTGAAGAGTGTCTGATTTCATTTCTGCAGCTGTGAGTGAAGGCAGCAGGTTTTCACTTGGCTATCGCTTTTCAAAGCGAGACCTTCAAGCAAGACCTTGCTTCTCTGAAGTTACTGCTAGGGAACCTAGAGATTGTCCTTTGGTCCTTTAGGACTGTAGTTCTCTTAAAATTTATAGCTTGAGGTTATGTAGCAGTTGTTTAAGGTCGACAGGCTGAGAGAGCTGGGTCTCTTCAGCCTGGAAAAGAGGAGACTGAGAGGGGTACCTCATCAATGTTTACAAATATGTTAAGGGCGAGTGTCAGGAGGAGAGAGCCTGGCTCTTCTCAATGTCATCCAATGTTAGGACAAGAGGGAATGGGAGCAAATCTGACCACAGGAGGTTTAGTATTAACATGAGGAAAAACTCTTTCACAGTAAGGGTGACAGAACACTGGAATGGGCTGCCCAGGAGAGTTGTGGAGTCTCCTTCTCTGAAGACATTCAAGAGCCACCTGGATGCGTTCCTGTGTGACCTTGTCTAGGTGATCCTGCTCTGGCAGGGGGGTTGGACTAGATGATCTTTCTAGGTTCCTTCCAACCCCTAACATTCTGTGATTCTATGATTGGCCTATTAAGTTGTATTTAGTGGATATGATAAAAGACTGGTTATGTTTTCATGACAAAATATAAAATAGAGTTGCTCACAGTTCTCTTCAAGGTAGAACTGGCCAGGTGATAGATCACTTTTTAGTACCATGCTTGCAATTTGTACCCATCTTAGTGTGTTTATGCTGGTGGCATTGGATTATAAGAATGCTCTGGAAAAAATAAGCATGTTTGTGGTGTATTCATACACTCACTTGGAAATGCCTGTGCTTTTTCTTTCAGATTTTTGCCTTATTCATGAGAAGCACATACTTAGTGTACGTAGTGACACCAGAGATAACTGATACTTGAAATAGCTTTTTAAATTATTGTTGTTAACTTTTTGATTGAAGGTATGCAGACAATAATTGCTTTGTGTTGGCAAAAATGAAATTACTGTGTGCAAGCCAAAATGCTTAAAATTCATACAAAAATCATTTGCTGTTGGTAATCCATTCCTAATTCAGGCTGATTTTGGTACCAAGCCAGGGTTTGTGAAGGTTTAAGAAAACTACTAGACAAAGTAGTTATTTTTAATAATTAAAAACTTTTTAAATAGCTGGAAATGTCACTTTTTGGTTGCTTTTTGCTAAATTAGTGTATTAAAAGCACTTTGCCAAGGATAACCTAGAGAAAAATGAGTCTGGAGAAGAATTAAATATTTGAAGCAAAACAATAATGCCTAGTTTAAACAAACAGAAATAAAATACTTTGTTACATGACTTCCCTCCCATAACTGGCCCCGATCTCTCCGATTTTTAAGTAAGCTTCTCAAAAAAGCAGATTGATAGAATGGTTTGGTTTGGAAGGGGCCTTAAGTAACATCTAGTACTGACCCCCTCGCCGTGGGCAGGGATCGCTTCCACTAGACTCCAGAAGAGTGGAACTGTCAGCTTCTGCTCATGACCAACATTACGGAGTTGCAGTTTAAGCTTCTTTTATGCTCTAGTCACATGCTTTTTGTTTTGTAATTTTTTGTGGTTTGGGTTAATTTCTTGTTAAGGTTGTGTTGATGGTGCCTTCTTCAAAAGACATGATAGGAAAGTATTTCATGCTTCACAATATTTGTAATTCTTGCAAAAGTAATGCACTGTAGGAATTAAAAAAAAAATCTAAATATGTACAGCAGTGGGTTAATAAATAATCTGAGGTATCCAATAATCTGAGGTATCCTCAACTATGCTTCATATGCTGTGTCCTGCATCTTTTTGAAATAGGCTTTATTCATATTCCTAAAAAGAAGAATAATGTGTTGTATGGACATTCAGTTATTTAAACAGCTGACTTTCATAATTGGTTTTAATCATTAGTTGTATACAAGATAATTTGTAGAATTGCAAGCATAGATTTTTAGCTGGTGTAAAGTGTCTAATCACCACTGACTTAATGGAGTTATGACAGGTAATCTGTGGCCTAGGGAGCACAGAGTTCTTCCAAATTTAACTGATAAATTGTAGGCTGTATTTTGATTTACAGTTGATACAGATTTACCGCATCCAGCCAAGGTCCTCTTTCATTACATTATGTCAAAAGATTGACTTAGTGTGGAGATCACATCAGGTGTACGTAACACCAGTACATCTAGGAGCATGCTATCTACCCAGCTATTTCTAGGCCTCCTTTTTATTAGGGCATATGATGGCACATTGTCGGTGATCCAGGCATTTTGCTGATACAGTTGTTATCTAGTTTATTTAAGAGCAGCTGAAAACTATCTGGGTAGGTAAGAGCATAAAACTCCAAGTGTTTGCTTTCGCTTTCATTACATTGACATATTGTTGTGCCAAGCATCATAAAGATGCTTGACAAATTGTAAAGATTGCACTCTGAACTGCTTGCTCTTCCTGTTGCAGTGTGATCATTTTCTATGTTTTTTTCAGTAAAATTGGGTGCAGAAAGTAGTAGAGTATCTTCAAATGTGTATTTGAGTTGTTACTCTGGTATTGCAGTTGTAGGAGATTTAAAATACAGCATACACAGTGTTAGTGCTTTCTAAACAGGAGTTCATTGCGCAAGGAATGCTGGCCTGTAAGCAAGCTATCTTTATATGTCATTACAGTGTTGGAAATTTTTTTAATGGAATGCAGTATGCGCTTAAACACCTTACATTCATTTTCTCCCCACAGAAAATTCTGACAGACAGATTTGGTTAAATAATTTCTCTTGAACGTAGAAATAAATGTAACTGTCCGTATTAAAAGTGACATAAAAAAAAAATTCTCTTGTAAATATGTTAGAACGCCACAAGTATACATGTATGTTTTGCAAATGTTTTTGAAAATTTCTGTTTGTGGAATATTTTTCTGGTTTCCTACCCGTCCCTTACTCTTGTATAGGGAATTATAAAGATTAGACTGCTTACTGTAAGGTGCTGTGCTATCCAGACTTTTGAAACTGCAAATTGACATATTTTTAATGTAAACTGTTACTACTAATTTAGAATCAAGAGTTAAAAGTTCTACAAATTGTTTTCCTTTTCCCTAGTTGGAGCCATCAGATGATTTCAGTTCGTGAAGCCAAAGCTGTTCCAAGACCTGATGGTATTGAATGGAGAAACAAATTTATTTGTGTAGAAGGTAAAATATAAAGCTGCTTTATCATTTTTTACTGATAAGAAACTAAATACATAAATCTATCAATTAGACTTTAAGTTAATTGTGTTTTAGTAATGCACACATGTAATACATTTGCGTAGAAAGTTATGTTTAACCAATGTAAATGTATTTGGAAATAGTTGTGCCAAAAAACATTTGAGAAGGAAGCTTTAAATTCTGTAGTGTTTAAAAATAGTTCTTATGACCTTTTCTTTAAGCATACTCATTGCCCTGTTACTTCTGGAACCAGGATTAGAACACGGACAAGGAATGGCCTTTATGACAGTAGTGTGTGTTTTCCTGCTCTGTGAAAATAGTCATCAGTTTTGCCAAGACTGAGTTTCTGAAAAAACACAGCAGGCCTATATTCAGATTGCTCTCTAAGAATATTCTTTGTTCTAGAAGTGCTCTGGCATCCCAAGTCCTAGCAGTGACTAGATTATGCATATGTTGATCCCATTGTGGCCACTATTTTTGGCTGGCTTGTGAATGTACAGTTTTTGTAGAGAATATATGATACCCTCCAGAACCACGCAGACAACCTTTGGGTATTGCAGATCTCAGCCTTTTTACTGCAGGCTGGACTGAGTAGTTGTACTATACGAGTAACCTGCTGCATGTGCTCTTGATGTCTTTCAGCTGGCATGGGGAACCCACAGGGAGAAGCTGATAAATTAGCATATGTAGGAGATGAAGCTTGGACCACAGAAAGAGAAATTAGTAGACCAAGAAAATGATTTTTTTTCTTTCAATATTCTCATCTCTATGTATGAATATAATAATTTATGATGCACTCTCACTGTATTGATGGTTAGAAAATGTAGTGGTGAAATTAGTAGCTGACTGCAAAATTATTGTTGCTGTGCTCCAGGGAATGAGTTTGGTTTTTGACAGTCAGTAAATACTGTGAGGAACAGTAAGTGGAAGATGTGAGTCAACTTTTGTGACTAGAGTACCATTTTTCCAACTGGGTGTTTCAGAGGATTGTACACCTTTGCTCCTTTTGCTTTGAAATGTGTGTATCTCCTGATTCAACATAAAGTACATAGAAGTCTTAGCATTAAAGAAACAGTTAACTTTATATTTAAGATATGCAAAAGAAATGCTGTACAGCTTCACATGATAAGGGGTATGATCCGCTACCCCTTAGTGGTAGAGGGTCACTGTGTCAAATGATACTACTAACTTTAGAGGAATATGTACCTTTTTCATTTGATTGCCAGGTGTTCTTGTTCAAATCTAAATGTATGACATTCTAAAGTAAAATAAATCTGCTTGTGAATGTTCACCAAAAGGCTTCTAGGTAGTTGGAAGAGAAACCTTTTAGAAACCTGCCAAATACAAAATTTGCATCAAACAATTTCTTTGGATTTAAATAGCTTGCAGAAATAAAAACCCCATGGCGTATGGAGTATGTTCCAAGTTTGAAGTCCCAGTCTTCATAATGGCTTTGTTTTACTGTGTGGCGCTGTCTGAATAAAAACCATATATAACCAACTGAGCAAAAAAGCTACCTCATCTAGCAAATACTTCTCTCGTTCTGCAGCCTTTAAGGACTTTCATACATTCTGTCAGTGTGAACTATACCACTTTACTTACACAGTTCTGTAGTAACATAAAAAAGCCTATAAAATCTGTTTTGTAGTGCATTCTAATGCATAGTGTCTGCATCACAATTTTTTAGTATATATTGCTTTTATGTTGACAACTCTATCAGAAGCAAGCAGTACTCTTTTAATCCTGCAATTGCAAAGAAAAAGGGAGGGGGGGAAGGTGTAAGCCCCAAATTGTTAACTTCTGAATAGATATTGTAGAACGGGTGTAAGCTGATAAAGTATATTTTTACAGCAGTTTATACCTCTTACATAAGAAGTTACAGTAAATATTTTACTGCACTTCTTGTAGTTCACTGAGAAGCTGTTGATGCATAAATTCAGTAGAATCATAGTGTGCTTCAATAAATAAAATAACTTGGCTTTAAAATACATATTACTTAACCATTTTAAGCATTCAGGGTTTGGGCCTTTTTTCTGGGGGTGGGGGTGAATGTAGGGTAGAAATAAAGATTGAGAAGCAGTGGAATTGGCCACTCAAAACGCTCTTGGGAAGTAATGATACATTGACCTTTCTCGATTTTGTTGGATTACTTGCTCAGTGAAGACAGCCTAGCTCCAGATTTTTCCTAACACTTTTCATGTTTGTTTCATGTTGCAGAGCCCTTTGATGGGACAAACACTGCTAGAGCTGTACATGAAAAACAGAAGTTTAATATTATCAAAGGTGAATTTCTGAAGGTAAAAAAGAAATCTCAATTTCTCTGGTCAGTTTGGTTTTTAAGGTAGTTATATAAATGAGAGTCATTGATTCTGCCTCTTTCTGGTGTTTGTGTTACGAGTATTTTTATGCTCTATATTACATACATAATAGAAATGTATTTTTCAAAAATTTTGTGGAAATTCTGCCATTAAGCACCATGCTTCAGTTGAAATGGGTATTTGAAATAGTAAACCCATTGTGTTAGATTTTCATGTGTGTGTAAAATTCTGTTGATGGTTAGTAGCTTTAGAATTGCAACTTCATCTTAATTATTTCTTCCTACATGAATTTGACTGTTAATAAAAAATGTTTTATTCTTCTTACTATCCCTTTTTTATAAATATTACCACCAATAGTTTTATTCTGCCTTTTGACAAGTGAATAAAATTGGTACTTTTCTGTAGGAAGACCACACTCATCATTTTAGAGTGTAAGTACACACAGGAAGTTCCATCTTAACATGAGATGGAATTTTTTTGACTTTCAGAGTGCACTGGACCAGTCTGCCCAGGGAGGTAGTTGAGTCTCCATCTCTGGAGATATTCAAAACCTGAGCAGACACCGTCCTAGTAGTTTGAACTGGAGCTTTGACTTCTCCGGTCAAGTGGAGGAAGCAAGAATACTTTGAAGTAAACAAAGATTTAGGCCTGGGTTCAGGGTTTCTCTAAAAGTCCCTGCTACCAGCTCTCTTTTATGCTTTTTGTCCAAATTGCAGCTCAAATTCTAGTTTTCTGAGAACTCTTTAATGTTAATTACGACTAGGGATCAGTGCATAGAACTGGCTTCCAGTTTTAGCCAGACTCCCCTGTTATGCTGTCACTGGACGCGTCTCTTTACTTGAGTTAATCAAGTCCTTAAATATCTTGATGGCTTCTCCACCAAAAGGGAAGTAAATGCCAGATACGTGTAATAGAACAAATACTGTATGATGCTTAGAAAATTATTAACTCTTTTGCTTTGTAATTCTGTAAGAAATGTCAGTTTCCTTCTGTTTAACCATATTAGCTAAATATGCTGAACTCTTCACGTACTTCTACATAAAATACTTGATTTTATGAATCTCCTAAAGCAGTGGTTTACAAAGTAGTTTGGGTGTTCTTGCTCTTTCGGTGAAATCAGAGTGAACGTCACTTTACAGGTTTTTCAATTAAAAAATTGGTTTCAAGCCTCTGCAATTTTCTGAAAATTGCAAAAGCAGTTGTTTGATCCTAGTCTGGAAGCCTCCATTTTTATTGCCCGGAAAAAATTTCCTGTTTACTAGGAAGCATAAGTAATGACAATTGCTTAATACTGCAAGTACTTACTTGTATCTTGCACTTGTTTTTTTAAGGACCTTAAGGAATATGTTTTTCTCATTGCCCTTGAGAGATTATTCTTCCTGTAGTTTTCATTACACATTGTCGTTTAAATGAGTTCTGCAAAAACACCGGAGGGTCACTGCAGTTATTTGCAGATTCATGGCCTGACATATGTGTCCTGGAGTTCACAGCAGAATACAGAAAAAAATCAAAGTAACCTATTTTAAAGACACAATTAAGTTCTGGAAATGTCAGAATATGTATTGGGAACTTTGACGTGTGAATTTGAGACTATTTTGCAGTCAATATCAATATAATGCTTAAATAGTCTTAGCATCTCAGTCTCCAAAAATACAGTCTCTTCTTGAAAGGCTATACCTTTCTCAGTAGTTCACTGCATTTTGTGTACCTTTTGGTTTTATTTCCAGAAAGGAAAAAATACCACCCATGTTTTTGTTGCTCTGTGCTTACACACAATACTGCTTACAATCATATTTAAGGCAAAGAATATTTAACCTTTTGAAATCCTGTACTTTTTTCCCAGTCTTGGCAGAAATTACGAGACAAGAAAGACCTGAACTGTATATTACCTTTAAGAGCAATCATACAGAAAAGATAACCAACTTCTTTTACTTTCTTCTTACTGGATCCTGCTGAATTAAAGAACAGTATCAAAATGAAGAGGCAATTACCCCATGGTTATTATGACATATTTTTGTTTGTAATCTTTTGTTAAGGAAATGTTTATAAGAAAGATTGCATATTTTATTATTTACGTTTGTTAATACAGCTGTTCATTCAAATGTATGTTTTCTGAAAATGCTTGCATTGTTCACTTCTAGAAAAAAAACACAAAAAGCAAACTATAGGAATATAGCAATTTTAAGAAAAGTATGGGGATATATTGACATGAAATGCAAACAGCAGTCTACAGGAATAAATCACCTTTAGGGAAAGTATGGGGGATACAATGACGTGTCGGTTCCATAAGACACTTTTAACGAGAGCTAGACAATGTGCAAGTCTGACTATATCTTTAAGGCACTGCACACAGTTCCCGCTTTTTGGTGGACAGTCTTTGCTTTACATCTGCTTAATTTCAGTAAGCACTTTTGCTCAACTTAGCACTTCCCAGTTTTATTTTCCTTTTACATGGAACAACAGGCAACAATTAGTGAAAGATAGATTACGGTTGGTAGTGTTCTGGATATCAAGAACTGTAATCTAAACTTGAATTTTCAAGCAACAGTTCTACTACAAAGAAGTTGAAAAAAAAAGGACAAATTAATATACATAAATGCTTTGTATTGACGCGCAGTAGGCAAGATACTTTTTAGTGCTTCCTTTTAGCATATTTATAGTAGTGGTGTCTGCTTTGAAAAATAAAGAGAAAAACCAGAAACAGACAAACAAAAACCCCCAAGCAAACCAAAACCAAAGCACCCAACAACCCTATCATTGCCACAATAAGCTGGGCTTCTGTTATGATTATGTGTAAATATTTGTAAATTGGTCAGCTAGTGTAAATTGATTTTCAATAAGTAATCTTGAAAATTTTACTTTAAAAAAAAATTAAAATTGTAAACCCTTCTAGATTTTCTGTAGCACAATTTGTGCCTCATTATTTGTTACTGAAGTTTGATTCATTGTTTAAGTAACTGTACTTAACATTTATGTCAAATTAATTTTTTTTAAAGTTTAATATTTTTTATGGTGTCCAGTGAAATAAAGTTTATATGTGGAAGATACAACTTATTTTTTCCAGTTTGTTGCTTTGTACTACATAATTATAGGAAATACTTAAAATAAGCAGAAAAGGAAATGCCCTGTAAAGGTAAGGCCTTTGTTCTCTGCTGTGTTTGTGAACAGATAGTTTCATCTTTTGCTGTCTCTCGAGATTGTGAAAAACCTTGTAACTGTGTAAAATAGAAATTATCACCTTCTTGTGCAAACTTTTAAATTTTAATTTATTCCAAGATTTACAATTGAGAAGTTCAAGAAACTAAATTATTTGCCTGCTTTGAGGTTATTTACTACACACTTCATCATGATCTAATCTATGTAAGATTTAGGCTTGTTTCTTAAACAGCTTCCTTCTGCAGTTAAAATAGTCTTTCAGAATTAATCTGGTTTGGGCAAATTCACTAAAGTGTTTTCCTGCCATACATATGTTTTCCCCTCACTGCTTTTCCTCTGTATAAAATAGTAGACTTGATCTCAGTGAAGCATTCACTTTGACCTCTTTTGTGTAAAATGAAAGCACAGGTTTGTAGTATGGGATGATGTCTAGTTTCAAGTAAGCTCTATGAACTCTGGATTTTGAGGGGGAGGGAAAGGGTACTCTTCTTCTAAAAAGGTGCTAGCTATCTCTTTGTCTAGAAAATTTAAATTTTTCCTGACATCTAGTAACTAAGGGACAAACGTGCCAAAAATCTTCTGCAGTAGAGCTGGATGTGGAGCACAAAAATTTATGCTAGTCTGTCAGGACTTTGCATTACATCACCTAATGTGTTGACATCTCACACCATAAACTACTTTTTTATGTTTGAAATGGCTTCTTCCTGTTTTAAAATAGACAGCTAATATTGTGATACCTTTGTGGAACTCTGTAAATATTGATCCACAACCTCAGGGATCTTTTGAATACAAGTCAAGATCTGTAACCACAATGGCCTGTGTCTTTCAAAAGAATCCTTTGGGGTTTTTTCTTTAGCTTATCAGAAGTACATAAACTTTATTTATAATCAGAAATAAAAATTTTAGATGGTAGTTTTCCCCAGCTGTTTGGGAAGAAGCTTGTTGCATCCTTTCTAACAACAGAAAACTCCCCAGTAATACACCACAGTAGCTAAGCAAAGCAAGGTGGTGTAACTTGGTTTAGCTTATAGCAAAAGAAGCTAGTAGGTAATCCAGCAAGAGCACAGAAAGTGGCAGTGGTCTCATATATTAAGAAATAGTCTGACAGGCCTGGAAAGCAAATTTCACCAAATATCACATTATTCTATCAAGGAAAACGAGAAGCACCATTTATTGTAAGTGAACATAGCATTTGTTCAGTGGTGGGCTGCAACTTCTATTGGAGAAAATTTCAAATGAAATAACACAAAATAAATGGTTTGGAAAGAGTGATTAGAAGCTGAACTTTAACTAACTTCGGATTCAGTTCTGTGTAGTCTGAAGTCATTTGGAGGCTTAATGACTTGGATTTTCATCTGCTCTGGGCAGGATGTCATAAATCTCAGCATTAGCATGAAGTTTTTCTGGGGGACCTTTGACAAGAGGTGTTTATCACAGCTGACCGTTTTCAGCATGTGTGCAAAATGCTAACTTCTCTGAGGATTCTTAGTGCCTTGAAATAAAAATGCTTTAGTTCAGCTTTGTTATTTTAGGACTAGCCTTCAATACTCATTTTGACATTGGGTTTTCATGTAATTTCTCACTTTACATAGTTTCAGTAGCTACTGGTGTCTCATTTATGATTTTAGGAACTCTCTTGAGTCCTTTAGCAGTGATTTTAACTAACATGCTCCAAGGTGTACTGGAGGACCAAAAGTATGCAAGAGCAAACATTCAGTAACAATAGTGCTAGAACTGGCACAGGTTGTATGATGTGAAATTTGAAGTTTCTCTTCTAGCTCCCTTGCTTTCATTTCTCCTAAAATGTGTATGTGTAAGTGTTGTTTCTGTACCTTAAGATGTTCTGACAGTATGAGAGGTTGTTTTTAAGAAATCCACCACAAAGTATTCAATATAAACCAATGTTAAGACTCAAATTGAAGGGGGACGTAGTTCTCTGGGAGAAATGGACAGCCATGATAAAAGCATGATTTGTAGATTACCTAAAGTTAACGAATGCTTGTTTGGAACCAGTAATTTGCTTGAGTTGGGCCACTGGACTCAATTCGCAGTGTATTTGGTGTTAGTCCCTTAGTGAATGTCACTCTTGATTTAATGGCCTCTACTTGCTCTGGCTTATCTCGTGGTGGGGTTTTCTTTAGTGTTTGTTTTTGTTATGTTTGTCTTGTATACTTGTCCTTATATACTTGAATAGAAATCTTTGATATTATGAAGTATTTTGCTTGTAGGACCAGCATGAAAGTATATGCTATTGTGGTCAACTTACAGGTCAAATGAAGTTGTGAGAAGCACAAAAAGGGAGAGCACTATGTCTGGAAATAATTTTAAGGGGCTCTGTTAAAAGAGTACTCACCTTCCTCTAACTATCCTCTAGACTGAATCAAAACTTGTGCAATATATATGCTTTGTATGTAAGCATTTCTAGAAGATTTTAATGCACTTATCTTCCATATAATATAGAATGTGAATTTCTCTAAATTTCTTTGTGCTATATACACTCTCTGTGCTCATGGCAAAATGGGAGTTTAAGTTAGTATATGGTTCGAGTACACTTCTTAAAGAAATTATGTTCTGATCTGTGTACCTCAGTGTTAGGTCAAGAGAGTGAACAAGTTTTATCTCTATGTACTGTTTAGAAAATACTAGACTTCCAGTGAATCAGTGTCCTGGTTCGGACTGGAGCAGAATTGATTCTGCTAAGGTGGTATTGCTTCTAACCAAGGTTCCTTTAAAAGTGACTCCATTTCTCTGAAAGCTGTCAATATGTTTTCAAAATGTTACCAACTTCTGATAGCTTAAGCCTAAAATGTTTGGATTACAGCTAGGGATTGGAATATAAGCTTTCTGTGATTCCACAGAAAAGTCAGGGAGGGGTGCAGGGTGAGAGCCTGCACCTATAGGGGAAGGAAGAAGCAAGACAGCTGACCCCAAACTGACCAACTGAGTATTCCATTTCATACACGTCATGCTCAGTATAAATTCAGGGGGGCAGTCCCCTCTGCGCTCTCTTCTTCGCTTCCCTTGCAGTCCTGCTTTGGGGCCCAGCTTTGGTGCGGTAACATAGTGATTGGGAGGGAGAGCAGGAGGTTTAAATCTTGGTGCTGGCTTTTTATCTATATTTGTATATATTTGTCTGCTGTTGCTGCTTTCTATTAAAAGTAGTTAAAGCTACTCTGCCTTTTCCAGTCCACAAGTCTCGTTATTTCACTCACACCATAACAATCAGTCAATAGAATTTTCACATTGCAGAGAAAGCTTGTAGTCAACATCTGCTTTGATGTTGGATGCACCCGCAAGTGCTGAGGGAGCTGGCAGAGGTCATTGCTGGGCCACTCTTGATTATCTTTGAAAGCTCCTGGAGAACAGGCAAGGTGCCTGAGGACTAGTGGATAGCCAGTGTCACTCCAGTCTTTAAAAAGGAGGATCCAGGGAACTGCAGACCAGTCACCCTCACCTCCATACCTGGAAAGGTGATGGAGCAGCTCATCCTTGGCAGTATCTCTAAGCAAATGGAGGAAAAGAGGGTTATCAGAAGTAGTCAGCACAGATTCACAAAAGGGAAGTCCTATCTGGCTAGTCTGATAACTTTCTATGATGGCATAACTGGATGGATAGATGAGGGAAGGATAGGTGATGTTGTCTACCTTGACTTCTGCAAGGCTTTTGATACCATCTCCCACGGCATTCTCATCAGCAAGCTTAGGGAGTGTAGGTTAGATGAATAGTCAATGGGGCGGATTGAAAGCTGGTTGAAGGACAGAGCCCAGAAGGTTGTAATTAATGATGCAGAGTCCAGTTGGAGATCTGTAATAAGTGATGTTCTCTAGGGGTCAGTACTGGGTCCAGTCCTATACAATATACTCATCAATTACCTGGGTGTAGGAATATAGTGTGCCCTCAGCAGGTTTGCTGATGACACAAAACTGGAAGGTGTGGCTGACACACCAGGAGGCTGTGCTGCCATTCAGTGGGGCCTGGACAGGCTGGAGAGCTGGGCAGAAAAAACCCTCATGAAATTCAACAAGGGCAAGTGTAGGGTGATGCACCTAGGAAGGAATAACCCCATGAACCAGTAGAGGTTAGGGGCTGATCTGCTGGAAAACAGTTCAGTGAAAAAAGACCTGGATGTCTGGGTGGGCAGCAGGGTGACCATGAACCAGCGATGTGCCCTTGCGGCCAAAAAGGCAAATGGCATCCTGGTATGCATCAAGAAGAGTGTGGTCAGTAGGTTGAGGGAAGTTATCCTCCCCCTCTACTCTGCCCTGCTGAGGTCACTTCTGGAGTATTGTGTTCAGTTCTGGTCTCCCCACACAGATAGGGAACAGCTGGAAAGGGTACAGAGAAAGGCCACTAAAATGATTAGGGGACTAGATCACCTCTTTTATGCAGAGAGGCTGAGAGAGCTTGGCCTACTTAGCCTGGAGAACAGGAGACTGGAGGCAGGATCTTATCAATTTATAAATATTTAAAGGGTAGCTATCAGGAGGATGAGACCAGTCTTTTCATTGTAGTACCTAGTGACAGGACTAGAGGCAATGGGAGAAAACTAGTATACAGGAAGTTCCATCTTAACATAAGGAGGAACTTT
This sequence comes from Bucco capensis, assembly GCA_013396975.1. Taxonomy (NCBI): domain Eukaryota; kingdom Metazoa; phylum Chordata; class Aves; order Piciformes; family Bucconidae; genus Bucco; species Bucco capensis. Next base: position 30,924 of record VWZO01000912.1, on the reverse strand, counting down.
TTTACTTTGAGGGTGGTGGAGCACTGGAACGGGCTGCCCAGGGAGGTGGTTGAGTCTCCATCTCTGGAGATATGCAAGACCCAACAAGACACCATCCTGTGCAACCTGCTCTAGGTTATCCTGCTCTTGTGGGGGGTTGGACTAAACAATCTCCAGAGGTCCCTTCCAACCCCTGACAGTCTGTGATTCTGTGATACTGTGCTTAAAACACAAGAGTTCACTGACTGATGTATTGATGTATAATCAGCTATGTATTTGAAGGACAAAAAAAAAAGGAAGAAGAAAAAAATAGATTTGTTACGTGTATGCAGTGTTCTGTACCTGAAATAGCTTGCATAATAACAAGAAGAATAACAAGAAGGGATTCTACAGGTACATCAATGAAAAAAGGAAGGTCAAAGAAAACATCCCCCCCTCCCGAAGAGCAAGAATGGAGAACTAATAACAACAGATGAGGAGAAGGCTGAGATTCTCAACAACTTTTTTTCTTCCGTCTTCACTGGCAACCTCTCTCCCAACACCTCCCAAGTTAAAAAACCACAAGATGGG
>VWZO01000912.1:4827-29861 GCA_013396975.1 Bucco capensis | reverse complement strand
AGAGGAGGGCCACGAAAATGATCAGGGAGCTGGAACACCTCTCCTATGAGGACAGGCTGAGGGAGCTGGGATTGTTCAGCCTGGAGAAGAGAAGGCTTCGGGGGGACTTACTAGTGAGTTTCCAGTACCTAAAGGGAACTTCCAAAAAGGCTGGAGACGGCCTATTTGCAAAGGCCTGGAGTGAAAGGACAAGAGGCAATGGTTTTAAATTGGAGAAGAGTAGATTTAAACTGGACATTAGAAAGAAGTTCCTCACCACAAGGTGGTGGAACACTGGAACAGGTTGCCCAGGGAGGTGGTTGAGGCCCCATCCCTGAAGGCATTCAAGGCAAGGCTTGCCAGGGCTCTGGGCAAGCTGATCTAGTTGGGTATGTCCCTGCCCAGTGCAGGGGGGTTGGACTAGATGAGCTCCAGAGGTCCCTTCCAACCCAAACCATTCTATGAGTCTATGATTCTTTAGTTAGAATCAGAGTTCTAGTGCTTCTCCCCCTCTTCTAAAGAATAATTTTTTTAGAAGTCATTATTTTGACTAGTAGACATTGGAAATACTTCCACTTTGTCACTTTGTCTATGGAAATCACTGCATTTTGTGTGAAATGCAGAATATTAAAGGGTAAATGTGGCTTAACATAAACCCTACATGGTAATGTAGTTTGCTTTTAATTAAAATTGGTACAAGTCCACTCAGGCAATTCAAAATGTCCCGTGATTTAACATGTCAGCAAATCTATTAAATATGTATTCCCTGTTTTATTAGAAACTATATGCTTCTAATTGCTTTTAGAGGCTGGTATTATTAAAATGTGTGTCCTAGGCTTATCCACTAGTAGTTACCCTTGACCTCTCTATCTCAAATCTGAGGCACTCTGGGGGTGTTCAGGGACAGAACTTGAATTTTAACATACTATATGCACTTTTCTTGGAGCTACCAGAAAACTTTTTTCCACCTCATCTGTGTTACCTCCCCAAATTTACTACAGATTTCTTAGGATGGTCTGCTGGAACCTGAGCTCCTTCCTCCCTGCCATTGCCTGGCTGCCCTGTATCTGCTGTGAAAACACATTGTTGGCAGCAGCTGGTAGGTGAAGGGGACAAGCATCTGGATAGATGGCTGGAGAGTGGTTTTTGCCACGTGTCTGGCGCCTGGTTGGTGCTAGGACCCAGGGTAGGTCTAGCAGCAATTCAGTGCTGTAACTTTGCTGCCTTCTATTTAAAGACTGCCTGAGTCAGGAGAAGTGAGTGCTACCGGGGATGACAGTTGCTTCAGGCAACCCTGGGGAGGACGGGGTTGGGGCAAAAATCACCGACGAGGGCCTGAGCTGGGAAGGACATGGAGGGATACCATGACACTGAGTGTGACAGGGCATCTGAGACCTCATCCTTTGTAGAGGATGAAGAAGAAGAGGAAGAAGAAGAGGAAGAAAAAGAGGAAGAAGAAGAGGAAGAAGAGCAGGAAGAAGAGCAGGAAGAGGAAGAAGAACAGGAAGTGGCTGTGGAACCAGAAGAAGCAGAGGAGCTGACTAGCAGGTACTGTGCTTCCCCAGGTACTCACAGTCTCAAAGAGAGCTGGCAGATCCATCTCAAAACAGCAGCCCAGGGGAATGCCAGGATTGGGCCCCAGTAGTGGTTGTAGTGCCTTTTCCCATTTCCCAGTTGCTGCAGATAAAAAGCAAGGGGGAGTGGGGAGTTAAGAGGAGGGAGGTGGGCTGTTAATTGTAGGGTTTTCAGATGGGTATGTCTGTAATTAAGTTTTGTGTCTGCCTTGAGCTCCCTGAAAGCTTTTCTATTTAAAGGTCCTCTAGCATGCCAGCTCACATGGCATCTCCTTTTGCTTCTCTCTATCTGGCTGACTCTTTGTCACATATCGTTCTTAAATGCTCTGCAGATTTGCTTATCAGGGAGAAAATGCTCGGAGATTATAATGGCACATGGAATTTGTTCCTTTTTATGGCCCTTTCTTCTTTGTCACTTGTCCCTCTTCAGTCTCCTCTTCCCCGAAAAGGGGAAATCTTGTTGTATGTGCTCACAACTGCCACTCACAATTTGTGTGGCTGATTTTTGGTGTGGAAGGAGGAATATTTTATTACTTTGATTTTTTATTTTTTTTTTCTTCATAACTCTTGCACAGAAACAGTGATTCTAACATTGCACTCACACTGTCAGGAAAATTACAAGCAAGGCAGTGGCCCAGTGCCCAGCACATGGTCCTGGTCCTACGCAGGATGTGGAGGCATCTGCAACTTGATCCATGTGGATGAGTTCCTCTGGCCCTGCCAGCCCAGTTAGTTACAAAAACAGACCATGAGGCCCAAGAGTCCCTGAGTGCTTATGGAGTTGCTAGATTTCTTCCTTGCTTGCGTAAAGCCTGTCAGTTTGGGATGGATACTGTAGAAAGAACCAAAGTCAGTTTAAGGTGTTTCCAGAAACCAGTTTTCTAAGAAATTTGAGTAATCCAGTTCCTAAAAACCTCAGTGCTGTGGAGCTGTCCTGCATTCACAAACTACTCTGGGTGTATTACAGCTCAAAATGCTATCTGACGTTGCTGATGTTCCCTGGGAGAAAAAAGATGGCAGAGGAGAAGCAAGGAGGCTCTGGACAGCCTAACTCACCCCAACTGCTGCAGGAATTAAAGCCAAACAGGGAAATATAGCCCAGAACTATAGGAAAATCTCCTTGCAGAAGGAATAGAGCATTGTTTTTCCAAAGAAGCCGGTGGATAATGGTGCATTTCTCCTGAGGGAGGCAATGACTCTTCAGTCCTGTATTGGCAGAGAGAGTGGTTACATGCTGATAAACACTGCTTGCACATAAGTGCAACCCGATGAGAAAACCAGCTGAAGTTAGTGGAATGGAGCTACTGCATCCAGCTATAACACAAATGGCTAGATATTTTTTAAAGGAATCTGCAGTTATATGGCTTAAAGGGACGCAAATCCATGTAGCCTCACAGTTACTTACTGCTTGTGCTGGGAGGACAGCTTCTCCATGGGTGCCTGTTAGAAGGTCCTCATCACTGGATCTTGTTTCTGGCTGGCAGTCTCCACAACACAAACTTGAGCATTGTGTCTCACCACTTAATTAAAACACAGCAACCACTCCCTTTAGCTTTCAGTTATAATAAGCATTGCAGAGTTTGTCTCTATCCTTAACCATCTTCTTAATAAGAGAGGTCAGAGCCTACTGGAGGGGATTTTAACAGCTGTGCTCTGTGGTAATTGAGTATATTTGAATCCATTTGATTATTTAATTAGGTTATAGGAGTTGTAAAATTTTGAGTTTGGCATAGATTTGGTAACTGCACCAAGTGCTCACTAACAGCTTGGTAAGGTTAAATAAAACTAACCCTACAACTGCTTAAATTTTCTTGCTGCAAATGTCAGCTTGGTGGTTGAGCTTAAGTGCTGAGTGCTTGAGCAGAGCCTCTGCAAGGTGCTGGCTAAGCAAGAGACAGGCCAAGCCCCTGGGATGTATTTATTCAGGCTCTGAGCTATATATTTTTTGAAAAGTTTTCAAGCCCCTGTTGCAGAGCAGATTTGTGTGTGTGCATGTTTTGCAAACTAGCTTAGAGGAGGTGTGACCAGTTGTCACACCAATATGCAAACCTGTCTGTAAACAGCCTGTCCTGGACCTTGTTTTCATTGATTTATTTTTAATAACCCCAAGTTCTCTGCTGCTTTTGTCTTTCATCTCTGCATGTAGTTAAACAGCATCTGGTCATGCAACATTGCAGTCAGTGGGAAATTCTTGACAGGCTCCTAATTCCAGCTTCAAGGATGCTAAATCTCCCCATATCTAATATATAAGAGTTATGCATAAAGATGTCTGGCCCAAGGTCAGCAAGTGCCTTTGTAAAAGAAGCAGAAGAGCTCTGGTGTTCCTCCAGGATACCAACCGACTCTGCTTCCACACAAGTCCTGCTGTACTAGCTGTGGGGAATAAAATCACAATAGCTGCAGCTTTTGCCCCTAAATTATGATGCATGCACATAAAAAGCAGAAAAGTTTGGATTTCACACCTTATTACCATTTTAATTTCAATCTTTAAACAATTTGGTTTCCTAGCACAGGTTTTTATGCAGAAGTAATGAGGCGAACATGTAGCATCAGAACTTACTATAAAGAAGGGATAAGACGTCATATCCTTGCAAGTATAAATAACCTACTGATCTTCAAAGGGTTCATGCAATATTTTCTTGCCTTTGGGTGTTTTACTATGAGATAGACGGATCGTGACAGATGTCTTTTGTTTCTAGCACCATGTAGACTTACCTAAACAGGGAAAACATTTTGAAAGCATATATTGTGTGTTTCAAAGCAAACAGGAGTATGAAGTTAATAGAGTTTAATTTTAGTGTTAGTAACAATTAGAATTAAGTCTAGCTAAAGGAAAATAGTTTACTAGACAACTGGATTACATACCTACTGGAATATTTTTGTCCCTAACAATGATAGGCAAGCTACTCTGACACAGTTCTGTCTCTCAGATGATTCCCAATGGATTTCCTTTTGCAGCTGGAAGGTCTCTGCATGTGTCTTTATGCAGTGCTTACATAAAAATGGCTCTGCAGGCAATTTATATATATTTCCAGGTGAATGGTTTTCCTGAAATGGGTATGGGACTCATTCTATTTGCTTATGGGACTCTATTTGTTTAGTGGTGACCTAAGACCAGTAAATGGAAAGAAGGTCCTGGAGAGATGGATTGAAACTTTCAATTTTTTCTTAATTAAGCAGTTGTTCCTCAAGAAATCAGAGGTGTGGAAGTTTTACAGCTAAGCCTGTCTTAGAATGATTGCTGAAATGGTTGAAGGGGGAAGCATATGCTGCAGCATCCAGGAAAGTGAAGAAATGGAATGATAGCAAATGGGATGGGGTGGGAAGGGGTATTTCTTTTCCCAAGGAAAAGTTTTCCGTAGTACCCTCAAAGCAGAAAAAGGTGTGGTGAATGTTTGTGTGATTTTAGCCTTGGGCCAGGGTGAAAGGGCCTGGGCAAGGCTGTTTGTCCACTGACAGCTGCAGATGCATATGCAGAGAAGGCACAAGTGGTGGGAGAGGGAGCCTCAAGCAAAAGGGTACCAGGAGCAGTTGATCAGGGCAAAACATTGAGGTGGGGACAGTATTGTGAGGAGTGGTCTGGATGGCAACCCCACTGCATATCCTGGCCCCTGCCAGCAGCTGCAACCAGGCACTCTGTGTTGTGTTTCTCTACAGATTTTTAGACAATATTAAGTGAATTCTAGATAACGGACTACATTACAGTTTGGATCTAAAATAACACTTAGACTTCAAGAAAGCTCCTCATTAGGTCTCAACAAAGTGATTAGATTACCGCATGAAGGAAGTTGATACCTGTACTCTCTCCACAACCTGTACGGTGGAGGATCCAGAACGCAGGAGCAAGGCAGACCACCAGGGCTTGGAGACACTGTGGTTTCTCAAGCAACATCTGAAGCTGTGACAGGCAGTGCCAGCAGGCCTGATATCTGGAAAAGAGACCAGCACCACAGCAGGTTGTGTCCCTTCCCAGACACTTGCAGGCACTGGGAATAGAACAATGTGTGTTAGATGGGCCCAGCTCCTGGCTCCCAGCTCTGTCTCAATAAAAATCAACTTTGTAGCAGAGCAAGCAGCTGTCTTTCTGCTTTCAGATAATTAATCATTTGAGTTTGGACAGACACATGAGCCACAGTGTTGCCAAAAGGGACATCATTAACAGTGAAAGAAGTTAGCAGTAGGTTAACGAGTGAAAGACTGGGTTTAAAGTAGTGACTTTCTGTAGCTCCTAGTTCTCTTACCCTGAAGAAGGAGACGGATGAGCTATAGCCCTAGGAAATACAGAGCAATAGGCAGAGACCTCACTGAGCATACTGATTGCTGTCGGGTAAGCAGGGCAGAAACTACAGGAATGTACAGAACAAAAGCAAATACAGAAAATTTAAGTATCTCCTTCAGCTGAGAAGGCAAGTTGGCCGATATGAGTTTCCACCTCCACTGCACTGTGCCTGCAGGGCTGAAGTAGGAGCCTTCAGAGAATGAGAGATCTTGTCAGTGCAGGTCCCTGCCACGGCTTGACATCTTGATCATTTTGTCTGAGTTGTTTTCAGCTTGTGAGGTGTTATGCAACAAACAGCAACAAATTTTGGTGATACCAGGAGTGACAAGATCTGATGTCAAGAGGGTGAAGGGAGGCTCTGGAGGACTTTAGGAAGCTGATGGGCTGGCTGTGCTTCTCTTTGATGGTAATGGTGTAGCAGAGATGGATAGACCTTCCTCAATGTGTCTGAATGCAATTGCTTTGGCAGCTGGGGAGATGAAAATTCTTACCTGCTATGATATGGAAGGGAATATGTGCCCAGCATGCCAGGCTGGACTAGAAATCTGAAATCCCTGTGGTCATAGCACAGAAGTTGTACTGGAAAGCAGAGGGCTGTGAGAAGCAGAAAGAGACATTAAGAAATATCTGGTTTTGAGCTTTTATAACAGAAGCAAAAAACTGGTTGTCAGTGTCTTCAAGAATTAGAAAAAGTTTGAGTCAATGTCCTAGCAGGGAAATAACAAGCTGACAGCACTTGTGCTGACAGGATTGGGTGTGAAATGTCTATGTGGAAAAAAAGGTAGCACTGGCTTTTGTCTCTGGATGTCAGTGGCTTGATAACTGCATTGATGGAGCTGAAATATTGCAATAGCAGGCACTTCCTTTGACTACAGATGGGTCTTTCAGCTACTACTGTTCAGCAAGCAAATTGTGCACAAAATCAGGACATCATTTGGAAGCATATTGGGCAAAAATGTTTTACTTCTGTGTCTTTCATTCTGGTCTTAAAAATATAATACACTACCTCTTTGCACTGTAGAGGAATACAAACAGGGACCACAACGTTGGACAGGAGATCACGATGTGAATAATTCATGCTTCCTGCATAGGCAGGGCCAGGGCAGCCCATTTCTGTTACAGAATCACAAAATCACTATCACTAAAGTGGGAGTGCTGCTCTGTTCCACACAGAGTTTTATTTAATAACAGTGCAGAAAAATAGGTTTAAAAATCTGTAAGAGTGATTTAGAAGTTAAAAAATCTGGATAAAAATATTACTGCGGACTCAAATAAGGCCTGAAAAGCTTTCTTAATACTATAGCTATTGAATGATTTGATCTTATTTGATTTGACATCCAAGTCAACCTAATGCTAAGCCACACAACTGGCAAAGGAAAAGCTAGTAGCAAAGCTGATATAGATTTGTTTGCTTTGCTTCTTCCTCCAATCTATAAATTTTACCTTATGGAGCTAACCTTGCTGGAGAGTACTGCACTAAGGAGGATAATCAGCTGTACTTACCAGGTTTTGTACGTGTTTTAGGGCTGGTTTGTTTGATTGGTTGGTTTTTGTTTTTTGGGTTTTTTTGTTGTTGTTGGGTTGGTGGTGTACGGGGTTTTTTTGTGGGTTTTGTTGTGTTTTTTTTTTTTTTTCTAAGGTGTGATTATGATTATTTCATACTGCACTGTTAGACTTGCTTTGAACTGTGGACTTCACTCCAAACTATCCTGCTAGTCATGGTCTCCGGGCCAGCATAATCACCATAACTGGCTTTATGCCCTATCACTAGACTGTGATACCACATTTTCCCACCATTGCCTGCTCAGGCTGTTGTCCACAGGGTGACTTTAGTCTTCGGTTACCACCAGGGGCTGGTCTGTGCATCAGTTTGCATAGATCTCAGCGTGGGCCAGCCCAGGGCAGCCCTTCTTTTTCTGTGCTCTGGAGAGTAAATTTGTGGAGAGCTACAGCCAGCACTGTTAGTATCAGGATTACCTTTTTGTTTCTGAAAGGTACTACATAGTTTTGCTGAGAGCCCTTTACAAAAACCTTGTGGTTCAGAGAGTTTGCTCAATAGAGTGATTATGGCTCTTCTCAGGATTTCTTCCTATCCTTGTTCAAAGACCTTTGCTTTCTGCCAGATGGTCAGTGCCCTTCAGAGTGATGTTGACAGCTCCTCAGACCTCTGCAGCCTGCGGATGCCTCTGGCATCTGCGTAGTGATGGGTCACAGCCTGTGGTAGTCAGTCAGACAGCTTCTGCTTCTCCAGTCCCATGGTCAGGAGCCAGATTTTTTCACTCTTGCTGAAGAAGTGCTTTATCTTAATCATTTAAGAGGTGACCTTTCACTCCATTCAGTGGAAGTAGGACGTTGTGTGGCTGAAGGTGTGCATGCTTCCGTGGGCGTGACGGAGACTTTACCACTTCTGCTCTGCTGAAGTCTCAGCCTTTGCCAGCAGATACTGTGCATTTCTTTGCATCTACTACTAATCAATTTCCCTAAATAAACTACTAGCTACTAAAGAAATAGGAGGGTTGAGTGTTTTGATTACCTTTTCTGTGCCTTTTTTTTTTTTTGAGTAACTATTGCTGCTGTAAAAACAATTTAAAAAATATAATATTATCTTTTAATTGCTTTTGCTATTCTGTACACGTTCATTTCTAAGACTGTTTTTCTTTCTAAAGCTTCCCAGAAAACCTTTCTTGAGCATTTTTTTTAACTGAGAAAAATTTGATGGCAACATATGATAATGTATTGATTAAAGTTAGCTTTCTAAAACATTTGTGGAGGGCTCATTATATTTTTATTGTTGAATGTATTCTGAATTACATTTTTAAATATGTAAAGTGCTTAAAGGATAAAACATATGAGAAGATAGTAAAACTAGTGGATAGATTCTCTACTCCTTTGAGCATTGTATAGTCATTTATACTTGGGCAAAGCAAATGCCTGTGCTGTTAGAACACTGACAGTATCTTTTAAGTGTTTAATGCAAGGTTTAAATTATACTGTGAGATAACCATGGACTGGGGAATAGCCCCAGAATCAACTCAATCTCACACTGGCTAAACAAGGTCAGATCAAAGACTGGTTTTCCTACATTGTAAAGAGCATGTAAACACCTCCACTTCATTTGACTAACCTTGCAACATGCAGCTTTACAAAAATCTATCTAAAATACATTTTCAGATTAAATATGACTTATGCATATGCAATATTTTTACAGCTTTGAAAAGTATTTTTGGTTAAATGAGAAGATTTATATTTTATGGCAATAATTTAATTTGTTGTGTGTTTTTACAGTTTTGTTGTTGTTGTTCTTTTTGTTTTTAGTTTAAAAGATCTTATCCAAAGTGAAGATGTGAAACCCAAGCTGCAGTACATCATGACTAACCCTTCCTTTTCTATGGTAACAGTTCAAAGTGAAGACAGTGGCATAACCTGGGAAACAAGCTCAAGTAGATGTTCTACTCCGTGGGTCTCAGAAACAAGTACAACCTCTGATCTTTACAGTATGGAAAGTTCACCAGTAGGTTCTCCTCCAGGAAAAGTACTCTTTATTATGGATGAAGGTAAGATTGTTCGGAAAAGGAAGCGCAAATCCTCAAATAGGGCAGCAACGGTTATAAGCCTGAAGAGAGGCCAAGGCAATAAAAAACGAGACTCTTCTGGAATGCAGAAGCAAGAACCAAGAACTGTTCTAGGAGATGTGCAGGCCTCAGTGTTGAATGTTGAACAGGCAGAAGCACAAGACACAGGTGAGGAAATGTTGGAGAACAAAGAAGATCTAGAGAACATAGCAGAGGAACCAGTAAAACGTGCTCCAATAAGATCAATATTTAGAGAAAGCAGACTGAGAAAAGTAGGACCGATCCTTGGAGGACCAGTGCAAGCTAGAATCCAGCTGTTCAACTCAATTTTTGGAGGGACTGAGCCTGTCCCTGAAACATTGGAGAAAACCAGTATCCAGAGAAGTAGCTCAGTTTCAGGAGATTCTGAACAGTTCCTTGAAACATCAGTAAAAGAAAAATTGCAGAAGTTCAGTTCACTTTCAGAAGTAACATATCCAAAACCTTTCCAGAGAGCAAGAAGTAGAAATCTTATAACACCATCAGAGAAGAGAAGGGAGCAAAGACAACAACCCACAGCACATGAAAATCAAAGCTATTCTTCACCAACAACTCTTGAAAAACGGCTTACTAATAAAGATGATGTTTCATCTGAAAACATACAACCCATCAAAATGCAAGACAAACCAAGCAGATTTTCAAGCTCTGGTGCGGAATCAACTCTTCAATGTGAAGAACGAAAAGACAGACAATCATTTTTGGCAACTCCACATCAGGTATCAGGACCTTCATTGAAGTCCTGTCCTCCCGAAGAAGCCAGGAAACAACAAAGTTACACACCTGTGGCCAAAAGGTCAATAACAGAGCAAACAACTTCCTTTTCATCAGAGTCTGATAAGTCAGAGAAACAACTGCCACTTCCCTCAGCTGATAATGCAAACAAGAAACCAGACAAATCCCTGCTGACAGCATCAGATCATCTGAATGCACAAAAGGAGAATCAGCCCAATTTTGCATCACAGTGTGTTTCAGCAGACTATGTTAATGAATTAGATAGGAAAAGTATCCAAACTATTCTGCCTGCATCATCCATGTCAGAACATCCTGAGAGGGAAGTACACAATTCAGCAGTTCAGTCTTACTTACCTAATGCTCCATCAGCTAAATCCAAATATTCCATCCTATCTGAAACAAGACAGGAGGCTATAATTCCTCAGTCTTCAGAAACTGCACAATATGAGACCAAGCATGTGCCTTTCCCACATTCTGTAGATGAAGCACAGAAGCAAGAAACTGAGTCTCACTCATCCACAACTGCACTAACAGAAACTGAGCCTTCAGGTCTATTCTATTCTGCTAAAAAAAAAGAGGTTCAAAAGATCCCACCACCAGAATCCCAATATGTTCACTTAGACAAGCAAACAAAGTCCAAAAAAGAATTTTCCTCCTCATTTCAAGAAACAGAGGAGCAAGAAATTAAGCTAAATTCACCTATTCCTGAAAAGATAAATTCTAAATATTTTGGCATTTCCTATCCTATTCACACAAAAACAAATGAAACTCAGAAAACTTCAGCTATAGATAAAGCAGAAGATTGGGATCACTCTGAATTTTCCATTGAAGAAACCAAACAAACAGAGAGTGCACAAATGGAGACAGAGAGTCCAGATTTCTCATATTCCAGCAAAGAAATTGGGAAATCAGACAGAGCACAGATGGATACAGAGCATCCAGACTTCTCTTTTTCCAAGGAAGAAACAGAGGAATTGGAGGTTGCGCAAATGGAGATGGAGCATCCAGACTTTTCTTTTTCAAGGGAAGAAATGGAGGAACCAGAAACTGCACAACTGGAGACAGAATATCCGGATTTCTCATATGCCAGGGAAGAAATGGAGGCATTGAAAAGTGCCCAACTGGAGACAGAACTTCCGGATTTCTCATATTCCAGGGAAGAAATAAGAGAATCACAGAGTTCACAACTGGAGAAAGAACATCCAGAATTGCTTTTTTCCATGGAAGAAACAGAGGAATTGGACAGTGCCAAACTGGAGATAGAGAAGCCAGATTTCTTGTATTCCATGGAAGAAACAAAGACATTGGGGAGTGCTCAATGGGAAAAAGAGCATTCAGATCTTTTTTCCAAGGAAGAAAAGGTGGAATCAGAGTATGCACAGCTGGAGTTGGAGCATCCTGACTTTTCTTTTTGCAGGAAAGAAGTGGAGGAATCAGAAAGTGCCCAGCTGGAGACAGAGCATCTAGATTTCTCATATTCCAAGGAACAAAGAGAGGAATTAGAGAGTGCCACACTGGAGACAAAGCAGCAAGATTTCTTGTATTCCATGCAGGAAACAGAGGAATCAAAGAGTTCACAACTGGAGAAAGAGCATCCAGAACTGCATTCTTACACAGAAGAAAGAGAGGAATCAGAGAGCGGCCAGCTGAAGAGAGAACCGCCAAATTTCTCATATTTCAAGGAAGAAAGAGAGGAATTGGAGAGTGCACAGCTGGAGATGGAACATCCATGTTTCTCATATTCCAGAGGAGAAATGGTGGAATCAGAGAGTGCACCGGTGGATTTGGGTCATACAAGCTTTTCTTTATCCAGGGAAGAAGTGGAGGAATCAGAAAGTGCACAGCTGGAAATGGAACATCAGGAGTTTCTATTTCCCAGGGAAGAAAGAGAAACCCAAAAATCTGTTCCTTTTGAACATGAACAGCCAGAAGAAGCAGAGCAAGAGGAAACAGCATGGCTTGCACCGGTACGTTCAGATTTTTCATGTTTGATGCAAGAAGCTGAGAAAGAAAAAACTACAGAATTCCAGTTGGATACATTTGATTCCACCATGAGAGCTGAGACACAGCAAACTGGGTATCTGGAGACGACACATTCAGATTTAAGATATCCCACAAATAAAACAAAGCATCAAGAATTGGCACAAGCAGATTTGGACAATTCTCTTACCTCATACTTTCATGACAAAGAGGAACAGCCACAGCCTGTACAGCAGGATTTACAGCGAGGAGTTAAACTGTGTTCCTCTGCCAAGGGAATGCAAGGAGAAACTACTCAACTGCAGTCAGAGCATCCAGTTTTGTCATATTCTACTAGAAAAGAACAGCAAAATAAAACCTCACAGCTGAGAGCAGAACATCCAGAGACAACATATTCCACTGGCAAAACAGAACAAACAGAAATATTGAAGCCAAAGTTAGAACAAGCCAATCCACCATATTCCCAGAGAGAAACAGGGCAAGAATCTGTACAAAAAGACTTGGAAGGTCCAGAGCCATCATGTTTCATTAGTGAAGCAGAACAACATGACAATGCAAAACTAGCTTCAGAAAATAGAGATTTCTTGTTTACCAACGCAAAATTAATGCAAGGAGGAGTGGAGTTACGATCTTTAGGGTCTTCCCATTTGACTGACAGAGCAAAATCCTGGGAAGTGGTACAAATGAAGCAGGAGCCGTTGCTTCCCTCCTGTTCCACTGCTGCTAGTCAGCAACAGGATATGCCACCAATGGATGCGGCCCAGCCAGATATATCATATTCTTTTGGCAGGACAGAACAAGGTACGGTACAAAGAGAGCTGGAACAACAGGAAACAGCCCAACAAAAAGCTATGCAAATGCAAGTGGAACATTCATATTGGTCGGAAACCTGTTGGGAAGAAGAGACACAGGTCATAGACCAAATTAATTTGGCACAGCAAGAAATAGCTCAACCACAACAAGATCATCTACCTTTGCCTTATTCTTTCAGTGAACAAATGCAAGAACAAATGCAAACAGGGCCAGCATATCCAGAAGAAAACTCCTTTGTAAGTACAGAAATGCAGGAAGAAATGATACAGCACAAATCAGAGCAACCATTTCTTTCACGTTTTAATGAAAAAACAGAGCAACAAGACATAGTACATCCAGAGCTGGAGCAAACATTTTTGCTGTCTTCCAGTGCAAGACAAGCTCCATTGGAAACTGAAATGAGTTCAGAATATCCAGAGATGTCATCTTTCTTTAATAAAGCTGAGCAACAAAAAAAATTGAAACACCCAACCTTACCATTTCCTTTGAAGCAACGAGAAACTGCAGCAATGGTTGTGGAACATCCAGATTTTTCATGTGACAGTGATGAAACAAAACCAGGTGACACCGTAAAGCAGGAGTCAGGACATCCAGAGCTCTCATACGTCATAGGAGAAACACAACAGCAATCAGAACCACCCGGAATTCTGGGTGAAGCTGCTCAAGTTAAAAGTATGGAAGTAGAATCTAACTACACAAGTTTGTCAGGTTCTGATGGCCAAAGAAACAAAAAAGAAACTTTACAGTTGGATTCAAAATATCCAGGTTTATCATTTTCCTTTGGTAAAGCCAAAGAACAAGCAACTCAAGAGTTTGAGTCTAAACATCAGAAATTGCCTAAAGTGGCCAGAAAAAGAGTTTCTCCAGCAACTGCACAAATAGAGTCAAAACATGCAGATTTTACATGTTTCCCTGGCAAAGTAAATAAGCCAGAAATTGCAACACAGGAAATGAAGCATCCTGATTTGTCACAATCCACTGATGAGACAAACCAACAAGAATTAGTATTGTTGGATCAGAAACACAGAAAAATTTCTGTTGGAAGAGAAAAGCATCAGCAAATCACAAAAGAGAGGTTAGGGCAAGAAAAGTTATCATCTTCTCCTGGTAAGATGGAGCAATTAAAACATGCTGAGGAGGCATTGGAGGAACCAGACTTACCGTTTTCCATTGACAGGCCAGATGATGAAATGGTCCCACCAGATGCAGAACAGACTGATGTGATATATTCTCTGGACAACAGAGAGGTACAAAGAAGAGTACAACAAGAAACAGAGCAAACTTACCATTTTGGAAAAGCAGAACATAAAACTGATCAGCCAGAAGTGGAAATTCCACATTTGGCCCATTCTGTGGATACGGCAGAAGAAGAAATGTTAGAACCAGGGCAGGGTCATACTGACTTGCCTTATTGTGTTCTCAAAGCAGGAGGATTGCAAACTGCACAGCTGAAACCCAAACACTCTTGTCTAGCACATTCCCTCAACAAGGCACAGGAGATAAGCCAGCAGGGGTTGGAACAGTCAGATGCGTTGTATGTCTGTGACAAAACAGAGCAAATTCCATCTACCCAGGTGGAGCCAGGCCACACAGGTTTGGCATCTCCTGCCAGTAAAGTAGCACAGCAAGGGATGGAGTGCACAGCCTTGGGACATCCTAACAAGGAACAGTCTGTCAGCAGAGCAGAGCATCCACAGGCCACAAAAGAGAAACTAGAAGTTCCAGATGCATCATCTCATAGTGGAAAAGTGGAGCAAAGAGGAGTGGCAAAACTAGATCCAAAGCATCCTGATTTATCATATTCCATTGATAAAACTGAAGCACAAAGAACTATACAAGTGGTGTTAGGAAAACCAGAGCTATCATCTTGGCCTGGTAAAAAAGAGCAAGCACAAATTACTCAAGCACAAACTGCTCAAGAGGAACAGCCAGGCTTCTTAAATTCTTTCAAAAAAGCTGCACAAGGTGAAAAAGCACAGCCAGGATTGGGACATTCATGGTTACCTTATTCTGTTAGTGAGGCTGAACAAGAAACTGCGCAAGCAAAATCAAAGTGTTCAGATATATCTTCTGGCATATTAGAACACTATGAAATCACACAACCAGAGACAGAAATAATGGCTTTGTCATGTTCAGTTGGTCAAACAGAGCAGCCTCAAATTGCTGAAGTGGATTTAGTGTATCCAGATTTATTGCATTCCACTGGCACAGTACAGCAACAAGAAAAGATTCAGCCAGAGCAGGAACAGCTAGCTGATTTTTCATCCTCTCTCAATAAAGAAGAGCAATGGGAAGGTTCAGGAATGCCTGCACAATGCCCTAAACTCCAGTGCTCTATGCAGAAAACAGAGGGACCACAAAATTCCCAAGCAAAATCAGAAAATGCAGACTTGTTATTCTCTGATGTCACACCAGAAACTCGTACAACAATGCAGCCAGACTTGAAAGAACATGATTTATTGAGTTCTTTTGCCAAAACAAAGCCATCACACACTGGCCCACTGGAATCTGAAAATCCAGACTATGCCATGGACAAAGTAGCACACTCTAATTTGTACTCTTCTGTTAGTGAAGAAAAGCGACCCATAGAGATGGGGGTTAAACAGGAGAGGGGCAGCTATGTGTTACACCCAAAGGAAACAGTACAGCTGAAATTGGAACAGACTATGTTCTCAAGTTCTTGTTGCACAGCCACACAACCAAGTAGGGCCCCACTAGGAGAGGAATCCTGCAACTTGTATTCCTACAGTAAAAAAGAGGATCAAGAAATGGGAAAGAAAGTTCTAAAGCATTCAGATTTATCATGTTCTACTGATAAAACACAGCAACAAGAAAAAACACAATCTGAGTTAAGACAACCAGATTTATCATCTTGCTCTGGGAAGACAAAGCAACCACAAACAGTTCAAGTGGAAGCAGAGCATCAGGACTTCATGCATTTCACTGGCAAAGGAGAATGGCAAAGAACAGCACAACTGGAGTCTGAGCATCCAGAACAGGAACTTCCCAGTTCATTATATTCCATTTGCAAAACACTGTCAGAAGAAGCAACACAAATGGACTTAGGGCAACAGGATTTAATATGTGCCCTTGGTAAAACAGATGAAATGCAAACTGTACAAGGTGAACTGAAACATACAGATTTGCTATGTTCTTCTGGCAAAAGCGATCAGGAAATGGCATTGCTCAGGTTGCAACATCCACACATAACTTACTCTGTTCGAGAAATAGAAGAGGAAGCTACACATCAGGAATCAAACTATCCAGATTTGTCATATTCTATTAGTCAACAAGAACACCGTGAAATTGAACAACCAGAAGTGGAAGAAATTGATATATCCTATCCAGCTGGCAAATCAGAGTGCATACAACCTGCCCACAATGAATTTCAAGAGACAGAACTTCCAGAGTCCTTCAGCAAAATAAAGTACTCTGTTGTTGAAAGAGAGCAAACAGAAACATCTTCTGTACCATATACTTTTGGCAGGACCAAAGAGTTTGGAACTGCACAATTGGACTTTGAACAATCAGATTTGTTAAGTCCTACTGACAAGGCAGAAAAGCATGAAACAACCCCACTGAGAGCAGGACATTCAGAGAAGCAAGGCACAGGGGCTACTTCATTTCTAACTGCCCAGTTGGAAACTGAACAACAAGATTTATCTTCTTCTACTGAGGAAGAAGGGAGCCAAAAAATTCAGCCATGTTCACCTCTTACTGGACAAACAGTGTCTGTACTTTCAGATGTTTCACATTCTGTCTCTGCAGCAAAACTAAAAGGAAGTCCAAAATCTGGAAGCCTCTCCCTCAAGCACTTAGATTTATCTTACACCTACTGTAAAACAGAGCAGTCAGAAACTGTTCAGCCTGATTCAAATTTCTTCTTTGCAAGAAAAGAAGCAGAGAATACAGAAAATAATATGCATTTGCCTGTGGCTGCACAGTCAGAGGCTGAAAATGTAATTTTACCTGAAACAGAGAGAGAGCAGACTCCACATTATGTCCACACAGCTACGCAATTAGGATCTGAAAGATTAAGTTTATCATACTCTACAGATAAAGAAGAAAGTCTAGAAAATCAAGGTTATTTAACTATACCTTCAAAACTGGAGTCTGAACCTTCAATTCCATTTTATTCTGCTGATAAATTATGTCAGCAAGAAATTCCACCTTATTCAAAACTAGCCTCTGAGTATTTGGATCCCACACAGGCCCTTGCTGAACAAGAACAGCAAAGCATGCAGCCACTTACTCCCCTGTCGGCAAAATCAGAGTGTAAACATTTAATTCCACCACATGTTGAAAAAGAATTGGAAAAACTTCAGCTCTGTTCACCTGAAACAGCAAGCTTGAAGACCGTGCAGTTGGAGAGTAGGTCTCTAATGAACACACAAGACCAAGACAAGCAAGAATCTCAAGATTGTTTGTTGGACACCAAATATTTGTCATCAGAGCAGATAAGAAGTCCCCCTAAATTCACTACCGAGAAGGGTGAGCAAAAAATGCGAGCTGTTGTGCAGACAGTGCCAAGGTTGGTGACCAGAGAGTCAAAGGTGACTGCTCTAGCAGACCATCAGTCAGTGTCTTCAGATTCATTTATACCTTTTCATATATTACTGGAAAAGTCAGTGTCAGTGGCTTTCACGCATGATGAAGAGAAACAAAATATTCCATCATCTTTATCAGATGTAGTAGGGATGCTTGGAAAACAATCTAATGTAGCATCAGACATTTATACTGAAGGAGAGGATAGGTGTGAAATGCAACAATACTTTGCTGACCAAGAACATACATCCTTAGAGTATTTGGGAGCTGTTTCATCAGATCTTGTTCATGAAACTGTAATACACAAAACTCAGCATTTTTCTGGTGAACAAAGAAGCCTTTCTTCAGCAGAAATGAAGTGCACTAGTTCTAGTTCTGATGAAAGGCAGAATCAAGATATTCCATCTTTTGGACTAGCTAGCTGGCTAGTGGAGGAGGTGAAAGCTCGCTCAATTAGTCCAGTAAGAGCTGCAGAGGTACATAGGCAAGGAATTGAACTTCCTCCAGATGAAACCTCTGATTTTAGCACTAGTCACAGAACACAAAGTTATGATTTACTATCTCAGGCAGGAGATAATGGAGGTCCAGACAAAGTTCCAAAGCATGAAACTAGCATTGGACATCTTGCAAAAACAGAAGCAATGCAACATCTGGAGGTAGACGAAGTGTCCCTAGTGCCTGAACATGACCTGAGAAGAGAACAAGAAGAAGAAGGGGAACATGTAAGCACTGTAGTGGACAGACAGCATGCTCCAGAGACTATGGATCAAAAAGATCTATTTAATATAATTTCAGAAGGTTATGAAATACTCAATATTCATGCTCCTACATGTATTTCTTCTGTTGATGAAGAAGAAAGTAAACACATGCCAGATAAACTAGAATACTTACAAGTAAATCCTTCGTTTAAAAGAAAATTAACTGATAATGGCTGTAGAGACCTAGCTTCTGGCAGAACCAAAAAAAGTTCAGAAAACTTAGTGTTAGGAAAGCCTGAAAGGCATGAACTAGAAGAATTGGTTAAAAATGATGATGTTGAGGAAACTGTAGAAACACAACAGAAAAATCCTGTGTTGCCAGAAAGCAATGATAATGAAGAATTGGGTCCTAACAATGGTATGGCTGATACGGATTATTTTGAAAAATATACGTTGATTGATGACAAATCCCAAATTAAGCCACATTTTGAAAGACCAAGTTCATTGTTTCCTGTGACAGAAGGTCCCAATGATCCTGTGGAAGAAGCCATGTCTATTAAAGAAAGTGCTGAGGTAGATACTTTGGAAGAGGAATTTTCCTTTCTTGAGGATCTGGATGAAGTCTTTTATGGTACTGTGAAAGGAGAAAGCAAAATGCAGTCCTGTGCATATGCTCCAAACCCTTTACCTCTGCAGAGATCAACTGATATCAGCAGTAAAAAGGCTACAAGTGTAGAAGATGAACAGAAGTCACCAGGGACCCCGCTCTTTGATTCAGATGAAGGAGTGCTAGAACGATCTATGTTGTTCCCTACCACTGTTGCTGCAGTCAATCCAGAGCTTCTAGAGGAACCACCTGCTCTGTCATTTTTATACAAGGACCTCTATGCAGAAGCAGTAGGAGAGAAGACAAAAGATGAGACTCCCTCTGATGAGGAAAGTGCTAAATCTAATGCATCTTTCCCTAGCAGGAATTCAGACACAGATGATGGAACAGGAATATATTTTGAAAAATATATTCTTAAAGATGAAATTCCAAATAAGGTCATAGGACCTCAGAACAATCAGCTACCAGAGGATGAGTCATTTAATGGAAGAATTTCCGTTCAGAATTCAAAAGAAAAACACAAGCAGGGATCTGGTGATATTCAGTGCGTCAGAACTGAGATTCTGCCAGAAAGGAGTGTTACAGAGAGAGAGAAAGTTCAGGTTGACAGTGACATTCGAGCAACAATTTATAAACCAATGCATGCCATTCCTTTTGGAAGCAGAGTAATTCTTTCAGGTGCAAGAGCTGATATCACTGAACAAAGAGAAGAAGAAAATGTACCTGTAGAAACAACTGAGGAATTGCCAGAGAAATCAAGTCATCAAGCTTCTAGTCAACTAGATTATCAGGGAGCTGCTTATCAAGAAGCTATCAATAAGGAGGAAGAACAGCATGACATAACAGCAGTTCCTCAAATGACAAAATATGTCTCCTATGTCAGGACTCCTGTTGAAGACAGTGAAGATGGTCAGGATGCTCACGAAAATCTTTCCTGTGTCCCTACAATTCAGCAAATAGAGAAACCAGAATTGCAAAGAGAGGAGCAGCACCTGGAAGTTAATGAAGATATCACTGAGTCAATGGACTACGATATAATTACACAAGAAGAACTTTTGCAAGATGAAATATCGTCTCAATTAACACATGAGGAACTATTATTTGAAGACAGGGACTCTTTTGAGCATGCTGGTGACAGTTATGAATTTGTTAATGATCCAGAGCAAAGAACACCGATTGAGTGTGAAGATTCATGTTTTTTGCTGGTGTACCCTGAAAAATCAGCAACAAACATTCCTCAAGTTGAGAGCCCACAAAAAGTACTGAAGAAAGCTCAAGCAGACACATATTGTTACCACTGCAAATGTCCAATATCTGCTATTGACAAGCTTTTTGGAGAACATAAAAACCATGAAGTCACAACACTAGATGATGCTGCAACCAAGATGAAGGTAAGAATTAATTTGGGTGAGATAAGGAGCTACTTCAGTCAGGAGCTTGTTTCTTCAGACCCCATGTGTTGTCAGAGGAGAGACTTCAGAAAGCAATCTAGAGGCTAAGTTACTGTATTGGTAAAATAAAAATGGTTCCTAAACCACTGGTAGAGACCTTGAGGGAAGTCTATCCTGTTAAGGACTCCTGTTTGGAGTCCTAGGCATGCTGAGCTGACATTTTTATTTGTTCAGAATTTGAATGACCTTGTTTTTACATAGCTGTTATGATACTTTCCGTCTTTTAGCCTTCTCATCTGTGTAAGCTTGGTCTGGTTTATATGTGTAGAGGGAGAAATGGCAAGAGTGCTGTTTCTAGAAAAAGAACATTTTAGTAACAGCAGTTCATTTCACTTGAAGAGGTACAGAAACCTGCCTACGTGGGGACTAATACCTCCCTAAAGTGTTCCCTGCCCAGTTGCACATATCAGTTACTCGGAGATCATAGATGAGTTACACAGTTTACACTACATGGTTTTGTGAAACATCATCATCAAACTATCTCCATGGCATCCAAATGTATGACAGCAGAGTTGCTTTTCATAATATGGCCATTCATGCTTGACTTAGAAGTGATAAGTAAGTCAGTAATAAAAGTCACAGGCCTCAGCCATCCCTTGAATGTACCTGTGTTGCAACAAGTCAAGTTAAGCCACAAATAAACTTCCCATGAGATCACTCCCTGGCTGTGGAACATGGACATGAAGCCAGTGTTAAATCTGGCCACAACACAGGTTTGGCTTCATGTGATTTCTAGCACCCAGGGTTCAGATTGGTCTAAGACTACATTTGTATTTTTCTTCTTGCTTATGTATAATTACTGAGAAAACAGTAAGATAGCACAATGCTTGCCACATGAATTTTAATTGTGGGGAAACTGCTTCACAGTAAATTAAATGAGCTATGGGTGGCATGTGTCAGATTTTATAGGTTATCTTAACAAACAGGTTTGCCTCTGAATCTTGGTGATAGGCACTAAATATTTATAAAGTGAGCTTTCAGCTGCACAGTCCAATATGACATTTATAATTAGTGGAATGTCATATGCTAATTTTCAACAGATCTAACTGTAGAAGTTTGCTATGATAGGAAACTGTTACCAAAGGGTGTTAACCATCATTTTAGGTTTATGCCAGCTAATTAAAACTAAGTAATTCTATCAGTTGCACTGGAGCAGATGGTCAGCTTGCTTTGAATTCGCCTGTGTCCAGATCTGCCAGAAAGACTCTGAGAGGAAGCTCTAAGAAGCTTTGAGGCAGAGGGTTCGCCCTGAAGGGACCACACAGCCGCTTCTCTGAAGCGACTAAAAGCAAGGGATCAGCTCAGAGAGTACCATTACTGCAGCCCAGCCACCCACCCGCAAGTGGGAGCTCAGAGCTCTGATTCATTGTGGGTGG
Organism: Bucco capensis; assembly: GCA_013396975.1. Taxonomy (NCBI): domain Eukaryota; kingdom Metazoa; phylum Chordata; class Aves; order Piciformes; family Bucconidae; genus Bucco; species Bucco capensis. The sequence goes on along the minus strand of VWZO01000912.1, from coordinate 8,216 downwards.
GGCCAGCGCTGAAGGCAGCATCTTTAAAAAACCCTGTTCCCAGCTCTCCCCGGCTGGTGTGGGTTTTTTGTTGTTGGTTTGTTGGGGTTTTTTGATGATGGTAGCTACTTGGAGGAAGAAGATGGTGCTTCCTGCACCCACCAAAATGCCACAACCTTTCACTGTCAACAAGCAGAAATGGTGATTATGGCTGCATGTGATGTGAGCAGGTTGACAACCTGCTTGGCCGAGTGGCACAGCTCCAAGACACAGTGATGGAGCTCAGAGAAGAGGTGAGAAGGTTGAGAAATATCAGGGAGAGTGAGATTATTTTCACAGATTGATCTCTACAAAAACAGAATGGGATGCAACTCTTAGTGGAGCAGAGGATTCCATATCCTCTCATCAGCAAGCCTCCCAGACTTCTTGTAGTAACCGACAGGAACAGGGTCAGTGGGAACAGGTCTTTGCCTGATGAAACAAACAGAGCAAACACGTTCCCTTGAGAAGCACACCACCTACAGTGCCCTTGCAGAATAGGTATGGGGCTCTGCAGGAGGAAATGGTTGCAAGCAAGGATGAAGGCTGTGAGGGCTCATGAAGATCAGAAGTGCTACCAAGACCAACTTGCCTCAGGTCGGACATCAAAACTGACCCTAAAAAGAAAACTCAATGGGTCATTTTTGTGGGTGAATCCCTGCTGAGGGAAGTGGAGGGCCCAATATGCAGACAAAACCCTCTTCATAGGGAGGTCTGCTGTCTCCTTGGTGCCCGGGTAAAGGATGTTGTAAGATAAACTTCCCACCTTTGTGAGTCCTTCAGATTATTACCTGCTTCCGGTCTTTCACNATGGGGCTCTGCAGGAGGAAATGGTTGCAAGCAAGGATGAAGGCTGTGAGGGCTCATGAAGATCAGAAGTGCTACCAAGACCAACTTGCCTCAGGTCGGACATCAAAACTGACCCTAAAAAGAAAACTCAATGGGTCATTTTTGTGGGTGAATCCCTGCTGAGGGAAGTGGAGGGCCCAATATGCAGACAAAACCCTCTTCATAGGGAGGTCTGCTGTCTCCTTGGTGCCCGGGTAAAGGATGTTGTAAGATAAACTTCCCACCTTTGTGAGTCCTTCAGATTATTACCTGCTTCCGGTCTTTCACGTGGGTAGTGATGATGTAGAAATGAGAGACTCACATTAAATGAAGAGAGATTTCAGGATGTTGAGGCAACTGGTAAAGGGAGCAGGAGCTCAGGTTGTGTTCTCCTCCATCCCCCTAACATCAGCAATGGACAAGGGAATACATAGGAAGAGCCAATGGGTCAATTCATGGCTCCGGGACTGGTGGGGTCAACAGGGCTTTGGGTTTTATAACCACAGCTCAGTATTCAAGGCACCTGAGCTGCAAGGAACTAATGCACTTGTCAAAGAGAGGGAAAAGGATTCTAGGGCAGGAGTTGGCAGGGCTCATTGATACTGCTTTAAACTAGATTTGAAGGCGGAAGGGGTTAGTAATCTCATGCTTGTCTGTGACAAACAGAGATGCAGCATGCCAAGATCAGAGGGAAGGTGTGGTAGTAACAGCTCTCAACTTATTGCCCTGAGGCAAGCCAGGGAAGCTGCAGTAAGACAGCCCAATGGAATCAAAGGGGATTCATCTAAGAGGGTGACATGGCTGGCCCAGCTGAAGTACCTCTACATAAATGCATGCAGCTTGGGCAATAAACAGGATGAGTTAAGGGCCACTGCACTGCTGGAAAACCATGACATAGTGGCTATTACTGAAACTTGGTGGGATGATTCCCATGACTGGAATGTAGGGATAGACAGGTACAAACTCTTTAGGAAGGATAGGCAGGGTAGGAGGGGAGGAGGTGTTGCCCTCTACATCAGTGACCAGCTGGAACCGATGGAGCTTCACCTTGGGAAGGATGATGAAATGGTTGAGGGCCTGTGGTTCACATTAAAAGGATGACAGGGGAAGGTGATGTTACAGTAGGGGTCTGCTACAGGCCACCTGACCAGCAGAGCCAAGGAGATGAGGCCTCCATAGGCAGATAGAAGTGGCTTCACGTTCACAGGCTCTGGTCCTAGTGGGGGATTTCAACCACCCTGACATCTGCTGGAGGGGCAATACAGCAAAGCACCAACAATCCAGGATGTTTCTGGACTGCATAGATGACAACTTCCTCTTCCAAATGGTAGGGGAATCAACAAGAATAGGTGCTATGCTGGATCTTGTCCTCACCAACAGGGAAGGTCTGGTGTGAGTCCAATGTGAGCCTCGGGGACAACCTTGACTGCAGTGACCATGAAGCACTAGAATTTAAGATCCTCAGGGCATCTAGGAGGATGTTCTCCAAGCTTACGGCCCTGGCCTTTAGGTGTGTGGACTTTGATCACTTCAGAGATCTTCTGGCCAAAGTACCATGGGACAAAGCCGTAGAGGAAATGGAGGCTGAAGACAGCTGGTCAGTATTCAAGGATCACCTTCTCGGTGTCCAGGAGCAAAGTATACCAGCAAAAAGGAAGGCAGGAAAGAATGCTAGGAGACCTGCCTGGATAAGTAAGGAGCTCCTGGACTCACTGTCTCACAAAAAGAAACTTTATAAGGAGTGGAAAAAGGACAACTAGATTGGGGGGCTTATAAGGTAGCTGTGCGAGCAGCTAGAGACCTGGTTAGAAAAGCGAAGGCTCAGTTAGAATTAAATCTAGCCAGAGACATCAAGGGGAATAGCAAAAATTTCTATAGATATATTAATAGTAAAAGGGAGACTAGGGAAGCTGTAGGTCCCCTCAGAAAGGAAGTGGGTGAACTGGCAACAAGTGATATGGAGAAGGCTGAGGTTCTCAATGACTTCTTTGCCTTGGTCTTCAATGGCAAGGCCCCAACCAGACTTGTGAGGTCACAGAAAACAGCTGCTGGAAGGGGGAACTGCCCATTTTAAGTGAAGATCAGGTTCATGACCACCTGAAGAACCTGAAAGTATACAAGTCTATGGGACCTGACGGGATACACCCATGGGTCCTGAGAGAAGTGGCAGATGAGGTTGCTAAACCACTGTCTATTCCAAAACTCATGGCAGTCTGGTGAAGTCTCCACTGACTGGAAAAGGGGTATCATAACCCCCATTTTCAAAAAGGGGAAGAAGGAAGACCCAGGGAACTACAGGCCAGTCAGTCTCACCTTCATGCCTAGCAAAATCATGGAACAGATCCTCCTGGAGGCACTGCTGAGGCAGGAGAATGATGAAGAGGTGATTGGATATAATCAGCATGGCTTCACCAAGGGCAAATCAGGCCTGACTAACATGGTAGCCTTCTATGATAAGGTTACAACATCAGTGGACAAGGGAGCAGCAACTGACATCATTTACCTGGACCTGAGCAAAGCCTTTGACACTGTCCCACATGACA
>VWZO01000911.1:128974-176755 GCA_013396975.1 Bucco capensis | reverse complement strand
TATCTGAAGAAAGAAAGAAGGTTTTCTCCTTGGAATTGTTGAGGTGAATGTATGCTTTAAATGAGCTGAGGCAGAGGTTTTGGCGGGAATCTCTGAGAGCAGAGAGGGGAAAGGTATATCTCCTTGGAAATGGTGAGGTGAGGGAGCTACATTTCTTGGCATTTGTGAGGGAAAAGAAGAGGAAGGCTCTCCTCCTGGGATTTGCTGAACTGAACGAGAGGTTTTGGAGGGAATCTCTTCTGGCAGACCCGAAGAAGAAGTATTTCCTCCTCTTTTCCTCCAAAAGCTTTTCTTCTCTTCAGCATTTCCAAGGAGAAAAGTCTTCCTCCTCTCTGACCTCAGAGATTCCCGCCAAAACATCTCCCTCAGCTCAGCAGATGCAAGGACAAAAGCCTTCCTCTTCTTTTCCCTCCCAAATGTCAAGAAAAACATCTTCCTCACCACAGCAATTCAAAGGAGAAATTCCTTTCAATTTTTTTCCTCCACAGTTTGCCTATGCATCCTCCCTTCCCCTCAGACCCGCATTGCAAATGCCAGCAGAAAGCCCTCTGCTCTCTGCCCTCAGAGATTCCTGCCAAAACCTCTGCCTCAGCTCAACCATTCCACAGAGAGAAATCCTCTCTCCTCTCTACATAGATTCCAAGAAAAACATCTCCTGCAGCTCAGGAACTCCAAGGAGAAAAGTTTTTCTCCTTTCTGCCCTCAGAAATGCCCTCCGAAAACATACATTTACCTCAGCTATTCCAGAGAGAAAACCTGCCACCCTTATTCCTCAGAAATTCCCTCCAAAACCTCTCTCTCAGCTCAGTAATTCCAAGGAGAAAATCTTATTCCTTTCTTCAGATATTCCAAGCAAGCTACTTTCCAAACCTCAGTATCCCCAAGGAAAAATCTCTTCTTCCTCTCTTCCCTCAGAAATTCCCTTCAAAAACATACATTCACCTCAGCAACTCCAGTCTGAAAACCTACTTCATTTTTGCCCTCAGAAATTCCCCCCGAAATATTCCCATCACCTCAGCAAATCCAAAAAGAATAAACAGTTCCTCCTCTCTTCACTCGGTGATTTCCTACGAAAGCTTTTCCTCACCTCAGCAGATCCAAGGAGAAAATTCCTCCTCCTCTATTCCCTCAGAGATTCCCTCCAAATCCTCTCCCTCACCTCAGCAATTCCAGGGAGAAAACCTTCCATTTCCCTCACAGATGCCAAGAAAAACATCTCCCTCACCTCAGCATTTCCAAGGAGAAAACACTTTCTTCTCTCTGCCCTCAGAGATTCCCACCAAAACCTCTGCCTCATCTCAACCATTCCACAGAGAAAACCTTCCTCCTCTCTTCAGAGATTCCAACAAAAACATTTGCTGCAGCTCAGCAACTCCAAGTAGGAAAGATTTTCTCATTTCCGCCCTCAGAAATTCCCACCAAAGGCATACATTCTCCTCAGCAATTCCAAGGGGAAAACCTACCACCTTTCTGCCCATGAAAATTCACCTCAAATCTTTTCTTTCACCTCAGCAAATTAAAAGAGAAAAAACAGTTCCTCCTCTCTTCCCTCAGTGATTTCTTCCAAACGCTTTTCCTTACCTCTGTAGATCCATGGAAAAAATTCTTCCTCCCCTCTGCCCTCTGAGTTTCCCTCCAAATCCTCTCCCTCAGCTCAGCAGATCCAAGGAGAAAAACCTTCCTCTTCTTTTCCCGCAGAGATTCCCGACAAAACCTCTACCCCAACAACTCTACTCAGCAAAAGCCATCGGCATGCATCTCCTTAAGAACACTTTCCCCTTCCCTTTCCTTCTTCCTTCCCTCAAAGCTACCTGGCCACCAGCTCCTCGCTTCCCCTCTCACATCCCCTCAAGCATCTCTCCGCACCTCTGCCTTCCCACGTGGCTCCGTGGCTCCAGGCTCCATATGCACAAGACTCGGCGGGAAGGCAGGAAATGGGTGTTGGAGCTGGGGAGGGGGTGGGATTTGGGACCGGGGTGGGGGAACAATCAGGAGTGGGCTTTCGGGAGCTGGCACTTCCGGGACAGGCAGGACCCACCCCTACCATTCTGCTGTCCCAGACAGGGGTCTTAAAGGTACAGGTGATGCTGACGCATTCCTCCCCTCGAGTGGGAGAGTGGAGGGGTGAGGAGGGGGTGTCAGCTGGAGTGCTGGGTCCAGTGCTGAGCTTCCCCTGCTCAAGAGAGAGAAGGACTTACTGGGGAGAGGCCAGCAGAGGCTAGGAAGATGCTGAGGGCACTGGAGCATCTCTGGCAGGAGGAAAGGCTGAGAACCCTGAAACCTTCAACCTGTTCCCAGCTCCCTGCTCCTTGGAGCACAGTTCTAAAACCTTCCCATTTTGTTCAAGTCTTAACCAAAGTGATTCTTTTATGCATTTATCTGCAGGGAAAGGCAACAACTGAAAACCAAACTCCAAGCTGCAGCTCTTCTTCCTCTGGCTGAAGAAGGTTGAGCAAAGGGAGTGTTCGGCCACAGGGGTGAAAAGAGTGACATTCCTGGCTTTTATTACAATAAAATCAATCCTCTTGACATCAATTTGTTGTATTCGATTCTAACTTCCACTCTCTGTCTGCATCAAGGGATGAAAAGTCCAAACACTGACCCAACCTCTCCACACCACTCCACCATCTTACCAAGTGCCACCTCTACGTACTGCCTCTTCTGCACAAAGGGAGATGGAGCAATTCAGCCTAAAGGTGAAGTGGAAGTTAATATTTAACCTCAGAATTTTTTAATCTGGCTCAAAATATAAAGCTTTGGGTGTTCTGCTTGCAAAGATGAGCTCAGGGAAGAAGGCAGTCATCAGTTCAAACCAGCAGCCTGGAGAAGTCCATATATTTCTCTCTGTTGGCCCCAAACTCACAGGATATTAAGATCCATCGTTAACTTTTACAAAGAACAGAGTTTTGGAGGGGGAAATTCTTGTTTTTATTAATTCTAGAGCAACTAACCTGATAAGATCCAAGGTTTGCTTTGAATGTTAGGGATGAGTAGTGAAAGATTCTGGGGCACAAGTTATCTTTTCATCTGTTCTTCTGTTTGCAGGCAGTGATGTAGGTAAGAACAACTGCATCCCGTCCATTAACACATGGCTCCGTGGCTGGTGTCACCACCACAAATTTGGGTTCTTTAACAGTGGTTTGGCCTACACAGCACCAGGATTATTGACCCCAAACAGAAGACACCTTTCTCAAAGGGGAACAAGGGTCTTTGCCCAGGAGATTCCAGGACTAATCGACAGGGCTTTAAACTAGAGCTGAAGGGGGATGGTGATAATAATATCAGCAGTCTTTCATGTGACAAACTGTGGAAGAGACACCAGAGTTGGTGGGAAGGGGAGCTGGTTGCCCAGGGGGGTGCAATACTAGGCCTACTGGTCACCAGTGCGGGCTTGCTCGTTAGGGAGCTCAAGATTGGAGGCTCCCTGGGATGCAGTAACCATGCACTGGTGAAATTCACAGTCCTGAGGGTCACTAATCAGCCAAGAAGCATAGTCAGGACCCTGAATTTCAGTAAAGCAAAATTCCAGCTCTTTAATGAGTTACTCAGCAGGATACCCTGGGAAACAGTCCTCAGGGACAAGGAAGCAGAACAGAGCTGGCAGATCTTTAAGGTCATGTCCCTGCTCACTGCAGAGGGGTTAGACTAGATGACCTCCAGAGGTCCCTTCCAACCCAAATGATTCTATGATTCTATGATTATTAGTAGGAAAATAGAGATATTAAAAGACCAAAACCATACAGTTTCCCCCCTTTTGTCCTTGCCACTTGTCCTAGAGTTAATATTGCTTATACTTCAGATTTTCTACACACTAATTTAATTTATTTAGAAGGGGTTTAACTTAATGGACAATATGGTGCCCAAGCATCTGATAGAGGACAAAAGAGCAGGCTTTGTGTGCTGTTCTGTGCTGAATGAAGAAGCAGGAGTGATATTTTTCAAGACCCAGGCAGAACTGAACTGAAAAAAACCCCACTAAATATAAATATAATTAGCCAAACGATTTGAGAGTAAATGAGTTGTTTTGAATTGTGGCTGTTGATTCTGGTGGAATTGCTTTATATGGCCTGGGATGGGAAAGAGGAAGGGGAAAGGGAAGAGGAAGGAGCAGGGGAAGAGGGACAAGATCATCTTCATCAATGATTTGGACCAGGGGATTGAGTGCACCCTTAGCAAGTTTGCAGATGATACCAAGCTGGGTGGCAGTGTTGATCAGCTTGAGGGAAGGGAGGCTTTACAGAGGGATCTGGATAGGCTGGATTGCTGGGCCAAGGCCAATGCCATGAAATTCAATAAGGCCAAATGCTGGGTGCTGCACCTTGGCCATAATAACCCCCAGCAGCTCTATAGGCTTGGGGAGGAGGGGCTGGAGGACTGCCAGGCAGAGAGGGACCTAGGGGTGCTGATTGACAGCCGGATGAACATGAGCCAGGAGTGTGCCCAGGTGGCCAAGAAGGCCAATGGCATCCTGGCCTGTATCAGAAACAGTGTTGTCAGCAGGAGCAGGAAGGTGACCATGCCCCTTTACTCAGCTTTGGTGAGGCCTCACCTCAAGTACTGCGTCCAGTTTTGGGCCCCTCACTACAAGAGGGATATTGAGGTGCTGGAGAGGGTACAGACGCTACCAAGCTGGTAAAGGGCTTAGAACATAAGGCTGATGAGGAAAGACTGAGGGATCTGGGCCTGTTTAGCCTGGAAAAGAGGAGATTGAGGGGAGACCTCGTCGCTCTCTATAACTACCTGAAGGGAGGTTGTAGAGAGGCAGGGACTGGTCTGTTCACCCTAGCGGAGAGTGATAGGACAAGGGGAAATGGATGGAAATTGTGCCAGGGGAGATTCAGGCTAGATATTAGGACTTTCTTTTCTGAAAGGGTTGTCATCCATTGGAACAGGCTGCCCAGGGAGGTGGTTGAGTCACCATCCCTGGAGGTGTATAAGAGACGGGTGGATGTTGCAGTGGGGGGCATCATTTAGCAGGTTGATAGGGCTAGGACAAAGGCTGGACTCAATGATCATCATGGTCTCTTCCAGCTGTATCTGTTCTATGATTCTATGATTCTAAGAAGGGGAAAGGGAAAAGGAAAGAGGAAGGGAAAGGGGAAGGTGAAGAGGAGGGAGAAGAGAAAGGGAAAAGGAGAGGGAAAAGGTAACAGGGAGAGAGCAGGAGATGAGGAAGAGGAAAGGGAAGGGACAAGACTACAGAACAGCAGAGCAGAGCCTGCTGGAATCAACTGTGAAATGTAGCTACCACATTGTACAGAGCAGAAAGTGCTCAACTGATTTTACTCTATGCAGAGTATACTTATGGTTTCCTTCTGATAATAAAATAGAATGAGAGAAAATGCTGAGACTGCTGCACAGGCTGCAATGCTGTGGGTAAACTCTTGGAAGGGGATAAGAGTCTTTTTTTCCTTCCTTATCTGAATGAGAGCTAAGTGATGTTTTGGTGTTTCAAATCAAGCTGGAGGATCTATACATTTGCTTATAAAAAATGCTCCACCTCTAAACCAACTGCTTTACTGCAGCTATTCCCATGGTTTCTGTCTTCAGGAGGTTGTCTCCTGTTTAACATTAGCCACGGCTGTAGGAGGGAACCTCCAAAACCCAGTGCCATCAATTCCTGTAATGCTTGTGGGTGAATCCCTTGGGGTCAAGTCCAGCGTGGAGATCCCAAGCTGATGCATTCACATGGAGTTACTTAGCAAGGAGCAGAGAGTCATGAGAAGTGAAAGGAGTCTGGCCACATCTGACATTGCTCTGCCAGGCCTTGTAAGCTCAGCCTTTCATCATTCCAGCTTCTTTGTTCAGAGGCTGTGCTGAAAACTGTACTGCTTCTGGTGGTGAAGCAGCCATGAACATTGCTATCTCTAGGAGGTATGTTTCGCACTCTGTTGCCCCATGTAGACATGCCAACATCTTGCCTGAGCCTTGAAATTCTACCTGTAAAACAGGGACAATGGTTTGACCTAGAAACCATCCAGATACAGAGAGTCACACATCCTGACAGCATTGTAAAGTTTCCCTAGAGCTTAGTAGAGTGGTGAGAGCCAGAAGAACAATGCAGATGTTGGAGCACTCATGGTTGTTAAGTCTTGGCCCAGGCTGCCCAGGTAGGTGCTGGAGTCACCATCCCTGGAGGGGTTTAAGAAACATTGAGCTGCTCTCCTTAGGGCCACAGATTAGTGGCCTGGCAGTGATAGGTATGCTTGGACTTGATGTTCTTAGAGGTTTCTGCCAACCTTTGTGATTCTGTGAAATCCCTGCATTTGTTTTCTCAGAGTCACTAGATACTTTGGAAAGCATCACTGACTTTCCCAAGCTGTAAGTTGAGGGAAGGACAGCACTGGTGTCAGCTCCCCAGGGTCACTCACAGGCCTTAGCACTCCCACACAAGCTCATATGCTGCCAACAGGACCAGGGGCTCTATTTCAGGTCAAGCCTGGACCTCCAGCCTTTTCCCAGGCTGTGCTGTGGAGATACCTGTTTGCAGTTGTGTCTGAGCCCTTCAGCCTCATATACCCCAGCTCTGTCTCCTGCAGCCTTTGCCAGGACTGCTCAGAAGTAGCAAAGTCTCCTCCCCTTGCTGTGCCTGGGGCTGATGCAGGGCTCTATCTCTGCCCTTGCTGCTCCCTGGCATGCAGTACTAGACTCAGCAGGACAAGAGGAAACAGCCTCAAGTTGTGCCAGAGGAGGTTTAGGTTGGACACTAAGAAAAATTTCTTCCCTGAAAGGGTTGTCAAGCCCTGGAACAGGCTAAGCAGAGCAGTGGTGGGGTCACTATCCCTGGAGGGATAGAAAAGATATGTGGTTTATGTTGTGAAAAGCCAGGATTATTCCTTTGTGTAATTAGAAATGTGGGGAATTGGAAAGACTGACCATGTGGTGAGCAAGAGAGCAACAGCCTCTTGACTTTGGAGACAAGCAGGGATTTCACCAGAAGTAGTAGATATTGAACTATGTGGATTCTGGAGGACAGAAACTTGCCATTAGCCTTCTTGAAGCTTATGGAGATAAGGCACTTGCAACCTCCATTTCAGCAGCAGACTTGCAATGATAGTATTGCATGTTTAACTGGACTGACTCTGCTGTGCTTTAAATCCTCAGTCTTTCAATGGAATTTCCCATCCTCAAGGTGCTTTGGGGACATAAATTAATGGATAGTATTTTGAAAGCAAGGAAGAGGAAGAGAGAAAGATTAGAAAGATCAAAATTCTATCCCCAGCAGCAGATAAATATGCCACATGTGTTTTTTTTTTCTGATTTAGTCTCAAAGATGGCAAAGAACCAGGTAAAACATAACACTGATAAGGAAAGCATGTCAATCTTTCAGGTTGGTTCTGGGTGATAGGATCTGGAGGAAGATGGGTGAGAAGGAACTCTGATTTCTACCACACTCTCATAGAATACTTCTGAAAAAGAAGCCAAATAACTTCTAACATTGATAAAAGTGCTGAGAATTTTATTCTGGGTGTCTGAAGCCCTCTAATTATCCACAGGAGAATATGGCATGGAATTGCACTCTGCATTACTAACAATTAACTTCCCTTGTGTGTTTGTCTTAGAAATGCTATATATTGCTTATTAATTTCCTGTGAAAGATGAAGCTCCCAGTGTCAGGGGCTTGAGATTTGACTGTCTAAACACTTGGCACAGACCATCAGAAAGAGTTAAGGGAGTCTCTGCTTTCCTTTTGACTTGATCTGGTCTGAATTCCAAATCAATAACCAGGAGGCAAAATTCAGTGTCCATCTGCTTTTGCTCTTATTACAGGAGAGAGAAGGTAACAGGGATGGGGCTGCCACCACCTCTCTGGGCAACCTGGGCCAGTGTCTCACCACCCTCATGGGGAAGAACTTCTGCCTAACATCCAGTCTAAATCTCCCCTCCTCAGGCTTGTATCCATTCGCCCTAGTACTGGCACTACCTGACACCCTAAAAAGTCCTTCCCCAGCCCTCTTGTAGCTCCTACAGATACTGGAAGGCTACAAGAAGGTCTCCTGGGAGCCTTCTCTTCTCCAGACTGAATAATTCCAACTCTCTCAGCCTGTCCTCATAGGAGAGGTGCCCCAGTCATAGCATTCTCTGCCTGGGCTCTCATCTGCTTTGTCACTTAAACCAGACAGAGTATTGCATCAAAGCTAACTCTTCTGATCTGACTGCTCGCTTTCTCCATCTAGTATTGTATGTCAATTAACAAATTAGAACATGAGTGACAGACAGGGAAACAATACTTACAACCTAGTTTGCCTTGATTTGGAAGGGCTCTGTTATTTTGTAAGGAAAGGACATACAGTTTCAAAGCACTTCGATCCTTCTTCATTCCTACACAGCAGCAATGTCATTCTGTTTACCTGTTGGACACCTCAAGAAATGGCAAAATTGGATGTCTCCCTCATGGCCTCACACAAGGTGAGGGCAAGTGATATCTAGTCTGTAGTGGCATGCTTATGCATGGAGGGCTTTGTGCTACCCATGTTAAATTGGAGAGTCAAATTTCCACAAGGCCACTGGCATTACAATGTAATGTTGCCTCAAAATGGTCAATTCAGCAATGTTCTATCTCTTGTCTTCTCTGCTGTAATAATCCCATGCAAGGTTCTAGGCTTGGGGCAGAGTGGTTGGATTGGTGCCTGGCTGAGAAGTATCTTGGGGTGCTGGTTGACTGACCATGAGGCAGCAGAGTGCCCAGGTGGCCAAGAAAGCTAAAAGCATCTCGGCCTGGATCAGAAATACTGTGAGCAGTAGGAGCAGAGAAGTGATCATCCTCCTGTCCTCAGCACTGGGGAGGCCACAACTAGAGTCCTGGGGTCAGTTTTGGGACCATCAGTGCAAGAAGGACTCAGAGGCATTGGAATGTGTCCAGAGAAGGGCAAGGAGGCTAGGGAGGGCTCTGGAGCACAAGTGTGCTGAGGAGCAGCTGAGGGCTCTGGGGTTGGTTAGTCTGGAGGCTGGAGGAGACTCAGGGGAGACCTAAGCTCTCTCTACAACTCCCTGACAGGAGGTTGGAGTGAGCTGGGGGTGGGTCTCTTCTCCAGGATTAACAGTGAGAGGACAAGAGGAAATGAATTCAAGTTGCAGCAGGGGAGGTTTAGATTAGATATAAGGAGGAATTTCTTTACTGAAAGGGTTGTTAAGTCTTGGCAATAAAAGTGATGTCCTTTTAGCCTTCTCTGCAATGACCCCAGTCCTCGTCACTCTCTGCTTTCTCTGTCAGACTAATTTAAGTGCAACCAACTTACCACCCTTGGTGAAGAGACTAGGGAGAAACCTTCCAGATTGTTGCCTCTGTTGTAAATGAGCAATGACTACATGTGCTAAAGGAGAACATCCCTTTTTGTGAGTTTGGGATAGTATACAATAAAAAGCCAGAGTTTCCCAGTTATAAAATCTATCAATGTTTTTCAACAGTCCCATCTTTTTTCCAGGTCTTCACCACTGTGAGCAGCTGTCTCTACATATGTTCCTTGATTTTATGCCCACATTACAATGACTTCAGAGCATTCCTAGCTGGGCAGGCACATTTTTTATCCACCTCCAGCCTTCTGTTGCTGGGAAGGTAAATGCATTTGATGGAAGAGGAATGGGGGCATGGGGGTAATAGAGAGGATGTGGCACAAATCTTCTGATGGAGGTTGGGAGGATTAAATCCTAGATGTTTCCTCCCCAAACTGTGGCACAGTGTCCTGTGTGAAGCATTCAATCAGATAGATTCATTCTGGCAGGCCTGCTTTATAAGAAGGTTCATTTATCTTTCATGACAGGGCCAGAGTTTATAGAGTGGCTTTTATCTGAAGATCTCCACATAATTAAATGCCTTTGCTATACATGAAAGCCACTTCTGTCACAGATGAAGAAAAGGACTGTGCAAGTGCTTTTTAGTGGAGGAGGTGGGGATAGAAGGGGATCCTTTAATAGTGTTCATTGTGCCCCTTACTAGAAGAGCCATCAGAGCCAGTTAGAGTGAAAACAGTACTTTTCAGGTCTCATTCACACAGGTTCTAGGCAACAAACTTGGTACTGAGAAGAGTGATTCCTTCAGATTGGTCTGTAAAGAGCAGAAGCTGTTGCAGTTTAGGACTAGAAGGGAAAGTGTAGAGTCATGTGCAGACTGCAACTAGTTATTGGCATTTAATTTCTGGTGAGCATACAACCATTCTCTTTGGCTCAAACAGATAGATTTGGGTAAGATTAATCAGGGGCAGGAATAGATGAATTAGGGCAGATTGTGTCTGTCCCTGCATCCTGCATGGCACAGGGAGTTAGGACTGTTGGGAGTTTCCATTCCCCAATGTCAGGAGAGCACTTACTTGGACACTTTGCATTGCTCCACTGAGTTGGGTTCCTGCATCAACAGGAGTGAGGAGCATCAGCACTTCTCTCCTGTGGATGAAACAGCCGAAGCTCATCTGAATATCATGTTGGTGCCATCACTTGACTGAAAGGACCTCTTGTGTTTGAGTTTGGATGGATAGAAACACAGAAGGAGGTACAAACCATCTACAGCAGCAGGAGTTGCTGTAAGCCCGGAAAATTTGCTGCTGGTGTGCTATGGCTAAGAGCTTGTCTCTTGATGCTTGTGGAATGACAGAAAATGGCTGTACCCCAGCACAGGTCGATGTTGGCAGTGCCCTGAGGGAGTGTATTTTTTATTTAGCACCTGAGTTCATCCTCCGCTTAGAGAAGGCCTGTTTTCAGGCTTTAATCATGCAAACACATCCAGATGTCTTTGCCAATCTTTGTGATGCATTTTATCTTAAAAGAAACTAAGAATAAAATGAACTAACGGAAGAAAAAATTGGGTAGCACAAGAATCCCAGTTAAGTTACTGCAATTGAATCTCATCTCCTCAGCTAAACAATGCAGTAATTAAAGCAGTATTTATAATGCAATAAAGACAATGCTAGTTACTGGTAAATGTGAGCTAGATGATGCTTGTTCTCAGGGAAGGATCAGGCCAGAGCAATAAATCCTTCAACAACCTCATTTGTTAATTATCTTCATAATCCTCTTGCTTCTAATGATTATCCAGTTTATTACCACCAGCCAGGAAAGCAATGTGAGGTGAAAGGGCTGAGGCAATGGAAGGAACCAGAGTTTGTAGGCCTACCTCTGCAAGCTGGGTGCAGGATCCAGGTCTGTAGGAAAGTGATGTGGGATGGTGACTAGTGGCATGACAGCTGAGGCAGAATATGCCAGAAGGCAGAGGCTGCTTCTGATAGGGCTGCATGTTGGGCAGGACTGTGAGCTGCTGCTACTCTGCAGGCATTTATGTTAGATATAAGAAAAGAATTGTTTACACTGAGGGTGGTGAAACACTGGCCCAGGTTGGCCACAGAGGTGGTAGATGTCCCATCCCTGGAACCATTCCAGGTCAGGTTGTGTGGGGCTCTGAGCACCCTGATCTAGTTAGTCCCAGGGGGGTTGGAGTAGATGACATTCCAAGATCCTTTCCAACCCAAACCATTCTATGATTGATGGAGATCCTCTTCTCATGAGGCTTCCATCCACACTTAATATCATGGGTTTCTGAACTACACTGAGTTTAAAGCCTTTCAGGGAAGACCAATAAGCCAGATGATTCTACCAAGCAAAGTGATAGAAACTATTTGAAGTCTATAACTAGCCCACAATTAAATATGGTACCTTGCTTTCCAAAAACCACACCAACTCCAGTCAGAGCTTACAGATTTATTTGCATTCTCTGAAGAAGTCCTTGGCTGTGGGCAGGGAAGGATCAACTGGGCTACTGATTCTCCTGGTATATCAGAGTCTGAAAAGTCATTGAAGATGCTCCTTTGCCATGGTTCCTTAAATTAACCAGCCATAGGTAAAAACGAAGTTCATCACTGAGTTGATCAACTGGTTCAAAGAGAGAAAATAATGAGAAGGAATGGGCAGTGTTGGCAGTGGAAGGAGGTCGCTCACTGGAGACTTTCCCATGCCCTGTTAACTTTGGCAACTGCAACACAAGAGAGAAGACAGAATTTCCCTCAGACGGCTTGCAAGGCTGATGCTGAGCCTGTATTGTGCAAGAGAAAGTTGCCTGAGCTAACTCTTCAGTGAACTTTCAGGTCCCTTTATGGTCTTTATGGTCTAGTGTGTGGCATCCCTGCCTATGGCAGGGGGGTTTGAACTAGATGATCTTGAAGGTCCCTTCCAACCTGGGCCATTCCATGAACTAAACTGTACATGGAGGATATTACAGTCCCCCCCAAACATGATCTTCACTCCTGAAAGCTTCTTGGCTACAGTATTTTTTATCTGAGAAGGTGCAATGTCATGGTGATGTGGTTACAGAGCATCAGCTGTGCTGGCTACAGGATCCCTAGAAGGCAGAGATCCTTATATCTGGAAAACAGTGCAAGCACCAGGGCTTGAAATCTTGGAAATCTCAAATGAGAAAGGAAATACAGGGCAAATTAGGCAGAAAGTTCTGGCTGCTAAGAGATGTCAGCAAAGGTGAGGGTGAGTGAGACCTGCTGGTCACAGCTGGGAGCTGGCACAGTGGTTGGAAAAGAGGTGGAAGGGGGAACAAATAGAAATGTAATTCAACTCCTTTTTCACAGGTCTGAGAGCTGAATGAGTGATTCTTTCCCTGAGTTGTGCAGCCAGAGTGGGACAATAAAATCTCTTTTCTGGAGCTGCCATACCAGCAGTGTTTTATTCTTTCCTACTTTCTTAGCTCCACAACATTATTACCCTTTTGCACTGTCAGATATTAAAATCACAGTAACAATCAGGAACTGTATTAAACTGCCTGAAAATGAAATAATAAGGGAGCACATTTGAAGGTTAGAGACGGCCCTTGGGTGTAATTCACTAAACTGGAATCTACCTGCCTGTTACCCTGAGGCTGGAAGCATGAAGCGTGGTTTCTGGGTAACTAATTCCTGCTAAGATCTACAGTCTCCCACCTCCAAACATGCACGCAAACAACATTCTCTACAGCTCAAGCTGCTATGGAAGCTCAACAGCTGGGAAAGGGAATCTCATCCAAGCACAAACCAGCTTAACAGACAATTTTTTTCACTGCACCATCACAATCTTCCTCAGCACAGCCATAAGGAGAAATGTGCTGCTCCTATTACATGCAAAGGGAGATGAGAGGGGGAAAAAAAAAGCCTGTTGTCTAATGATCAGAGAAAGAATCGGAGCTACAGCCCATTGCCAGAGTAAAACAGACAGTTAGCAGGAGTGCTTTAGGAGCTATTTCAGATGTGTCTGAAATCCCCTAGAAGGAAATATTTTACTGGAGGTAACAAGACTCCCAGTAAGTTCTATCTGTGTTCCATGAAAACAGATTGCTGTGCCCCTGCTCTTATGTTAATGAAGTAAATGTAATTACTATTGAAACTTTCTCCTCTCTGTAACACAGGTGAGCTCTTAATCCAAAGCCTAAAGAAAATGAGGCCCTCATGGAAAGGTTGGACTGGGATCAATATGTCATAAATTGGGTAGAAAAGTGATGGCCAAATCCTTTCTGAAATGTTATTTTCTCATGTTGCCCTCTCTGAAATGAAGTCTTATCTGGCAGGCAAGACAATGAAGCCAACTTTATTAATTCTATTTAGATCCCAATTAAAATGAGACCATTCCTCCAGAATTTAAGTTCATGCTAAAAGGGCCAATTCATTCTGTATTTGGTTGAGAGGGCACAGTAGAAGGTTCATCAGAGTGCCAGCCAGAGCTGTATTTCTTCAGCTATTCATGGGTAAATACTCCAATGGATAGCCCACAGGCCACTCTGCACTTGCATTCATGTTTTTGGCACTATTGGTACTGCACCTTGCTGAGACCATATATATTTTTCTGAGTGAAGGATGTCAAGAAAGGGCCTCTTCAGGCTGAGTTCCTACCATCCTGTGTTGTTTGCTATGCCTGGCAAATCTAGCAAATTCATAAACACAGAATTGGACTAAATACTGAACTAGTACTCCAGCTACTGTTTGAGTCTTAATTAGGCTAAGCTTTCACTCAGTTCACTGGGAGATTAAAGCCTCAGCTCTGGAAATATCATCTAATTACACATATAGAGCAAACGGGTATTCTCAGAAGTATCTATAAGGGAGGTGCCAGGGGTAGCAGTCTATGTGATTTCTGCTTCATTTCTTGCTGTCATGCTTCAGTTAAACATGAAAACAGTATTCATATATGAAGCAGGTCACAGAATGTTAGGGGTTGGAAGGGAACTCTGGAGATCATCTAGCAGGAGAACCTAGAGCAGGTTGCACAGGTCCTAGTCAGAGGAATATTCACAGGTCATTGCAGCTCATGAAGGATCACTTGTGATACAACAGCACTGGCACATTAGGTTCAGGGACAATTTACCTGTCTGTGAGGAGTGAAATCTCCTCCCATAGTCCTCAGGACTGGGAGAAGATCCTGGCAAATCATCTCACCTTTTGGCAAAGACCTAATATTGAGTGCCTGCTTCCCAGGCAGGATTAGGGTCCTGGCAGAGAGCTGCTTTCACCGTAAGAGACAACATCTCTGCATCTCTTGGCCAAGGAGATCTTGGGCAGCAATGAACTGACCTTAGGGGCATTTGTTCTGCCACCAACAAATTCACAGCCAAGAGGCTAGTGGAGTAACAGTGTGATGACCCCAAGTCATTTTCAGACTGTGCCTGAAACAGTGTGATGTATATAAAGAGAAAAGCACCATCTATTAGATGAAATCCTCTTCTGATCACAGCCTGGCATCTTGTTGACCAAGCCATACCTCTCCTGCCTTCCACACCATGGTGTAATACTGTTCTCTGTAATTCTGCTAGTTGACACAAGCTCACTCAAAGTTTCTGCAGCCTTCAGAATTCTGATTTCCCTTTTCAGAGTGGTTGACTGGCAGAGACTGCTCACTAGCTGCTGTGTTACAGCTTTGCAGCAGCTGCTTTTCAACAGAGTTTTTTCCATGTTTAGTTCAGAGCCATACCTACATCATTTACTGCAAAGGGAGTAGTTGTTATCTTTTGGGATGACAGTGAGAATAGAAAGCTTAGCTTTCACTGCTAGCATATTTGAGTCAGAACTGCCCTATCTGTTCAACATTTCAGTTGATGCTGCTTCTCTTACCAACTACTACTTTTCTAACTACATTTCTAATAAAACTTACTACAAGATAGATAGAAATTCTCAGTGCCAAATGACTGCTCTTCCTATGTGCTAAACCTCTCCAAACCTCTTTCTTCTGTGGGAACATAATTTGGAGGATTTTTATGTTCCTCTGAAGTTTAAAGGCTTCCTGATTGGAGATTCAAACATTTAAAGCTCTCATGCCCGCTGAGCACAATTTAGAGACAGGTTCAAGGCTCTGTTGAGCAACTCAGCATTCAGAAGGTTAGTTAGGGCTGTAGTGGAAGGGCTACTCCAAATGGAAGCATCACTCCATCTCCTTGAAATGATACTTGCAAGCCATGAGTTCTGTCTAATCCAGAGTGTCTTTCTCATGACTCAGGGTTAATAGAGCAGAGGATGGAAAAAAAACAAAACAAAACATGTTAAAGGTGTAATGCTTAGGACAGAAAGCAAAAAGCAGTGTTTACCTGCACTGTCCTGAATCTGTTGTATTTACCAGCTCTTCCTGCCAGCCAGTGCATTTGCCTTTTGTCAGCACAGGACTGTGCTTGAGACTCAAACCATGATGCTGTTTGAGCCTTTTTCTGCCTCCTGGACATTTAGAGTTGATCCCAGGGGGAGATGGAGCTTCAGACCTTTTGCAGGTAGCATCTGCAAAATTGCTAAAAGCCCCAGATGAAACCAGAAATGCTGGGGACTCCTCCTCTCTTGGAAGGGGATCCCAGGAGGCTTTTGCAGCCCTCTTGGCCATTTTGCACCAGTGCAGTCATCCTGCTTGCTACGTGAGCTGGAACAGCTGCTCCTTCACCAATTAAACAATTTCTTAAGGATAAATTAAAACAATTCTAATTAAACACTATAATGCAACCATCAATCTGTGTTACTGAGGCAGAACAAGGACATAATTACTTATTGATACCAAAAAATTTGTTTGAACTAGTTTGGTTTGCTGTCAGCTACCACAGGCTTTAAGTGAGCTTAGAGAGAGCTTGAAAATAGTCACCACTGGAGCTTCCTTTTAGGCTAAAGATGCACATGAGAGCAGCTTCTGGTAAACTACTGGTTTAGGTAAGAAATTTGCACATTTCCTTGTAATATTGTTTCTTTTGGCTGGTAGTGCACTGCCTCCATTATTCAGATGATCTATTTAACATCTCTTGTGTTCACCACTTCACTGCACGAGCACCTTCCCCTTAATTATGGGGAAAGCTGGAGAAGAGCTCTTGATAATTCAACATTTACCCAGAGTGCTACCTCTGTTAGCAGAAAAAAAGGTGTTTGAAACCCAGATGAAACCCTGCACAAGCAGATTTAATGGAATCATAGAAACATTTTGGTTAGGAGAGACCTTTAAGACCATCAAGTCCAAGCATTAACCCACCAAGGACAGTGTGTGTGTGGGGAAGATGATGACAGGATATGAAACGAATGAAAAGGAAATGAATACTTTTGTCTCATGCATTGTCTCATTTTTTCTGAGTAGGACATAAATACAAAGGTCTCTTCCTTGTAATACAGAAGCCTGGTGTGGGTGTTTTGAGGGGTGAACTGTGCTGAATGAAGACTTTTCAAGGCTATGACAAGATTGCAATGATCAAAAGCAGAGGTCTTACCAAAATAAGCTACAGAAATAGTTTGAAATGAGCTAGCTTCAGAAAATCAGTGGTGCATTTTATTCCATGTTCATGTAATGGTCTTAGTTCATTTCCCTTCAGTGTTTACTCTTAGTGTTCCATGATCTTATGATAAGACTAGTCCCTGTAGTTACTCACATCACTTTTTGGGGGGCTCTGTCACCAAAACAGTGACATCTACTCCTCAGATATTGTACCAGATTTTGATAGAACTGCCCGAAGTTGCACTAGTTTTAAACATGTGCCTTCTGCACTCACAAGGGCTGGACTGTTTATCAAGAAAAGAAAGAAAGAAATCCTTCTAAGATTGGAAATCATTTGCAATCTCTGCTGGAATTTGTGCCTTCTCACCCATTTTTGCTTGCCAGTCAGCAGAAGTCAGTTCTTACTGGAAGACTGAGATAGTGAAGTGCTTAGATCCTCTGAGTTGCTCTAACCTGTGAACAGTGTTTTCACTCCAAATTAATTTTACTAGACAGGCACAGTCTCAAAATCACTTGGGGTCTTCTAACACAGGAAAAGAAGGGCATGTCAGCTCCATGCTGACAGAAGTTTCATCTTTGGGAAGTGATAGTCTGTATCAAAAATGGTATTAGACTACTTGGCATCTTTTAGAGTCCTGCACTTCAGGAACAGCCAAAGAGTTAATGCCAGAGGTCCAGTTTTTAGAAGCTGAGGAGATTCTTTTGTACTCATTCCTGTTGATCAAACCTAGATACTAAGTCCTCCTGTCTCCACCTCCTGCATATTTGTCTGGTTTTGGGGCTTACTTGTCTTTCATTCTATAGAAGTTGAAAGGAGCAAGCAACTGCAGCTGAAGGTTTAGAGCAACAACCTGAGCACACACATTGATAAATACACTTCATTTAAAAAGAATCTGTATTTATCTTGTTGAAAGTCTTCTGTTCTAGACTTCTGGGCTGACAACTGCCTGGTCAAATTCCAGAAGGAGAATCATAGAATATCTAAATGGGAAGGGATCTCTAAGGATCACCTAGTCCAACTCTCTGCTCCTCACAGGACAACCTAAAAATAAACTAGTGGTTGGAACATTACAGAACACAGATGAAGTGATATCACTCGCTGCAGGGAGGTTAGAGTGATGATATTGCAGAGCCACAGCCTACTGGGTAACCAGAAGATAAATTTACTGCAGCTTGATACCATTCTTGTTCCTGACATACAGTCACATTAGTAATTAGCTCAGATTAGTTAGATAGCTAGAACTTAATTATATGGCTGATAATTATATGGGGACTCTACAGGACAGTATTTTAAGTAGGAGGTCAAGTTCCATACTAGAGGCCCATCTTGCATAATTCCATTATTAATAATTAACATATTAACAATTAATATACATCCCAAGAGCAAGTTATAGGCAGGAACAGAGAGGCTGCAGATAGTTCAGTTCTCCAGCTGGAAATAGAATGGCTTCTTTTAAGCCATAGGTCTAAGCAGTGAGTTGGCCTGTTTGGCTTCCTATCAATCGAATAAAGATCCTGTCCTCTTGTTTGCTAAAGTACTGGAGTTTCCTTTAGTAATTTTCTATGTCCTTTCCATTGACTTTATAATGACTTACAAGGGAAAAAGAACAAATTTGGGTCCAAAAACTCAGTGAGAATAGGGTAAAGTGGTGATTGGAAGAGTTCAGAGACTTTTTGTGTTAGAACCAGGGTGTAACCTCTGTTTTGGTTGTCTATAAAGAACACCCAAATATCCCAGAGCAAAGCCTGCCAAGAGTAGAATGCATGCTGATTCACCATTCCCTGCTGACACTTCCTTTGTCATGTCTTCCTGTGCAATATATGGGAATGTACAGGACAAGAGGGCAATTTGGCATTTGATGTTCATTTGTGGCTTGCAAGTCTAACTCTGAGAAGGTCATTTGTTGTCATAAAAAAAATTCTACCCTTGAAATAAGCACAACCTACTCCCATCTAATATAGGCATTATCTAAGCCTCAGTGAAGGGAGTAGACATATTTCCACCACATGGAAAAGAATTTGGAGGAGGTCCTCCTGTTCCCACAAAATTCAGAATATGAACAGACTGAAAGGATACTGATCTAATTTCGTCTTAATTACTGAAGCCGTTGTGATACTACATCCTTCTCTCTCGACAAGACCACCAGGCAGACATGCATTGGGTACTTGACTTCTTTATGAAGAGGACCTCTAAGCCTGCCAGTGCTTAGAGTGGAAATGACCTGGAAGATCATATTGCCGAATCTTTTGCTGCTTCATTAACATTTTGGCCTATAGTCAGAAGTGTTTCTGCAGTGTCAGCCGCCTTCTCTTCTGTAGTACCTTTACTATACACTGATTGGTGACTAAAAAGGGATTCTTGTCAAATCTATCTGTTTCAGGAAGAGAAAATTCTTACACATTTTTCACTCTTCTCACAAACCTGAAAGAGGGTGTTCTAACAATGTTATTGATGATGATTGATAAAGTGCCTTAGGGGCCTCACCTCAAACCTAGACTGCAGCTGAAGCTTTGGAGCTGGGTAAAAGTGCTTGGTTTTATGCAGTGTAGGAGTACTTAACATCATTTTACACTCCTTGCCTTAACCTGATAATTAGTACTGTGTTCACCACCTAAAACTGTCCATATACCACACCTGAAATGGCTGTTCTCTCTTCTTTCTGGATGGATGGCTTGAAAGTGCTTTGGAAGGGCATTGGAGAATAGTAACATCATTAAAAAGCTGTTGGTTTTGGAGATGCTTTTCAGATCATTTCTAAAAGAAAGGAGGACAGTGGGTTGAATCACAACACTGGGGTTTGGCCCCAACACAACAGGGCAGGAAATTCATTTTGTGCTAATATATAGCTTTAAAAAAACACCCCACAGCCAAGTCACATTGCAGTACACATTACTTCTTCCAAGAGAGAGGATTAAATCTCTCCTTCTCTCAGTCTGATTGCTTCTGATGGTCTCTGCAGTAAATATGGATCAGACCAGCTAGTTACAGGGGATAAGGCACTACATTTCCTTGAACTCTTCTGTTAAAAAGAAATCTGCTCCTGTGAAAAGAAATTGCTAACCCTGGAATGCGTGGAAAGCCAAAAGCTGAATTTCTTCTTGGAAAATGCCTCTCTTTCTTTGCCATCACATTGCTGAGATGTAGAATATAGCCCTGCAGAGCCTGCAAAAGACTCTGCTCCAAGGGGGTTTTGTGCGTAGGCTGTGGGAGAAAGTGTCTGGGGCAGATAAATCTAAGTGGGAGCCAGGAGACAGAACTGAGTTCACAAACATTTAGGCTCAACAAAGAAAAGCAGGTTTCTTGATTATCTGGGATGGGATGTGTAAGGGTTCTCCCAAAGAAAATGGTGTTGGGGAAAGCTTTATTGGTTTGGATTAACACTTGCTAACACACTGGGAATGAACTATGTGTCTCCTCACATTTCTAAGAGGCCTAATTCTCCCCTCAGCTCGTTTGTAAGAGGAAGCTTCCCTGTTATCCCTTGTTTGATTAAACTCTCTCACTCAGAAGAAATGCCTTAAATATAAAAGCTCTGGTTCAGTGTAAATTCTACAGTATTATCTGGAAATGAGAGGAAAAGCTAATTATTTTTAATGTGAAATTCTGAAGTAGAGTGCTCAAACTCATTTCTTTTAAATGATAGCAATAGCTAAATCCCCCTCAAACCAAGAAAATAAATCTAAGCCATAATGTGCTATAGTAAAATCAATATTGATTATTAGGAGTAAAAGTGCTTTATGAGAAACAGCAACAACTTCTTAGGTTCCCTTAGGAAAAAACATTGTAATAAAACTAGAATAAATTACTACCATGTAATCACCTTTTAAATAACTACAATTCTTTAGTGGAATTTCTGTTGTCAGAAGAGCTGTTGCTTTTAAGCACACAGCAAACAGCTGCTGCTGCCTGAAGTTACACACCATCATCTACCTTTTTCCTGTCCATTGATTCATTATTTTCCTCTCTGAAGCATGTGGTCACACTTGCCCTTTGTCTTGAGCCTTCCACCTCTTTCTGTCCAACCCAAGAGAGCCCTTAAGAGGCCTGAGAATGGTGGGGAATTTCATGTGGATCAGCTGCCCTGTCACCTGTGCTAATACATTAGGAGTATTAGGCAATAAATTGCCCTTTGTAATGTGCAGCTTGTCCCATTGCCCTCCTTCTGTAGGAGGAAGCCTGGAATGTCTTTCTTTACTACATCTGTTAGAGAAGATAAATACCTCAGAGAAGACAAATCAAAGGCTGAAACCTTGCATTTGGGCTGAGAGAAGGGAGATTTGTGATGGCCATTTGCTCCTGGGAGAGCTCAGTAGCAGCTTTGCACTGATTTCTGAGACAGGTCCATCTGCACACATGATCTTTCCCATCACTGAAGAGTGTTCAAGGTCCAAGCTGTCATTCCTGCTCAAACTTCAGCTATGCCAGGCCCAGACAATTGAATGCTTTTTAGAGGAAGCCATGCCCTTGAACCCAATTCAGTATCTCACAGCAAGCATTTTGAGTGAGCAGAGGACAGATCTGCTGTGCTTTCAGTAGCCTGTGTTGCTAGGGAGATGTGTTACAATACTCTAGGAATCTAAGGGCACAAAGGCATTGTGCCTTGGTCATCCCATTACTGTCATTCAACCAAGAGGTGAGAAAGGTATTAACACGAAAATCCCCTTTCTCACCCACTGGTCGAGTTGGAATCTGTTTGCTAGACACAAGCCCTTTTGCTCCAGAGACCTGTGATTAGTTGCTAATTAAAAGTTGCTCCGAAAGAACCATTTCAAAATCACAGATGAATTAGTTTGTTCCCTCCAGTATTCACAACAGCTACTGTGAAATGAAGTCAGAGAGAGAGAGAAACTCAGGCTGTCCCTGAGAGCTGGCAGGAAAGCACTGGAGCTAGCTAATGCCACTTTGCCCAGCTTCACTCTAAGCACTGAAGCCTAAAGAACAAGCTGTATAGGGTGTCAATGTGACGTAGGAAACACTGATCTTACAGGGCTGCTGACAGCTCTGCTCAAGTGATGAAATTCTGGAAGAGCAATCTCTATTATGTACAAAAAAAACCAACAACCTTTGTTGTTTTTTTTCCTGACATGTTGTAGGAGATACTGAATATTCAGTAGACCTGTTGTTTGCTTTCAGTTACAATCTCTGCTGACAGGGACTAATACTTAGCTGTCTTCTGGTTTGTTTTCTCTTTGTGCAGGTGTAGAGATGTGCACAACAGCTGCAGGTACAGCAGTGAGAAGGCCGAAGACCTGTGCCCTATTGCATGTTAGCATCAGTACCTTCTGCCTGGCTTTGGAAGATTCCAATAAGGATATCCCAGTCTTGTGACAGCTGGTCTAATTGATCTGATCAATACTTAAAGGCTGGGGGTCAGGAGGATGGGGACAGGCTTTTTTTCTGTGGTACGCAGTGACTAGAGGCAATGGGCACAAACTAGCACCTGAAGAGGAGCTTTTTTCCTTTGAGGGTGGTGGAGCACTGGCCCAGGCTGCCCAGGGAGGTGCTGGAGTCTCCATCTCTGGAGAGATTCCAAAACCAACTAGACCCCATCCTGTGCAACCTGCTCTAGGTTCTCCTGCTGTGGCAGGGAGGTTGGATTAGATGATCTCCAGAGGTCCCTTCCAACCCCTAACATTCAGTGATTCTGTGTAAAGAAATATGTCTACAGGATGTAACTAGCATCATCTGGTGTGTAGGCTAAAGGCTCATTAACTATTAGTGGGACTATATTCACCCTTGTGTTGTGTCTCTACACTTTGGCTCCTTAGAGTTATGGGCCAACAAGAGGAATGCTTTAGATTTGGAAGGGTCTTGCTGTATTCAGGAGTATAATTGAGTTCCATTAAAAACGAGCAGCTAGTTTTCTTTGAAAATGTCATCCTTTTAAACTCAACAAGTCCTTAGAAACAAACATATAAGAAACGTAGTATGTGAATGAGAAAGCAGAAGAAATAGTGTGGCCATTAGGACTGGGGCAGTGACTGAGCCTCCTGTACTGGTGAGGCCAGATCTCCAATCCTGGGTTCAGTTTTGGGCCTCTCACTCCAAGAAGGACATTGAGGTGCTGGAGTGTGTCCAAAGAAGGGCAAGGAAGCTGGGGAAGGGTCTAGAGGAGCAGCTGAGAGCACTGAAGGCTTGGTTAGTCTGGAGAAGAGGAGGCTCAGGGGAGACCTTATTGCTCTCTACAACTGCCTGAAAGGAGCTTAGAGAGAGGTGGGTGTTGATACACACCAAATTTCAGGAAAAATTCCAGTGTGGGCAATACCTATGCCCTACAGAGACTCAGGTTTGGTACTGCTTTTTTTTGTCCCTCAGCAAACTGCAGCAGAACATTCCAACGTCCCAGTCTGCAATTCCCAGGTAATAATCCAGCCTTGGAAACAAGAGGGAATATTCTTTACGTTTGGCTTCAACTCCTTGAAGTGAGCAGGGAGCGGCAGATAGCAAGCACCTCTCAGATGCTATGATGCAGATGCACTGATGGAGTTTGGAGACTCTTAGAGGTTCAAGCTGTGGTCAAATCAGCACCGCTGAATGCTCTTGCCAAGGCTGGATTCATGCCTGACACATTCTTGGAGCATGGAAGTAAAATCTTGGGTTGGTTCAGCTTCCATTTTCCCGGTAAAGACATGATTTCTTGTTTACACAATTTGGACATTATTGATTAAGCAACTGGCTGGTAATAATGCACAAAGCAGTACCTTGGAGCTACAGTGACCTTCACACCAAAAATGGCTTACAGTGGAATTGAAATTGTTGATGACTTTCATAATTTTCTTTTTGATTTTTCTCTCAATTTGCAATTTTGTGATAAAACATGAATCTTTCTTCACTTTCAGGTGGCTCATTATTCAGAATATTGCATGGTAGGAAGACTTCACTGGCTCTCCAATAGTATGTTATTGCTGTGTCATTCTGAGACTCAGCTTGGGTTCACTTAATTCCTAATTGGGAATCTCCTGTATGTTTTCAACTTTAGCCTCACCTGAAGACAGCATCTCATATTCTGGAAGACTACTGAACCTGTTGTTTTTCAGTTGATTTCTCTGTAACTATGAAGTATTTAACTTAGGTCAACAATCTTAGCAGAATTGACTCCTTACCACCCTTTCTTTCTATTTCTAGCCAGACTTCCATCTGGATTTTGTTCCATATCATGTATGAGAAGAACTGGAAAGAAGAAGTAATATATTCACAGTCCTGATCCTGTCACAGCACAAGCTTTCTCCCACTGACAGAACAACTGAACTCCTTTTGGGCAGAAAGGTCACAGTCTCATTTGTCTCTAAGTCTAAAGCATCTGTTTTTTGCCTGCAGCTGTGTTCTTGACAGGCCAGTGTGTTAAATATATTGGTGTACTTGTAGGAATTCTTCAGCATTCCTAAATGTGCCTGAGCTCCAGGAGAACTCTACCAGAGCATACTTGTTTACCCATGATTGCAGCCAGAGAGCAGTGGAAGTTCCACCTTCACAACTGAGGATGAAAAAAAGTGACTCCAGCCTGTTTCTCAAGAAACCTTTAGCTCTTAGATCACTGTCTCCCAAGGATGAGAGTGAGAAAAGAATGTCACTGCATCTAGCAGAGGACAAGGACCCCTGAAACTGGTATTGTCCTGGGAGCTGCCATGCAAAACCTCAAAATAGGCTGTGAGAAAGGGTAATTCACACAGTTTATGCCCTGAGGCCAAAGACGAATATATGTGTGTTTCACATAGCCACTATTCAGTAGATAGTAATGCTATCTACTGAAACAGCTAAATAATAGCTAAGCTTCATAGAGCTATAGTAACAGAATACAAACCAGGAGTGATTAGAAAATTGGACTCGTCCCCAAATACCTGATGTGCTGCAGGTCAGTTCAGTTTGGCATCCTAAAGCAGTTTGTGAAGTGTCTATGTATGTATGTATGTATCTATGGCTAGGCTTCGTGAACGAAGATCCAGGGAGGGCTCCACCCACACTCCTCATCAGCACCTTTTACAAGCGCGCTGAGAAAAAGAGGATAGTGGATAGCACCCTCGAGCCTGCGCCATGGATTTTTTTTAGGTGAGACACAGCATGCACAGAGCTGGACCCACCCTTTAGTCCTAAGGTTCATCTGCCAGGGCCTAGCAAGCTTGGATGCTGGCAGCGAAGTCCTTAGGACAAAGGTTTGTGAAGTGTCTAGTCCTTTAAAATGGTGTTCCCAACCCTACTAGATCACTTCAACTTTTCAACATGCCAAATCCATCTAAGCCATTGCTATGGATTATTTCTTATGGCCTCAGCTGCAATGTTCATCAGAGGACAGTGTGATGCTCTAGAACTGATGCTTCATTTTACAACCTCAGTGTTCAAATTAAATTGTATTGATTCCCTCTTCGACTTCTGCATTACAATATTACCTTGAGTGGTTTTAGCAGAGTGACTTAGGAAGTTTAGGTTTGAAATGAACCACCAGGAGTTCAGCTTCAGTCTCTGTCATATTAGCGATTATAGTGAAAAACTCTGTATGTTGGGGAAAATCCTTCTGCTGACAGGCTGTCAAAACCCTCATTTGATTCTCCCTAGTTTCACAGGAAGTTCCTGTCTGCTGGAAAGAAGTTTGATCACAGCAGGAGCCCAAACTAAGGTCTGTTTCAGAAAGCCCAAACAAATATTTAGAGCTGTCACAGTTACAGAAATAAGTGACCTTCTGCCTCTGCCCCACATCTTCTATGAGTGGATCTGATTTATCCCTGCAGTTGGAGGGCACGGGACAAGATCCAGGCCCTGCTGGTGGTAAGGAGTACACACCCTGCATCCCTCTGCAAGGGCTGTGGCAGTCACAGCCACTTCAGTGCACAACAAGCAGGTGACTGGCAGGCAAGTCAGGCAGGCTGCAGAGATTGTGTCTGGCCTCTTTGAGGAATTCTTAGCTAACTTTGTATCCATGTCCTCCCTTTCCCTAGAGACACAGGATAAGCTGTCTCTTTCTCCTTTTCATTGTGGGTCTATCGAGAGCAAGAATCTCCAAAGACAGTGGAGAAACATCATACAACATCACTGCTTGATGTTACCTTTGCTATCCTCTGCATAAATTTCCCTCTCTGGACAGAACAAAGACTATACAAGGAATATACAACTCCGTAGAATCACAGAATAGTTTGGATGGGAAGGGACCTTTCAAGTTCAACTCCCCTGCAGTCAACAGGGACATCTTCAGCTAGATCAGGTTACCTAAAGCCCCAAACAACCTGACCTGCAAGATTTCTATCTACCACCTCTCTGGGCAACTTGCGCCAGTGTCTCATCACCTTCTTCCTTCTATCTAGTCTGAATCTTGCTCTTTCAGTTTCAAACCATCACCTCTTTTCCTATCACAACAGGCCCTATTAAAACTCTGTCCCCATCCACCCCAGTCAGCAGTAAACAGCCAGGAAAGTGCACAAGAATAAGTTAAAGCCACAGTATTTCTGCCTTCCAGCTTGCAGTAGCCTGTGATTCACTGCACTAGATGTATGTATCTAGTGTGTATGTTGTTGGTTAGTGATTTCCGTGCTCAATTCTTACTGGATTTTGTTTGTCTTGCCCCTCCTGCATTGTCTACTTCCACAAATCCTGAGATTTTAGTAATAAGAGTCTCAGATGACCAAGTTTCCCCTTCTACAGAGGCTAAACCAGGTTTCACTGGGTTGATTCTGTAGGTCCCTAAAGGAATCTGATGTCTGTCTTTGATTGCTATTTATATCTCCCAGTCCATTGGTGAAAAGTTCCTGAATTATAAATGCCTCTAAATGGCTCCCACTGTCAGGTACATAACAGTTAGCAGAAAAAGCAGATTTGAACAAAAGCCTGTACATAGTATTATCTAGTTGCACTCTCATGGGGAAGGAAGACAAATGATCTTGATTCAGTACCAGTTTTGTCATTGACACAAACAAATCTATGCCTACTTTGCTTCTGGGGGCATTTTGTCCATGTGAGACCAGTGGAGTTTTCTGTTTTGTTTTGGGTATTTAAAGTTGTTATGGTTTGGATGAAATAACGAGACTTGTGGATTGGAAAAGGCAGAGAAACTTTTAACTATTTTAATAGAAAGCAACAGCAGCAGGAAAATATATACAAGCAAAGATACAGAGACAGCACCAAGATCCAAACCTCTCACTCTCCCTCCTGGTCGCTATATTATCGCAGCCGAACTCCCCCAGGGTGGGGGGAGAAAGGGAGGAAGCTGGACCCTGGAGGCCTGGACTCAGAAGCGGGGAAGCAGCAAAGCTGGGGCGCCAAGCAGGGCTGCAAGAGAGGTGAAGAAGAGAGAGAGAGAGAAGGGGGGACAGCCCCCCTAAATTTATACCGAGCATGACGTGTATGAAATGGAATACTCAGTTGGTCAGTTTGGGGTCACCTGCCTTGCCTGTTTCTTTCCTATAGGAAAGAAACTCTGCACCCCCCTGACTTCTCAGTAGAGTCACAGAAGGTTTACATTCCAATTCTCAGGCTGTAACCCAAACATTCAGGCTTAAGCTATTAGAAGCTGATAATGTTTTTTGAAAACATACTGCCAGCTTTCAGAGGAATACAGTCACCTTTAAAGGAACCCTGGCTAGAAGCAATGCCATCTTAGCAGAATGAATCCTGCTCCAGCCCAAACCAGGACAATACCATACCAAGCCAGTAGTGTTATTATTCACACAAAATTTCTACATCTTTGCTTTTTTAGCTTTTTAGTCCCTTGATGACCTCCAAGATCCTTTTTCCTTACTATACTCCAATAAGTAATGTATCATGATCAAAGTAACATATTATCTAGGTCTAGAGCTTTGATTTGGGAAATGATCAGCCAATCTGGGCTAATAGCCTAAATTGTTTCCTGTAGGTTTCTAACTTGACTGGGTGTTTCCATGTCACAGAGAGAGGATGAGCAGCAGGCTGAGGCAGGTTCTCATCCCACCTCTACTCTGCCCTAGACAGGACACAGCTGGACTACTGCATCCAGTTGTGGGCTCCCCAGTTCAAGAGAGACAGGGGACTGCTGGAGAGAGTCCAGCAGAGGCTAGGAAGATGCTGAGGGCACTGGGGCATCTCTGGCAGGAGGAAAGGCTAAGAGCCCTGGGGCTGCTCAGCCTGGAGAAGAGTAGAGCCAGAGGGGGTTTGGTCTAGATGATCCCCATAGGTCACTTCCAATCCTCATCATTCTTTGTGTTTCTGTGATCTTCAGTTATCTCTCAAATGAGTGTTAAATATTCTGCTGGGATAAGGGCACAGGCTGATGGGTCTGTTTTCCTCAGTTGTTTGGTGTCAGCCATATGGCTCAAATTTCCTTCCTTGGTTGCTCACTGGAACGTGTTTTCTTTTCTACATCTTTATTCAATGCTTTTGAGTCTCTGTATATGCAAAGCATTCTGTTAATTTCTTCCTCTGCATGAATTAGATATGTTTTCTATGCTGGTTCCTCCATTTACAACTCAAGAAACCTATTTAGTTTCTCTGAATCCTCAACTTTCAAGCAAAGGAAATCCAGGACACAAATTGTAGCTTGGTTTTGCTCTTCCAGCTTGATTCCTTTAAGAGCTTCTTATCCCCTGCAAGCCAATCTCCAGCTCCTCCTCAACTGTACACCACTGAAGTCTCTGCTGTGTGCTTATTGCTTAGCTTATTGCTTATCCCTTCCAACTGAAGTGATTCTCTTCTAGTCTAGCCTAGTCTAGCCTATTCTGATATATTGCATAAAGGCATAAATAAATACTGAAAGTAATACTCCTTAAATACTCCTCATAAGCTTTTCTCTGGAGCAATAGGGAAAAGTTTCTTCCTCTTTTGCCTGTGGTTGCTAAATGCCTTCCTGATCTCTAACTTTGACCCTTCTCTGAAGTCTATGCTCCTAATCCTGTGCTACCATGATTAATTGGCTTGTCAAATAAATCTCTGTGTGCACTCAGTTACCATTATTAATCTATTAATCACCTCAGCAAAGAAGATGTTAATGTTATTCTGTCACCTTCAGACAAGTCTGGAGAACAGAAGGCTTTGGGGAGATCTTCTCACTCTCTACAGCTCCCTGAAAGGAGATTGGAGTGAGATGGGGGTTGCTCTCTTCTCCCAAGGAACAAGCAATAAGAGAAGAGGAAAAGGCCTCCAGTTGTGTCAGGGAGAGGTTCAGGCTGGACATTAGGAACAATTTTTACCCCAGAAGGGTTGTCAAGGCCTGGAAGAGGCTGTCCAATGCAGCGGTGGAGTCATCAACCCTGGAAGGCTTGAAAAGACCTGGAGATGTAGTGCTGAGGGACATAGTTTAGGGATGGGTTAGTAGTTGGACTCAGTGACCTTAAAGATCTTTTCCAACTTGAACAATTCTGTGATTCTAAATATATCCAGAAATAAGGGAAAGAAATTTGAGGCTTGTACTATGTTCACAGTAAACCCATTGACTTCAATGGCACCATTTGAGATTTACACTGCAGAGGGAGGGAGAGTTTCCAACGACAGACTTTTTCATTCAAAATAAGAGAGAGGCACAGGAACTGCTTAATCTATCTTTCCAGCCAAACATCTCAACTACACCAATACAGGCCTGAGGTAGAGGGTTTGGGATGATGAAATGGTTACTTCAGATCTAGGCAGGCTTAATGGGCAGCAGGTTTTTGCTCTCTGCCTGCCTTTGTGTATCTAACACATTACATTTTTACTAGGAAGATGCTCCTGCACTTTTGGTGTATTTGCTGGAGGAATAAGAGGCATATTGCTTTGATTCATTTTTATAACCCTTCCAAAGAATGTCACCTGTTTCTGTATTTATATTTAGGATGACTTTTCCCAATTCTCAAGGGACTATATGAAGTTCCAGGAAAGAGATGTTGAGAAAGGCATTTCTGAAAGGCTAAGTCTTTCCCATGGAACAGCATTAACTTTGATACTGCAAAAGAAAAAGTAGTTCTATTGATTTTCAGTAACTTTTTCACCCTCCAGGAATAAGAAGCGTGTAAGAGTTCCTGAGGTAGTCAGATTCTTTTATTCCTAGCAAACAGGGAGCTATAGACTTGGTAAAAAAAACCATCTGTATTCCTTGTTTCTTCTCCATAAAGCAGAGCTGGAGGGATGGATGCATGTGCACAGTAGATTGGCGATGGGGAGAGGACACTGGTTTGGAGGCAAAAAGAGTCAAAGCCAAACAAAGAGCATATTGTATGCTGGCTAGTGAATGGAGTGTACTTGACTCCACTCTTTAGTGAAAGGAGTACCATGAAGCACTCTTCTTGGCCTGAACTAACAAAATGAGTTCATAGTATGATCATAGGCTTGTTATAAACCAGATGCTTTGGGATTCTTTACTGTTTGGCTTGGGACTCTTTGGGTAGAAACAGGGGAGGTGTAAGGAATTGATGACAATGTCTGTTTTAAATAAAAGCTGAGGCACACAACTTGTTATTTGAGGCTTAGACCACGTTGCATTTGCAGTTTAAGACTTGTTTGTTTGTTTTTACCATGACCTTGGGTTCAATGCTAAGCAGCAAGAGCAGCACAGCACTGCATTAGAAACTCCTAGGATCTATCTGCTGAGGCACAGGAAGCAGAGAACTGATTGGCAATGCCTGGAGTCAGCACCAAGACTTAGAAGACCATCTCTAGGAGTTCTAACTACTTGGGTCATGGTAGATGGTTTCTTCTCCATAGACACCACACACCATGAAGTTTAGGAATCCCTAAACTACTGAGATGCAGGAAGATGAGATGGTTTCACTGAGCTCATTCAGGCATGCTAGACCAACTGCAAATCCCTTTCTGACAATGAAGAGGTCATACCAATAAATATACAAATAGAAAGACTCCTCCCAAGTAAAGAAACAATAAATAAGCTCCAGGGGCAAAGGTCTAGTGTGAAAACTGATAGGAAAATCCTATTGGCAGTGTTGGGAGGAGGATGTTAAGAGCTGTGTGTGTCTTTCCTTTCTTGACAAAAGTAAGGTCATTTAGACTAGAAGATGAAGCACGGCAAAACTAAATAATACTTGTTTGTTTGGGGAAAGCTCGAATGCAACTTCTCTTGGTGTTATATGTATGCATTATATCAGGAGCTTGGATACGTATTTGTTTTGAACAGGACCATGAGTGCAGCATGGGTTACACAAGCAACCACACTTCTGACATGTTCCTTCATAGAAATTCTTGATTGTGTAGCTTTTCTGCATATCCTATGAGATACATGAGAGCTATACAGTTCCTGGGGTGTCTGCTAGAATCAGTCCTGCTGCATTCCAAGGGTTTCAGCTGTGTGCTCTGATCTTAGGCTGCAGGGCAGCAAACAGCATCTAGCCTCCTATAGCTTGAACAGTGCTAGTTGTTTCTGTGGATTTCTTATACCAAGGGCACATGCCATGCACTGCTTTCATTCTTTGCTAACAGCTCAGAGAGGCCACACACAGTAAATGAACCCAAAAGTCACTCCCAAAGTATTTATTGACCCGATTTCTAACAATGTAACCTTGTCTTGTTTTCATAGCAATGAATACAAAGGTAAGGCCTGGTTCAGGGCTCCCTTAGACTGCTGAAATCAAGGAGAAACATTGTGGAAGTGTACACTGATGTGAAGTAAAAATGGAGCTCATCCTGAAGAATGCATAGTTGTTGTCATTTGGGAAAGAATCACTTTGAAAGCTGTTTTCTTAGGAATTGTTTCCACTGGAAAGGCAAGGCACATATCAGCATGCTGTGCATGTTTAAGGGTTAGAAACCAGATCAGCTGGAACAAGCAACTTTGGGTCTAGATGGATTTTTGGAAGCCTTTCTAATGTTAGCTAATGTGTGTTCCCCAAACCTATTTATTAGACAGGATTAGTGGAAAGAGGTAACCTAGCTCCACTACAACTCTGGGAAGTTCTACATCTGTGGAATTTTTTCTCAGTGCAATTAACTGCAATTTAAATTTATCATCTAAATCTTATCATCTCTAAGATTTATCAGAGCTGATGCAGGAGGCACAAAGCTGAGACATTGGTGCTGTGTTCCAATGCCATTCAGATGATCTTTTTTCCTGTAAAGACTCCTGTGGCTTCAAATCCAAAGAGCCGCAGGCCTTTGCAATAAGCTGCAGTCAGCAAACATGCTAGAGCACCCTTGGGTTGAAGGATCTTCCATTACTGAGTCCTCAGGGAGGCAGTCTGACTCTCAGCTACCAATCCACTGATCTTCAGGACAAATCGCAACCCATTTTTCTGCCATGCACTTGAAATGCAAATGCACTACTGCAAGTGGAGAGTAAAGGGAGGTTACAGACTAGAAAATGGAAATTAAAAATGGTTTGTCTGCTTCTGCCACTGAGATACAGGCTGGAGAACTGAGTTTCCTTCCTTGTGCCTCTGTTTCTCTTCTTACCATTTACCTATGCAACTAAAGGCAATTTCTTGAGCATCTACAGCTGTTGTTTTTGCTTTTAGGGTGGCTACACTAAAACAAGCAGGAGGGGAACAAGCAGGCACTCCTTAGAGACATTTGTCATTTGTTGACTGAACCTTGATGCTCTTTTGTCCCAGTATCTTTTCCTTGAGATAAAAACTCCTCCAGATAGAAACCAAACACAGCAAGGGATGAGTGGCTTGCAGCCTGAGTTTAGAAGATGTGATAGCCATGTTGAACTACTCCAATATACATCCTCCCAGTTTCTGCCACTCCAAAGAGTCCAAATGCCGGAAAATTTATCCAGACCATTGTGGATTTCTGCCATTTGACATACCCTCAATATAGGGATCCCTTTCTGGAAGCATTCCTGCTTTTGGCTTCCACCATGGCCTGAGAAAAACACCACAGTATATGTTAGTTCATTCATGTTGTTAGAAGCAGCACTGCATTTTGGTTGATTTACTTGATACTTTCATTGGGTCCCCATTAACTTTTCTCTTTACATGATAGATAATTAACTGTTAGCTTTTAACTTCTCTCTTAATTTCATGATTTAATAGGCTTCCATTATATTTCCCCTTCACTCATTTTTTTCCTCTAGCTGAATATTGTCTCACCTTTCACTTGGTGCTTTTCTGTGTATCTTCTCAGATTCTCCCAGACCTCAATTAATGACAATGCATATAGACAAGCGCAGAGTCCCTTTCCTGGGAGAGCACTATACAAATGGAGTGAAACCCTGAATTTGGAACATTACATTAACAAAACCAATGGTGATAGGAGCTAGTGTTCATATCTATGGCAAAGGATAAGACTTGGATTTCGTTCAGAACATTTTTGGAAGAAGATGCAGTGAGTTTTGTTCACCTCAGTCCACGCATTTCTAACAGATTGCTTTGAGCTCAAGATCTTTGCTTTAAAACCAATGCTGATATAAATCCATAGAAAGACATGAAATAAGAACTACATCCTTTTCCTTTCTCAGTGCTCTGCTGTGCAAATTACTAGAAGGCCCTGATGTCAAGGTTCAGCTATTCTGTGGAATGGTAAAGCCAGACTCTTGCAGATGTGTCACAGAGCCTACACTGTGAGCACCACACACAGGGGTAGTTTGGAAAGGAAGGCAGTGACCTGAAATTCATGCCCAAGAGTCATTCAGATGAAATATGACTTCATGGTAAGGTTTTGCACACTTTTGACCCCCCCACCTCCCCTGAAGCTGGCTCAATCCAATTTTATACAGCAGACTTTCAGAACTTGAGTTAGAGAGAAAACTGGGAGCTGGCCTTGTGTTTCATGCTCAGCACAGTGAAAGGAAGCAATCTGAGTAAAAGGCAAAACTGACCAAGATAAATCTACCAGATAATCCCTTTGCATGGAGAGTCTAAACAGCCTGGAACACATGCACACAAGTGCACAGCCCCCCCAGAGGCACACGGATGGGCATATACACACATACAGGAGCCCATGGAGAAGGAGACAGGACTAGCAAGTGTGACAAACTCATTCTGTGTTATTATAAACATTCATTTCTCATGCAGACACATACCTAAGCTGAAGGTCCAACACAGACAGGATGTAAAATAACATCTGTGTTCTTTACCAGATGCCTAGCACAGGAATAGGCTGGAAAAGCAGATTTGATTGCTTCTCCCCTGCTGTGTCTCTTATCTCTAGCCAGTAGCTTACTGGAGAGTAAAGGCAGAAAGGAATAAAGACAGTGTCTGATGTTCTCCCTGTGTGTGCCTGGCTCTTCCTTAGCTCTGATTCAAAGAGTCACCAGCAACACATCACTCAAACAAAAGCAGCTGCTCAGAGAGGAAGAGCTTGATTGATTTTCATGGCAAGTTCTAAGTGTTTCTTTTCTGCTGGAGCAAGCCTGTGACCTACACCACATGGTAAGCAAAGAACAAAACTCAGGCTTCACAGGTCAGCTAAGAGTTTCACTGGTAGTACTAAACCAGTAAACTGGACTTATTGATAGCCCATGTTGCATTCATCCCCTTTTTGCTGGACATGGCCATTCTAAATCAGCTGGTGTTAGATTGCCTCCCAAGTGTTATATTCCCATTTTGTGTTAAGAGAAAACAAACCCAGTTCTTCTCACAAGCAACCCACTGCTCTGGGCCACTAGTGTTTGGTTAGTCTAGCAAATTCAAGTAACTGTAGTAACACTTCTTGCTGTTCTTTGTTTTTTCACCTTGTTTTGCAATGCATAACTGACCAGGACTTGCACTTTATCACTCGTGACAATATGACAGGGACCAACTTCTGTGACATTAAACAAACAGAAACATTAGTCTGGATAGAGAAACTCCTTCTCTGCTGGAGCTACTAAGAACAGGGAGGCAAAACCTGATGTAGGCCAAGCTCCATCTGTATGGGCACACTCCATTTGTTATGAAAAATAGCCCATTTCAGCAGGCAGGAAAAGGATCCAGCCCTGTAACCAGAGATAATAAATCCAACATGTATAAATGGTCTCAGTGCAATTAGTTGCTAGACTGAAGTCATTCAGCCCCAAAGAAATAACAGTTCTAGCACTGCCTGAGGAGAGATCTAAGATGTTGGGGTAGCATGACTATAGCCCAGCTCAGATCCCATTAGTGAGGAGAGCAAAAGGAAAAGAATTGGATTTCTTGGTGAACATGGGACACAAGCAGAAAAGCTCCTGCTTAGTGTAGGCAGAGAGGAGAGAAGCCTTGAACCTATTTGCTTGACACATCCTTCAGAGCTCAGAATCACAAGTGTGGCAAAGTGGGTAAAGTAAAGGCATCCTGAAAGGGCCATTCTTTTAACCCTTAAGCTTCCACTCCTCCTCACTCTTGCCAGGTACCTGTGACCTCTAACTAGCAGATGGCTAGGCTGGAAAGCTGAGATTATAAAGTTCATTCCTGCAAGTAGAAGCTAGCCTCTCACTTCTGGATCTGAGCAATCATCCAGTTTCCTACAATCAGCTAGGAGCTGAAGTGTGAGTTAGCTTCTTCTCAAGGATCAAAAAATTCCTAAACTGTTCTTTTCCCATTTGGAAGATGCTTTCCTGCCTAAAGATTCTTTTTGGAAAACAATATGAAGTTTCAATCTGAAAATGTTCCAAAGTTATATACCTTATGATTTAAGATTACCTCCACTTAACAGACAGGAAAGGAAAAGCCTGAAGAAATAATGGGTGCTGTACTCAGAGCAGAATTGAATTAGACCCTTTGGTTTCCAGTTCTGCTAACCATGCTCTGCAGAGGTACCTTGTGGACAGCCTAAGAGGTGCTGCAGAGATTAGAGTCTGGTTAAAGGAGTAGGGATGGAATTCCCCTATTAAAAAAACAGGCCTGACACCTGGATCATAAAGGAAATGCTGCCAAGTGATAGATTCTGGAAAGCACAGAAGTGAGAAAACTCTCAAGGCTTCTCTTGTCTGACACAGCTCTTGCTGCTGAGTGACAGAAGATGACCTAACATATTGATGGCTGTAGGCCTTCTGCCATTTATCTGAGAGAGCCAGCAACAGACTGAGACAGAAGAAAGCCCATCTGCTGCATGCTGATCAGCTAGACAGAGGAGGGCTGAGGCTTTCTCTTTAAGTCTAGTGCTTCTGAAGGGACACATTTAATGGTTCAGATTTGCTATGACCCCCTGGAGGAACATTGGCATTTCTGGGCAAGCACTCACAGCCATGCTTTTTATCTTCTGTCCCAGTGGAGCAGTTACAGTGGCACATCAAATGCTACCAACAACTTGGCTGAGCAGAGGAGAAATGGCTCAACTTGGCCGTGTAGGCCAGTAGTGGACATGTACAGCTGCAGAGAACTGCAGTGGCACAGAACTGGCTGTGCTGGGCTCCTTGAGATAGGCATCATTTTGCCCCTGGAATATTCAGTAAGAAGTTCTAGGATCCTTTTTGCTAGAAAGTGAAACAAAGTGCAATCCAGGCTATGATGTGCACCTTTAAAATGTGCTCTGTGTAAGAGAGCAGCTGCTTTGCTGAAAACTTCTCTGCTGTGTTTCCACTGAAGGCAGCAGCAAGTGCAGTCCCCTTTTCTTTCAAAAGTGTTTAAAGCTGACAGGAGAGAGATTGTTCTGTAAACTCCATTGAAAATGCCTCTTGATTATCCCATCAGGATGTAGTTCCCATGGATGCAGTAAAAAGTAATATCTTCTAAATGAGTGTCTTAGCTCGTAAAATGTCACTGTGTAAAATTTCTCTTTTCCTGTTATTGGGAATTACACAGATCATCCTGGTAGACTAGCTGGGTGGACTTCCATGTCCTAGTGTAACATATGGCATCACCATGGCCACTCTGCTTCTCTCCCTATTGAACCTTCAGCATCCTAAAGGGAATCAGAGCTGGCTTTCTTTTCCTCCAGGAGTGGAAAAGCTCATTAGGCAAAGTTGACATGGTGCAGGCGATGTGACAGGTGTAGATCCCATTGGGAGAGTAAAACAAAAGGCATGTTCTCTATGGAGATCAGTACTCTCACAGAAGGCCAGTTAAACATCTTTCTTTCACCCTTGACATTCAGGGATCCACTTCAAGGCTATGAATTAAGCAATCTAGCAGTTCACAGCTTGACATCAAAAGTAGGTGACAGCTCCTCTGGGCAGTTCATTGGCACTGAAGCAGTAGTCAGACTCCATAAAGAGCTGAGCCTCTGCAGACTGAACTCCAGACATAGCTGAGGAGCAGAAACTGGAAGAAGCTAGAACTTGTGCAGATGGGGTTCAAGGGACCACTAAGCTACTTGCATGTATACCCTGATGTGTTTTTCTCAGCTAAGTTTGTATCTAGTAGTGGCTCAACCCTGTTGTTTGTTGATGTTGGATGTGTTCAATGTGATGCTACTTCCAGGCAAGGCTTTCAGACAGAGCCTTAGAGGTCTCTTCCAAACTTAATGATTCTGTGATCCTGAGAAAACTGGCGTGACGTTTTCTGCAGATGATCCTCCTGAGAATTCTCTCCTATATCTTCAGAATTCCCAGAGAGATTAAATATGACCTCATGTAGCCTAGAATATCTTCCCCATCAACTATCTGTAACCCTAGGACTTTGCCCCAGGGTTCATGTGTTTTCTCATAAGACTGAGCTCATGTGGGTAGCTAGTGCAGGTCACAAGGAAGATTTAAACAAGCCCATTTCAAAAGACAGAATCCTTTTCTCTCTTTGGGAGCAATACAGTGACAGGTACAGATGGCCTAAACACTCAGGAGTTTTTTTCTACATACCTATGTTTATCTATTTGCATAATGGTGTGAAATAATGAATTAAGAAAAGTACCTTCCAGGCTGAATGGGTGAACCTTGCAAACAGCCTGATTTATAGGTGGGAAAACCACTGGCCTGGGTTTACATTCAGCTCAAGTATTGCTTTAGAGTGATTTAATATCCTATTAACAAGACAGTAATTTTACAAGACCTCCTCTCCCCTCTTTGACCTTTGGATTTTTTAGTAGTGCTGTAATACAGTAACCACTTGAAATCAGCTTTTCAGGTTCCTCTCTTGCACACCTTCTGAATGAATCTCCAGTTCAGTGTGGTATTCAAAAGGTTAATGCAGGTTCATTCAGAAGGGTTCAGCCAGAACAGAACCATGGGAGCCTCTCTTCTCTTTTGTACTGCCTGATCTGCAAATGGCCAGCCTCATTATCTTATCTGTCATAACACAGCCAGCTTGGCAGGATAATATGCTTGGGCTGCAAGGTCAAAGGATAGGTCTAGGATGGAACTCCTGAGGAGCTGGGCTAGTGGAGTGCTGCATGTGGCTTCAGATCTGGGACCATCTTACAAGGCACACCACCTTGTCATATCCAACCTCCTTCAAAGCTAGGACTTCAGGCAATAGATGGCAGTGTTGGACTAAAAAACATGTGGCTGGTGACTTCAGGGTCCTGCTGATGGCACTGTAAGTGCTGCACGATGGACCTCTTCCATCCCCAGTGCACAGTCCCTGCCATTCCCACTCTGCCTAGGCTGGAAGGCTGCCTTCTTCAGTAGCTGCATCCCAGGGAAAACAGGCTCACCACCCCTTCACCTCTCTCCTTTTGCTCTTTTGTTTGTTGTCTGATGATTAATAGCTCCATGTGAGTAATAACACAGGAGAAAAGTTCCTTCTGTGTGCTGCTGTTATTGAATAGCAGAGAAATTAAATGCTGGCTGATGCTGAGTTTCCTAATGAGAATGTTTACTCGATTTTGCTTCCCTCTGTTGTGTGTGGATTTTTTGATGCTAGGAGAGAGACTCCATTGATCAATAAGTTTACAAGGGGCTATGTATTTCAGCAGCAAATTGTCAGTTACAATTCCTTGCTACTCAGTTTGTCCTCCAGCACTGTGTACTTCACTGTTCCCTATTAATCAAAGGAGCAGAGGCGAGGACAGCTAGGAAAACTTGTGCTGGATGTTTCTGTTCTTTCATTTATTCTGGGCTCTGTTAGTCTTCCCATCCCTCAGAGCCTTTCCTGCACTTACTCAAGTGGATCAACATCATCCACCCTAGGATGCTGGCTTGCAATTTCCACTGAGCTGAAGTCTTAGTTTGATAGGAACAACAAGGAAAGCTTCCATTGTGCACTTTTGAGGGGTTCTGTACCAAGATGTTAAAAATCTGAAGCTCATTGCCCCCTCAAAGGCAGCTCAGCCTTGTCTAACCTGGCCACAGAAGCAATAAGACATGGATGAGAAGTGTCTTGTCCAAAGTCACATGGAAGCTCTGTGGCAGAAGAGGGACTAGGACACCTACTCCTCACCTCTCCAGTTTGCTTCCACTCATCATCTTCCCCAGATTTAAGCACCAGACTGCACTAGAAAACCTGATTTTTCAGGTAGAATGAAATCTTAAAAGCTGCAGGCAGAATGCTGGTTCAAATCCCAGGGATAAATACAGTTACTGAGCAATGCTGGTAACTACATTGCCCTGATCAAAATGGCTTCCTTCGGATAAAAATTCTCTATGGAAAGATTAGAGTAACTGGGAGAAACTTCTACCTGTGACTATGTTAAGGTTTACAAACCAGCACCTTCACTGCTATTTTAGCCCCCTTGTTCTGCATCTGTGACCCTCACTTTTGCCACATACAACATTGTAAAGCATTCAGTGCTGTTGGACTTTTTTCAGTAGGCAGCAGAAATCTTTAGGATGCCCCAGAGACGAACCAAATGTAAAAGATATCAAAAGTGTTCAAGTACCTAATACAATTCAAACCAAGATGTTCTTGCAGGTAATCCCCAAGCTGAAAGGAAAAAAAAAAAAAAAGCTTTTATTGAGTGTATTAATCACTGCAAATTACTTGCTCAGCAATAAATGTCAGAGTGAAAAGATACCAGCATGGCTTGGTAAAAGAAGAACTAGAAACATTTGGTGAAGGAAGGACCAGAAGAAGAGGAAAAGAGGGAAAAGGAGAATACTGTGGAGTTGCTTACTGCTTGTAGGAAAAGGTACATCAACAAAAGAATGATCAAAGTGTTGGGGCTATGTATAGGAGTTAAAATGGCTTTGGACAAGTGTGTTGGGAAGGAAAAGGATAGAAATGGAAAATATTCATACAAGGCACGTATTTCTTGTGTCAAGACCTGTCTCAGTTTCCCCACCTCTGAAGTAAGTAGCCACCTGTTCAATGAGGGAATTCCTTTTTATGAAGAGATCTAAAGGACTTCCTATTGGCATTAAAGGCTACAGAAGAATCATCTACGAGATTTTTCTGAAGGTCATATTGATTTAGTCATTTACAGCTAAATTGAACAGAGCAGAGGAGATTGTTTTGTCAGCAACAGTCTTGCAGTGGGATGAAATTCAGCCATAGGTGGAGGAACAGAACAAAACTTAAGCAATCAAGGCTTGTTTGGAGATGCTAATGTGAATCTAGGTGAGACATAGGGATTGTGTGGCATTTCTTTTGAAACTCACAAAGACTGCAGGGGAACAGACTGAGCCTTTTCCTTCTTCTCCATTAACAGATCATGGTGATATTAGAGGGTCTAGTGACTGCAGGAAGAAAGAAACCTGAAAGAATTATTACCAAAATCTCTTTATTCTAACACTGGATAAGGACTTGGAGCCTTCTTGCTGTAGGCATGTACCTCACTAACAAAAGACTTTCCATACCTTACAGGTTCCTTGCTCCTTTGTAAAGCTTCCAGCTACCTTGCCACCTCCTCTTCTCACCTACACACTGTACCCTACCCTCCTCTAAGAGAATTCCACAGAGTATAGAAAGAGACACTGCTAAGGTGAAACACCTTCCCTCAGGACAAGTTGTGTTCCAGACAGGTCACTGTGTTTGGGTCCCTGCCTCTTAAAACACACCTAGTGAGTGCCTGTTCCTGCAAAAGGCAGCTTCTGTAGGGGGTGGAATCAAAAGCAAAGAGAGAGACATCAGTTATATAGCTAAATCCAGGAGGTTTTTCCTTGATGAATGCTTTTGATGCCTGCCAGTTCTTGGCACTTGGAAGAGAAACGTGGCTTGATTTTCTTCCCAACACAAATGCATCCATGCAGAGAGAAAAAGGTGTGTGATGGATGGTAGCACA
Source organism: Bucco capensis (assembly GCA_013396975.1). NCBI lineage: Eukaryota > Metazoa > Chordata > Aves > Piciformes > Bucconidae > Bucco > Bucco capensis. Next base: position 136,191 of record VWZO01000911.1, on the reverse strand, counting down.
ATATCAGCCATTTTCCCCTGTGCCAGAGACAGGAATCTTTACCTTATCATAAGACAAAACTCTAAAGTGCCCTGGAATCAGCCCTCCCTGTGTAGCATTAATGGAAGATACCTTTGTGGCCTGAAGCCAGACTACAGCTCTGCTCTTCAGTTTCACCTGTGATTCTTCACTTACATTCCATAGAGCAGGCACTTACATGTATGTAGGAGGTGGGAACTGTATTCCAGGCAGAAAAAAATTGCATGGAGTAAGTCAATGACCTTATTCATCACAGGTCTATTACCAAGAAGTTTTCAACTGAAGATTAGTTCTAGCTGTTTTATTTTGCTGCTGAAAAGTGAGCAAAAAAATCCTTTCAGTATACATAAGGGGAAAGAGTTTTAGATCAGCTCTCCTGCATGGAAACATCTCCATCTCAACTCACTTGATAAAGATTTGTTTATCCATTTAAAACATATTTGGCTATTAATCCATTTGAAATATGTTTTATCTACTTACTTTTTTTTCTCAAAAGCATTTCTACTCCTCATGTGGCTAATTATTAATAGAAATTAGTGGTCCAAAGCCAGCCTTCTATTCCTTCTAAAAGGAGGAAAACTGCCCATTTTCAAGAGTTGCTGGAATCAGCAAAAATAGCATCCTAACTTGGAGCCTAGCATAAACAATGTGATTATGACAAACACAAAGCTAGCCAAAAGTATCTTGAGATGCTGGAAATGAGGAGGAAACACCAAGAAGGAAAGAGTTTGGAAAATAGTGTTTCTCAGGATTAAATTCAATGTCTAAGGATTCCTTCCAAGCAAAAAATTAGGACCCTGTCATTTGCCATAATGACTTTGAATTCTCTCTGTGTTTCTCTAATAAGGAACACAGAGTTTTAACTAAACAGGGGATGTAACTGATGAGCATCTAAGGAAAAAGATACAGTCTGACACTCATTAGCATCCCCAGAAACACATCTCCCTGCCCAAGGGAACTGCAGAAGATGTGTACCTCTAATTAATAAAGCTCCTGATTAAGTGCTGGGAATTCAGTGAAATATGCATGTGCTTTCTCTTTTGTAAATTGTGTTTGGAAATCCCCAAGATGCTTTACCAATGGTCAGAGGAAGTTTACCCTCTGTATGTTTTGCATAAAGAAGCTCTGATTTAAGAGGTATTTGTCTCTCTTTGTGTCTTTGCTCTGAAACAAAGCATATTTGGGAAGAGGGCTGAATCAGAGCACAAAGGTGAGCAACTACTGTCCTTTTACAAATGGCATCACCTTTTCCAGCTGTGCCTGGAGAAAGCATCCTTCTTTCATTCTGAACATGGAAGGGATAGTAGTAAGTGGTAACTGAGATGCCAGAGAAATCTAAGTATATCTTGTCAGAACAGTGCCTAGAAGTCTGAGATGTGAGTGCATACATCTCTTTTCCTCTCAACATTCTTCATAGTCTACAGTTTCTCCACAAAATTGAGCTCCCACTAAGTATTTACAGCATCTTCTTTTATGGCACTGTTTCTTACCCAGGATATCATTCCATCTAATTAATGATTAAACAAAGTAATACTCCACAGGCCAATGGCTAAGAAGCAGTCTGGATAGACTCTTCCCCTAAAGAACACTTTCCTGAGAGGGTAAGGGGGCAAATCAAACTGTTATTCTTACAGAGAGCTAGAACCTGGACGCAAACAACAGCCTGAGGTGTGACTATTTTCAAATCATTTTCTTGGGTTTAGTATTTTTTTTAAAGGTTTCAGATATCTCCAGGGCACTCTCCTGTGATGGTTTTTTAATGATGAGCTCAGTTTAGAGAATTAGCTAGCAGTGGAGAACTTGTTCTGCTCCTCTTTCTCATATACTGAGTACCACTGCATCCTGTGAGCAGTCTCAATGACACATGATGCTTGAATTAGATGTCACCTTGGCTCAGGCCATATGTCTCAGACTAGACATTCAGAGATCTAGCCATCCCACTCTCTTGTAAAGTGAAAAATAGAAGATACCTAGACAGACTTAAATGTAGGTGTGCTTTGTATACTTCTTTGGCAAGTAGGACAAGTTTAATGCTGTGTTGAGGATTATACCCAGTAGAAAGGCTAGATGCTGCACTGACATCAGAACAAAAGCCTTTCACACCTACTTGAATGATAGAGCAAGGGTAATTTGCCCTAGTTTGCTTCAGTCTGACCCTAAATTGGTATGCAACACCTTACCTGAAAATCCCTGCATTCAATGGATTGTTCATTTACCTTTCTTATTGACTACACCTTTCAGAGAGAGACAGAATTATTCCCAAGTGACACAGCTACTCTATGTACATACAGGACCCTAACCTGAGCCTGCACAAAGACATCCCCTGAAGCTGCACTAAGTGTCTGTGAGGAGCTAGCAACCTGCAGTGCTCTTCAACTTTGTGTGGGGATGTGTAGACAATACTGACCACCTTGACCTGATCTTATGCTGCTGCTGAATGATAGAAAAAGAGAGGGGATTCTCCTCCTCTACTCTACTCTGGTGAGACCTCACCTGGAGTATTGCATCCAGATCTGTAGCTTTCAGGACAAGAGCAAGCTGGAGGTGCTGGAAGGTATCCAGAGAAGGGCCACGAGGATGAGCAGAGGCTGGAGCACCTCACCTATAAGGACAGACTGAGAGAGTTGGGATTACTCAGTCTGGAGAAGAGAAGGCTCCCAGGAGACTTTCTTGTGGCCTTCCAGTATCTGGTAATTGAAATCGTGAGGCTGTGTTCACCCAGTTCACAGATTGCGCAAAAGATGGGAACTTACACAGTCATCTGCCTTGTTTTGTCAGAGTGGACTGCCAAATGTTCTTCAAGTCTCAGCTGTTATCTAGCCTAGAAAACAGACAGCAAAACATTTGGAGTCAACACTGGCACCTGCTGAGGGACAGAACTAAACTAAAGCTTTGAAATGTAACCTCTGAGTCTCCACCTCCTTCTCAAACTACACTCTCCAATGAGATATGACATTGATGCCTCCTCATATTGACTGAGGAGCAATTGCCAGTAAAAGCAGTAGATTCATCTTGACAACATGTTATTCAATGTCAAACCCAAGCCCTTGGCTCTGGCTGGAGGGATTTTCTGCTCTTTGGGGAGACAGTCAGGGTTAAAGTGGGTGTAAATGTGTTTAGCAGGCTGATCTGGATGTTCAGCCTTGCTAATGCTCCCATTGCTTCAACAGACTGCAACAGTTAGTCTCATGTGATGGGGGAAATCCACATCTGCTAAATACAGGGCAAAACTAGACACCAAAGTCCAAGGGAATAATCACTTCCTTCAAACTACAGTTTTGCTAACACCACTTGCTCTGTGGCTGGCCTTCTTTCTTCAAGTCACTCCTAACTCATGCTCAACTTGTCCTTCATGAGAAGCCCTCTGCTTATTTCTGCACAGCTGCTTTCTGGCAGCTTGGCATGTAGCCTGCCTTGTTGTTTGAGGTTATTGAGGTTATTAAATCTGAGGTACAGAACCCTGCAATTGCATTTTTGAGCTTCATATGGCTCCTGTCAGCCTGTTAAGGTCTCTAAATAGCAGCTGTAAACTCCAGTGTATCAGTGTCCCTCTGCAGTTCATGGACTTGCTGAAGGTACATCCATCTCCTCCTCAAGACAAGGAAAAAGAGATGATAAACACTGTCAGCTCCAATAGTGACCCTGAGGAATGCCAAGAGTAATGAGCTACCAGCTGGTAGGGGAAGTAGCTGACATAACAGAGGTTCCACCCCTAATTCCTCCTAAAACTTGTGGCTCATGCCAATAGAAACCTCTTCAGTTTCCACAACGAAAAGTGCAAAATTCTGGAGTCAGGGTACACCATTGCATCTGTATGGGTTGGGAGCTAGCAGCCCTGCTCCAGAAGAACCTGAAGCTGATGGGGGACATAAGGTTCAACATCAACCAGCAGAGCAGTCTCACTGTGCAGAAAAGAAACCACATACTAGGATATGGAGGAACTACAGGGGATTCTATGCCCAGATATAGAGGGACACATGGCTGAGAAGATGACCAGAGGCCTAGAGCACATAACTGCTTGGGAAAACAAGGTTTATTTCATCTGATTAAGAGAAAGCTAAGGGAGAATCTAACAGCAACGTCTAATTGTTTGTACAGCAGGTACAAAGATAATGAAGCCCAAATAAAAAGGAATAAAAGCCACCAATGGTTAATATATGTTGGAAGTGAAAAAAAAAAACAAAACCAACCACCAGGAAGCTGAATTGCACTGGGGAAAATTACCCAGAGAGGTGGTGGAATCTCCATCCTTGAAATTTCCAGAATTTTCAGCCTCTGCACGCCCCTTACATCTGATGGCTTTGCTTTATGTTCCTGCAGAGACAGAAAGTATTCTAATGGAGGACTTATGGGACAGCTGCATTTGATTAATTCAGAATGAGTTTCGTTTTACAAAGCTTTCCCCTACTTGTTCCAGGAAAGCAGGTATTCAGTGATTGCTTGCTCCTTCTTCATTTTCCAGAGATGTTTCAGCATCCTGTAAAGTCATTAATTATCCCAAAGTCTCCAGGCATTTCTAAACAGAGTTCCTAGAGGTATCAGATACCTGGGGACCACTTCAGTTGGGTATTTTTCATGTGAGGTTCAGTGCTCATGTGGTATCTCCTTTTACAGGAAAAGCTAGTGACTGCCTTACGGGACTTAGTGCCACCAAGTATGTCAACNGGGAAAGTTTCACAGTGACTCAGAAAGTTTACAAAGAAAGTTCTACACGAGGGAAAAAGGATGCTTAATGCACAGGATATTGTAAGGGAGATCAAATACAACTTCTGTTGGGCCCCAGCCTGCTCAAACTGCAAAACTCTGATTAACTTCATGGTATTCCAGCATGAGCTCACACAGAGCTAGAAAACTGCTGGCACTGTACCTGTGTGAATGCTGTGTAACCAGACTCAGGGGTGAGGGAGGCTGGATTCTGGAACTGGATTCATGAACTCTGGGATAGGGATTAAAGGGAGAACACACAGAGTTGTCCTTAGATGCTGGCTGTTAAGAACACAAANATAGAAACCTCTTCAGTTTCCACAACGAAAAGTGCAAAATTCTGGAGTCAGGGTACACCATTGCATCTGTATGGGTTGGGAGCTAGCAGCCCTGCTCCAGAAGAACCTGAAGCTGATGGGGGACATAAGGTTCAACATCAACCAGCAGAGCAGTCTCACTGTGCAGAAAAGAAACCACATACTAGGATATGGAGGAACTACAGGGGATTCTATGCCCAGATATAGAGGGACACATGGCTGAGAAGATGACCAGAGGCCTAGAGCACATAACTGCTTGGGAAAACAAGGTTTATTTCATCTGATTAAGAGAAAGCTAAGGGAGAATCTAACAGCAACGTCTAATTGTTTGTACAGCAGGTACAAAGATAATGAAGCCCAAATAAAAAGGAATAAAAGCCACCAATGGTTAATATATGTTGGAAGTGAAAAAAAAAAACAAAACCAACCACCAGGAAGCTGAATTGCACTGGGGAAAATTACCCAGAGAGGTGGTGGAATCTCCATCCTTGAAATTTCCAGAATTTTCAGCCTCTGCACGCCCCTTACATCTGATGGCTTTGCTTTATGTTCCTGCAGAGACAGAAAGTATTCTAATGGAGGACTTATGGGACAGCTGCATTTGATTAATTCAGAATGAGTTTCGTTTTACAAAGCTTTCCCCTACTTGTTCCAGGAAAGCAGGTATTCAGTGATTGCTTGCTCCTTCTTCATTTTCCAGAGATGTTTCAGCATCCTGTAAAGTCATTAATTATCCCAAAGTCTCCAGGCATTTCTAAACAGAGTTCCTAGAGGTATCAGATACCTGGGGACCACTTCAGTTGGGTATTTTTCATGTGAGGTTCAGTGCTCATGTGGTATCTCCTTTTACAGGAAAAGCTAGTGACTGCCTTACGGGACTTAGTGCCACCAAGTATGTCAACATGAACTATAAATAGAAAGGCCTTTTACTGCAGGACCAAAACATCTATGATATTTAACAACACAGGGAAAAAAAATAATCTAACAACAATTTAGGCAAAGAACCTCCAGAGAGTGACTAGTCACCTCTGTTGCTGTGCTTCTGTCCTTCAGTAGGTGGTAAGAAACTAGAATACAAGGCTAATAAAACCTCTGTTATTTACTCTCTAATGCAGTTCTTCCCAGGGCCTGTTTTCTTAGAAGATTGATTAGTCTATTTATTGTGCAAGCTTGGAAGAAGCAAAATGATTAGACACAGCAATTCTTTTTTTTAATCCCATTCTTTATATCAACAGTGGCATAGTCCTCTTGGTATTACCTATACTAGCATGAAAGGTAAAGTTCAACCACCAGCATGGAAAAGAAGGCTTGAAGGNGAGAAGGAACTGAAGCTGGGGAAAAAACAGAGAAAAGTTCTCAGTAAGATGTCTCTAATAATCAAGTAACTATGTTCTCAAAGGTGGGATGGCAGCATCCTGGACACAAGAAGAAGAAGCAGAAACAAGCAAGAGGTAGCTGAGGGCAAGGAGAGGTGCTGTGGATTGGGTGATGGTTCCTGTGAGAGAGATTCAGTACAGATCAGACTTTTTTGCTGTCTCTTGGTAGCCACCTTTGTGTGGGAATTTGACAGAGCACATGGTGTTACAAGAGAAAACCTGTGTCAAGAACAGGAAAAGAGGAGGACAGAAAAAATTTACATGGCTCAGCATTTGTTTTGAGTCTGGGCTGAGGTCCCTTCCAACCTGGACCGTTCTGATACCTGTAAGAAACACAATGGGGTAAAAGATCATTTCATTGCAAACCATGATCACAGAAAAGGAGGACAACAAAAACCAAGTCAGGTGCTAAACCCTTCTCCTCTAAATGTTCATGTTCTCCTCAAAACCTGCTGGGTATTTTAGTTCAAACAGCAAAATATCACCTCCTCTGCTGATGAAATGTCTCTCTTTCATCTGTAGACATTGAGGTGAATGAGAGTTGACTCACAGATTGAGAAAGCAAAGGGAGGAACCTACCTGTGAATCCAAGCACTTACCCATTGCATGTGTGAACTCACATGTACCTCTCCATTTCAGGCTGGGCCAGCACTGCCCTCTGAAGCTTGACTGAATATCACCAGTTCAGAAAGCAAATGACACATCTATAACACAATACAACAACACTCCAGAGCAGATTGACTAGCTGCATCACATAAGTGCAAGGAGGTTCATGCACTGTGTGCACTCAAGGAGGATGAGC